>JAJOZX010000005.1:887500-972500 GCA_023014485.1 Bathynomus jamesi | reverse complement strand
GAAGCACTTGGAAATTATATGGAATTCAATCATAAAATGATAAAGTGGTAACATTTATTAAATAATTAAGAGTAGGATTCGACGTGACCCCCATCAGTATCCCTGCACAGCTCAAATCGTTCCGCAGCATTTCTAAACACATTCTGGAGCATTTGCGGGGTTATGTTATCTGCAGCAGTTCGTATACGTAAGTTTTCAAGACTCGTAATCTTCGTCTGATAGACGTGCGATTTGATAAAGCCCCATGCAAAGAAATCTAAAGGGGTTAAATCTGGTGATCTCGCTGGCCAAGGTCTGTTGCTTCCGCGTCCGATCCAGCGATTTGGAAAACGTCCATTTAGATAATCCTGAACAATTTTGGCATAGTGACAAGGAGCACCATCATGTTGATAGACGACGGGGATAGGACTGTTAGTACCGTCGTCTATCAACATGATGGTGCTCCTTGTCACTATGCCAAAATTGTTCAGGATTATCTAAATGGACGTTTTCGAAATCGCTGGATCGGACGCGGAAGCAACAGACCTTGGCCAGCGAGATCACCAGATTTAACCCCTTTAGATTTCTTTGCATGGGGCTTTATCAAATCGCACGTCTACCAGACGAAGATTACGAGTCTTGAAAACTTAAGTACACGTATACGAACTGCTGCAGATAACATAACCCCGCAAATGCTCCAGAATGTGTTTAGAAATGCTGCGGAACGAATTGAGCTGTGCAGGGATACTGATGGGCGTCACGTCGAATCCTACTCTTAATTATTTAATAAATGTTACCACTATCATTTTATGATTGAATTCCATATAATTTCCAAGTGCTTCACAAAAATAGATCCTGACTTTATGTATACCCTGTATATATATATATATATATATATATATATATATATATATATATATATATATATGTAGGGCGTCCCAAAAAATGTATACACACTTTAAATAATTATAAATGCAGTGTTTATTAAAATACATTTCATTTTCAAAATGTAATAGAATCTACAGACATTATTTAATTGTTTTGTCAACGCCTGTTTTCAAACTGACGTCCGTTCTGGTCCAGGCACTGCTGATAACGCGAAGCAATGGAATCGCAAACATCACGAAACATTTCGTTTGGTATTTGTGTGCATTCTCGTTCAATGGCTGCTCTCAATTCAGCGACTGTTGCAGGTTTTATAGCGTAGACTTTGTCTTTTAAGTATCCCCATAAAAAAAGTCTAGTGGTGTGAGGTCTGGTGAACGCGGAGGGTATTCTACGAAACCCCTTCGTCCAATCCACATCCACATCGTGCCAAGTACCACTCGCAATACTCCACTCTTCGGTCCGGATCATCTTCATTAATAGCATGGACTAATCTTGGAATGTAACTTTTCCATTGACAGCGCTTCAAAATGCGTTGGACAGACGATTCTGAAATTCCTACCTCACGACTCGCTTGCCGCCCAGATTTTCTTGGACTTTGGTGATACGTTTCCAGTACTCTTTCTTGCTTTGTGGGGCTTGTCGATGTCCGTGGTCTTCCGGAACGCTTCTTGTGGACATTCTGAACAGTTCCATCGGCTTCAAACTTATCTCTAATTCGAGTGATGGTAAGTCGCGTTGGTGGATCTGTTTGAAACTCTTTCCTAAACTGTCTTTGCACTTCAACTGCGTTTTCACACTTCCAGTAGCATTTTAGAATGAATTTCCTTTGTTCAAAGCTTAGTCTGACTGCCATTATTAATTCTAATGGGTTTAACTTGGAAAGAAGGAAACATCAATTGAGCTATCAGCTGTTAAATTGTGTATACATTTTTTTGGGACGCCCTGTATATACGCCCTGTATATATATATTTATATATATATATATATATATATATATATATTATAACTGCAAACATGCAGTATAATTAACGTAAAGAACGACGCTTTGTATAGGAGAATATTCCGCGCAAGACGAGAGCGAAAGAACGAAACAAATGAAAAATGAGGTAACCACCCGGGAATCGAACCTGGGATCTTCCGATTGCCGGTCAGATATGATAACCATTACACCACGGGCCTCACTCAATCAAATGTCGTAATTCCTCTACATGCGCGCAGAAACCAATGCCCCAAAGAGGCACCTCCCGCATGCCGTAACATTATATACATTATAACTGCAAACACGCAGTATAATTAACGTAAAGAACGACGCTTTGTATAGGAGAATATTCCGCGCAAGACGAGAGCGAAAGAACGAAACAAATGAAAAATGAGGTAACCACCCGGGAATCGAACCCGGGATCTTCCGATTGCCGGTCAGATATGATAACCATTACACCACGGGCCTCACTCAATCAAATGTCGTAATTCCTCTACATGCGCGCAGAAACCAATGCCCCAAAGGGGCACCTCCCGCATGCCGTAACATTATATACATTATAACTGCAAACACGCAGTATAATTAACGTAAAGAACGACGCTTTGTATAGGAGAATATTCCGCGCAAGACGAGAGCGAAAGAACGAAACAAATGAAAAAATGAGTTAACCACCCGGGAATCGAACCCGGGATCTTCCGATTGCCGGTCAGATATGATAACCATTACAGCACGGGCCTCACTCAATCAAATGTCGTAATTCCTCTACATGCGCGCAGAAACCAATGCGGGCATGCGGGAGGTGCCCCTTTGGGGCATTGGTTTCTGCGCGCATGTAGAGGAATTACGACATTTGATTGAGTGAGGCCCGTGGTGTAATGGTTATCATATCTGACCGGCAATCGGAAGATCCCGGGTTCGATTCCCGGGTGGTTACCTCATTTTTTCATTTGTCTCGTTCTTTCGCTCTCGTCTTGCGCGGAATATTCTCCTATACAAAGCGTCGTTCTTTACGTTATATATATATATATATATATATATATATCGGCTATTGATTGGTGGCGCGGAAAACGCAGTTTAATAATAAACAGGAACACCAGAGAAAATACAAACATCCTTCAAGGTTTCATAGTACCAACGTTTCGGAATGCACTAATTCCATCTTCAGGGCTAAAACAATAAAACGCCAAATCACATACAAAATACAATTTGCTTAATAACAATTTAAAATAAACTTAAAAAATTATAAAAAGTAGCTAATTAAATGTAAAACATTAAAACTAAAAGGTAAATAAATGTGAAGTTAAAAAGTTAAAATTATAAAAAGTAAAAGCATTAAAACTGAAACGTAAATAAAATAAACTAGTACCTTAACCAAAACATAGCAGATCTATCGATGATTCGTCAGAATTTAGGTCTGGTTTTAGTTTATAAATAAACAGAGACTCCATAATTTTAAGCTTAAGGTCAGAGCTTCCGGCAGCAAGAACGGCGAAATTAGACTGTGAAATTGGGTGGTTATTGTTGTGAGAGTGATTACGTATGAGAGAATTAGGTGGTTTGCCAAGGGGTAAATTTGTACGGACCGATTTACCGAGATGTTCGTAAATACGGGATTTTAAATGTCTTTTAGTTTTACCTATATATGACCCCATACAGTGGTCACACTTGTATTGATAAACTATGGATGACTTAAGAAGTGTAGGAATAACATCCTTGTATTTAAATAAATGGTAAATCGATTTAGACGGGGTGAATATAATTTTTATACATAGTTGTGGGTAGAATTCCTTCAGCAATTTTAAAAGTTTGTTTCTGATGTTAAAACTTGAGGTTCCCATATAGGGCAAAGTGAAATACAGAATATCTTTGGGGACTGTAATTAAGTCTCTAGTTGTAGGGCTTATTAGTCTATTTAAGGTTCTGCCTATTGTAGTCTCCACCAGTCTAGAAGGGAAATTATTCTTGGCAAGGAGTTTTCGGATGAAATCTAGTTCATCGTGTAGTTTAAAGTAATCTGAACAGATATTGAAAGCTCTATTGGTCAGAGTCGAAATTAAATTTTGTTTGAAACCTAAAGGGATAAAGGAAGAAAAGTTCGTAGTAAGATTGGTGAATGTCGGCTTTCGGTAAACGGAAGTTTCAAAAGAGGAATTAGTTTTTATTATCTTAATGTCCAAAAGGACAGAGAGCTATTAGATTCAACTTCTGAAGTAAATTGAATATTAGGGTGCTTAGAATTAAGGTAATTACGAAACAAAGGGATATGGTCTGGTGATTTAAACAGGAGAAAAGTGTCATCAATATATCTTCTATAAAAAACCGGTTTAAAGTTGGAAGGACACTCATTCAACCATTTAACTTCATGATGACACAGAAACGCGTTAGCTAAGGTGGGACCAAGAGGCAGACCCATTTGAACACCTTCAGTCTGTTTAAAATATTCACCGTTGAATATAAATATAAGGTCTTCCACGGAAAATTTTAGTAGTTCTTTCATTTGACCTCTATTAAAACCCTGCACAGTATCAGTATTATTAAAAAGATTGTCAATACATATATCAATAGTTTCTGCAACAGGCACATTGGTAAATAAAGATTTTACATCGAAGCTAGCCATTGTGTAAGAATTATTATTTAATGAGGTAATTTCTCTAACGAAAGAAAAAGAATCCCGTGCTGTATACAAATTATAAGTTATAGGTGATAGTATGGGAACCAAGAATTTTGAAAGGTTATAACTAAAAGTTCCTAGAGCCGATAAAATTGGCCTAAGTGGACAATTAGGTTTGTGTATTTTGGGGAGTCCATACATAATGCCTGGGCTGGATCCAGAAACAAATAATTTAGAAGGTACTAGTTTATTTTATTTACGTTTCTGTTTTAATGCTTTTACTTTTTATAATTTTAACTTTTTAACTTCACATTTATTTACCTTTTAGTTTTAATGTTTTACATTTAATTAGCTACTTTTTATAATTTTTTAAGTTTATTTTAAATTGTTATTAAGCAAATTGTATTTTGTATGTGATTTGGCGTTTTATTGTTTTAGCCATGAAGATGGAATTAGTGCATTCCGAAACGTTGGTACTATTAAACCTTGAAGGATGTTTGTATTTTCTCTGGTGTTCCTGTTTATATATATATATTAGGGTGTTTCATAAATTAAAAGTTTGGAAAAATTTTAATCCACATGGATCCCCTTGTTCCATTTGCTGAGGAGACTGATAAACCGAAGTATTAATTCAATAGTTTAAAGTTTACGGGTCCCCAGTTTGATGCTCTGGCAGATCATAAACGGAAAAAATTAAACAAAAATCTGTCAATGAATTTTTATTCAACAAACGAGTACCATTTCACTACACATTTTCACAAAGATACAAAAAACATAACCACTTCTTGCGAATCATTTGTCCATGAAATCCTTCTTGGTTTTATTCGGGTATTTCGCCCTATGCTGCATCACAGTTTTGAGCAAATACTGCTTCTGCTCTTCGTTCTTCGTCAGAGAACAGTTGAACTCTTTGGTGAGCGCGATGGCTCTTTCGGCCCGATCGTTGACGACAGAGATTTTGTTAACAGTTGCCGCTGCTTGCTTGAAGCCCTCTATTTCAGTCCACTCGGCAACTGGCTTTTTCAAGAATTCTGTGTCCAAGTCGAATGCATGGAAGAAAGCCATCGTCTTTCCTGTCACGAACTCCGCCAGGTGTTTCGAGGCAAGATTCCTGACGTTCTTCCCTTGGGGTCGCTTGAGTTCCTTTTTCGATGCGGGCTTACCCAAACTGACGACCATCTGAGCCTTTTCTTCATCCGCCACATCTGCGTCGAAGAACGCCATGGCAATAAGAGTCTCCGAGATGTACCATAGGTGTCGAGACATGGTTTCTTGCGCAGCGTTAACACACGAATATCCCGAAATGGCAAAGGCTTCCGCGTCACGCAGAAATTCCAGATCAACTGCGGCAGCCTTGCTTGAGGTTGCAGCACGAGTCCAACCTCGGATGTAGACGAGGGACACGAAGAGACCTACGGCTGTCAGAGCTTCCAACTCGTGACTCGACATCTTGAACTGCTTCTTCAGTAGAATTACTTTCAAGGAGTAGATGGCTATCGCCATCCATCGAGCGTGATGGTAAGCGCCAGGGGCTCTGAGAGGGAAATCCACCACTTTTGCTTCTCCCAGGAAGATGAGAACCAACTGTAGCAGTTCCTTGTAGTCATCGCGCTGATGCGACGTGCTCACCATCCCTCTCACCAGCAGGACTGACTTCTCCCTCAGTTCCCTCATAGAGTCATTGACTTGAGCAAAATCGTACGGCCGCACGTCCAACCGGTCGATGAACTTCCATTGTGCCTGAAACCTCTTGAAAACGGGTATATCGGGGCCACTTGAAGGGCCGTATGCACGCTTGAAGACGGAGCTGAGGATGACTTCATAGATGTGATGCCGACAGGGGAAGTACATGAGTTCTCTGCCAAGACCTTTCTCAATCAGGACGCAGGCCCCGATATGAATCCCGTGTGTTCGACGCTGTCGTGTCGAAAGACAGTCCCCGCACGCGCTCTTCCATCCTGTGTTCCTTGACCAAATCCAAGCAAACTCGCGCTATCTTCTCGCCGGTTCCGGACGTCACCTTAGGAACGCCGAGCAACTTCTCCTTGCCGTCGCCAGAGACGAGGACGGCGATCCGGTCAACGCTCTCCTTCCATTGCTCATTGTCAGGTAGGAGCTTACCGTCCCAATGCAAGACAAGAGGCTGACCAGGACAAACTTCGTCGGATTGATAACTTTCAGCAGCCACCTTCCTGAGAGCCTTGCGTGTGCGGTACATGGTACTGGCAGAAATGGACAGTTCATCCAAGTCAAAACCTAGTGATTTAGCCGCTGCAGCGTACGACATAGCTGAATCGCGGTACGAAATATTCAGCCGATCGTAGGTAGTCGTCACATCCTGTGAGATCAGATTCCTGCGTCGCTTCTTGGTATTTCCCTTGGAGGAGGATGGAAAAACTTCCACGGTTGGATCAACGACATCTGAGTCAGTCTCTGACGAAGTTGAAATCACTAAAGCCCCCGTATCTTCTGCAGCTCCTTGTTCCTTCCTGGCCTTCTCCTGTTGTTCCTTAATCTTGTCCAGCCTCTTCCTTTTCCTAATCTCCTTATAGTGAAGCTTCATGTCAACAGGGCCCATGCTGCAGGAATTTGGATCTTCATGCTGCATGTCGAGAAAGTGGATGTCCTCCTGATTCTTCATCATTTCCTTAGCCTGTGAATGAGCAATGTCCATGATCTCCTTCGCTATTGCCTCCTTGAACATCGCCTCCTTCACTCGGAAGGACTCTGCTTTATGTGACTTGTGCTTCACAAGCCGGTCGTATTCCTTGAGAAGGGATTCCATCTTCCTCAAGGCCGAATCTCGACGCATCATGGGGATTCTCGCTCTCTCCCAAAATATGAGACAGGCATCCAGGCACAGGTTCAGGCATTTAGTACGTCCAAATTTTTGCTCCTTTTGGTGGTAAAAGTACTTTTTGAGTACTTGCAACTGAGTTGGAAGGCCACTTGATGTGATGTTCGCATCCGTCTGGCCAATAAGAAACACTTCTGTTTTCGCTCTGGTAGACACCTGGAAAAGAAAACAAACTAAATAATTCCACAGAAATAATTTCACATCGTAATTAATTTCATTAATTAAATAAAGAAAAGCAGTAACTGGGACTCGAACCAGTGTCATAGCCGTTTGGCGGCATCGCTCAAGTCGGCGTACACAGCACGCTATCCACTACACCATCTAGGGAGTGGATAGCGTGCTGTGTACGCCGACTTGAGCGATGCCGCCAAACGGCTATGACACTGGTTCGAGTCCCAGTTACTGCTTTTCTTTATTTATAAAACTGATACGTGTACACTACGTTCTCTTTGACAATTCATTAATTAAATAAATTTCAATACCGCAGTAAAATTACATTAATTAGTATCATAAATAATTACCAGCTTAGTTGTCCAATATGCAACAGACTAATTAATTTCATGTAATATTAATAATAAATATCACTACCACAGTAAAATGACAGAAATTAAATAATAATAAATTTCAATACCACAGTAAAATGAGATAATTAGTAGCATATATAATTACCTCCATAGTTGTCCAATAGGCTATACAACACGAACCGCTCAAATGACGAAGAAAACCGTCTTCACTGCAGGCAGGCGAGAAATGAACTGACAAAAAGTCGTCAAAGTTGGGGACCTCTAAATGCAGCGCGATCTGGTTCAAACTTGCACAAACGTGTTTTCTTGTTCTTTAGAATACGGAGAAACGTGTGGATTAAAACTCCAAGCTCATTTTTATTTTACCCTATAGGTATGAAACACCCTAATATATATATATATATATATATATATATATATATATATATATATATATATATATATATATATATATATATATATATACAGGGTGTTTCATAACGTGTGGGACGCACTTTCAGGATGGATTCAGGACCTGAAAACAATGAAAAAAAATGATATTAACATATGGCCGAAATCGCTTTGTTTCCCGTGTTGTGTTCCAGCAATTCTTTCCGCAAACTTTTTACAAACACTGCTTGCCGACAATGTTTGAGAGTGTGTACGAGACTTATTTCATGTATGGCCTTGCCGATTGTAATGTTTTGTACACTCTATGACATGTTTCAATATCGTTGAGTATAGAGCCATCAGTCAGTCAGAGGTGCATCGCGGTGTTTCACTGTTCGTATTCGTAACTTCTTACCATGAATAAGTGCAGTCCGGTGAAAAAAACCTTAAACGTTTTGTGCTATTCAGTGATAGTGTGCATTTGAAGTGTGAATGGAGGCTTATTCAAATAGAGAAATGGCAGACATGCATCTCATGTATGGGCTTGTCGAGTGTAATGCGGCAGCAGCAAGACGTCTGTATGCGGAAAGGTTTCCGAATCGCCGTCTGCCAGATAAGAAGACCTTTCAGAGAATAGACGAGCGTCTTGGTGGTACAAGATCATTCAACAAGCGAGTTTCAGATGGTGGTAGACCAATCAGCGCCAGAACTGTTGAGTTGGAGGAGCAGTGGTAAAGGTAAGGCGGATACTTGCTGGAATAAATAACGGGCTGTAACACGGAAAAAAAAGCGATTTCGGGCATATGTTTGTATAAACTTTTCTCATTGTTTTCAGGTCCTGAATCCATCCTGAAAGTGCGTCCCACATGTTATGAAACACCCTGTATATATACGAGAGCCACTCAGTATATTTTGCCCCACCTTTTTTTTACCAAGTTTTTTGTAAGTTCCAGAAATTTTGTACACAAGTAGTTACATATCTTTTTTGCAAGTTTTTATTTTTACACACAGTCTCCATCCTTTTCTACAGCTTTCCTCCACCTCGAAACAAGGGCCTTTATTCCTTGCTGGTAAAAGTCCACTGGGTTCCGCTGGAGCCACCTCTTAACTTCCTCAACAACTTCGTCGTCACTCTGAAACTTTCTTCCACGAATAGCATCCTTCATTGGCCCAAATAAATGGAAGTCTGAAGGTGCCAGATCCGGGCTGTATGGAGGGTGGGATAACAGAATCAAGCGCATTTTCGTGATGGCCCCTCTTGTTTGCAAACTGTTGTGTGGTCTTGCGTTATCGCGCAAAAGAAGGACCTCTTCCAGTTTTCTCTCCGGTCGAACTCGCTTTATACGTCTCTGGAGTCTCTGTAAGGTAGCAATATATATGCCTCTGAGTTGATTTTTTGTCCTTTCTTCATAATGTCCACCAGAATCACCCCTTTTATGTCTCAGAAGATGGTGACCATAACCTTTCCTGCAGAGAGAGCCATTTTGAACTGTTTCTTGCGTGGGGAGTCTGCGTGATGCCACTCCATGGATTGGCGTTTTGGTTCAGGTTCAAAGTGGTGTACCCAAGTCTCATCCCCAGTCACAATTCGTGAAAGGAAGTCATCCCCTTCTGTCTCGTATCGAACCAATGACTCGGAAGCAATTTCTTTTCTTTGGGCCTTGTGATCTTCAATCAGTTGGCGAGGAACAAACCGTGAACACACTTTTGAGTATCCCAGTTGCTGAATTATCGTATTCACACTTCCTTCACTAATTCCTAGCTTCAGTGATAGCTCCTTGTATGTGACGCGTCGATTTGATCGAATGATGTTGTTAACACGTTGCATAGTGTGAGATGTCACAGCCGATGCCGGGCGACCGCTTTGTGGCTCATCATCGAGGTTGGCTCTCCCTCTCTTCGATGATCTCACACGTTTAGACCAACGTCCAACTGTGTTTCGATCAATAATAGCATCTCCGTAAACGTTTTGTAGACGTTTGCGAATATTTCCAACTGTTTCCTTCTCTGCGGTTAATAACTCGATGACAGTTCTGTTTACGACGCACATCACTATCAGACGCGATTTTCGAAACTGCGTTAACCATCGGTTGGAGCTATTGAAGAATAGGGACCCCAGCCTTCTTTAGTTAGCTTTATAAGGCTAACTAACGAAAATATCATGACCTAACCTAACCAATCGTCAAGGGCGTACAGTTAACCTAACGATTGGTTAGGTTAGGTCGTGATATTTTCGTTAGTTAGCCTTATAAGCCTAACTAAAGAAGGCTGGGGTCCCTATTCTTCAATAGCTCCCATCGGTTTTATACAAGGGCGTTTAAAAGCGGTTTTATACAAGGAGGGGAGGTTCAAACTGGAAAATCCGGTTATGTGAAGCGCAGAAAGTTCAAACTTACGGCCCAAAAGACATTTCAGCATCATGGCCTATTATTTAGCTAAGAAAAAATAGTGGGCAAAATATATTTAGTGCTTCTAGTATATATACATACTGTATATATATATATATATATATATGTGTGTGTGTGGTGTGAAATGAAAATGAAAAGGTTTATTGGCAGACTATAGTCCATATGACAAATATTATTAATACAATGACAGTTCACAAACTAACGATAGAAATATATACACTTCATTCGAAATAATACAGTAATGTCAAACTTAAGTGGAGCTGCAGACAGAGGTTTTCGAAGCAAGAATTTCCTAGCTTATAGGACAAACGGCAGGACTCATGGATAGCTTGGATAATCGGGTTGGTTGATTTTTTAATTCTTTGCATCAGACTGTATTGAGCACGTCTTGTTACCTCCGAGAAGCTACGGGACATTGCGGGTAGCAAACATTTGCGAAGCTGAGCATCTCGGGGGTAATTTCTGTAAGAGTCGAAAAGACCTGTTGTACAGCAAATTTAGGGTTCTGCCAGAACCTTTTTTATAATTCACCAACAGTTGCTGTCCGTATATATTACTGCAGAAAGTACGGAAGAGAGAGTCTTTCGCTTCACTTGTACAGAACCAAAAGTTCCTTAGTCATATTCGCTTTAACACAAAGGCTTCGAGATTGTTTTCTTATATCCGAGTCATCACTCAAGGAGCTGGTAATAGTTTGACCCAAATACTTAAATTCTTATATTTCCTCAATTACTTCACCTTTCATTTTAAACTTAATATCAGCCGGCTGATTACAGCTTTTAGGATGAAATTGCATAACGTTAGTTTTTGTAACATTAAAAAGAATATTATGTTTCTGCGAATACACTTCGCAGACTTTTAGTAGCCGATCCAGACCTTTAACAGAGGGACTTATTAAAACCATATCATCGGCATAAACTAAGTTGTTGTTGTTGTTGGTTAGCCGATCAGCCCACCCTGATCGAGCAAGCCGGCGGCACGCAGGTAACCGATCGCCCTCTCCGGAGTGGACCAGATGTTCAGCGCACTAGTGATGTTGTGTTGTGTTCTATGTTGTGCTAGAGCAGTATAGTCCGTCATAATGTGTTCAATTATTTGTGGTGTGTCCTGGCACAGGTGGAAGGTGTCATCTGTGGAGTTGTCTAGTCTCTGTTTATATGTCTGTAAGTTGGGTTGATGTCCACATCGGAATCGTACTAAGTTAACTCGATCCGATCTGCTCAGGCTGGTCTCCGACCTGTTAATGAGTGGCGGCTTCGCACTTAGGACAGCATTCGGACCGAGTTCTGTCAGTGCTTTGTGGATTAGGTGTGTGTGTGTGTGTGTGTATGAGTTTTCTGTCCTGTGTGATGTCTGTGGTGCGTGGTATGGAATGGGGTATTTGGTTATAATGTCTCTCTGGTGTTACTTTAATGGTGCGAGGTGTCGGTGCATGATTGTACATGTAGTGGCAAGGGTGTTGTGGGTTAGTTGTCGCTGCTGCCATGAATTGTGTTCCCCTCATGTCTAAATGTTCCCTAACTTTCAGTATTTTTGTTTCTGTGTGCAGGTGTTCTATTGGTGTTGTTTGAATGCACCCTGTAATGGTACGAAGTGCGTTGTTTTGTATTGTCTGTAAGGTGTTTATGTGTGTGTTTGAGATAATGGGTGCCCAGCATGGGCTAGCATAGTCCATAACTGAGCGAATATATTGTTTGTATATGAGTGATGTTGTTTCCTGCTGGTGTCCAAAGTTTGTGTCTGTTGGCTGTTAGTACCCTGAGCGTGTTAAGTCTTGACGTACATTTGTTTTTAATGTCCTGAATGTGGTTTGAAAAAGATAATGATGTGTTGTATGTGACCCCAAGTATTTTGGTCCTGTGAGTGTGTGGAATGTTGATATTGTTTAGTGTATGATGTGGCGTTATCTGGTGTTCTTTTGTCGTTTGGTTGATTTTGTGGGCGCTACTTTGAGTCTATTGTGTGTGAGCCAGTCTTGTATACTGTTTATGTATGTTTGTAGGTTATTTGTAGCGGTGTCGATGTTGTTGTGGGTGGATGTTAGAGTGATGTCATCTGCCTATGATGATAAGGTAAGCTTGTTATCTATGGGTGTTGGAATGTCATGCATGTATAAGTTGAACAGTGTTGCTGAGAGAACAGAGCCTTGAGGGACCCCGTTCGGAAAAAGCTTGTTTTTGGATGACTTGCCATTAAATGTGACACGTATCTTCCTGAAAGATAGTTTCTCAGCCACCTTTTGGTGTTATTGTGCGTGTTTGTGTTGAGTATTTTGTTTATGAGAGAGAAGCATGGGATAGTAGGGTGTGTCAATTTTGGGGGTGAAATGACTAAATTGAAAATCATGTGATTTGGTAGCAATTTAATGTAATCATTTGGCATACAAAATAATATCCTTGCTTCAAAAACAATAAAAAATAACTCCTACCTACATCAATTTTAATTAAAAAATTCCATTTTTCCATAAATTCGTAACAAAATAACAAATGTGCGCAAACATCCTATCAACATTTAAAGTGCCAATAAGATATCATTCAGAGTCTTTATTTGGAAGTAACCAATGCAGTCATGTCCTTTTTGCTGCGGTTCCTTGACATCAGCATTCGGCTTGCTACTTGCGCTTTGATGTAGCCTTCTCGCCTCTCGTGACTGTAAACTTGACTAGCTGCTTCTGTGACCATTTTCACACACCTCTCCACACACTGAGTGTGAGAAGGCCACTTTGGCACTTGCATTGGGGCCTCTTTAAGTTGTGTTAAATCTTTGTTTGTTATACATGTTGTCAGTGGTGGCTCCAAAATTTCCGGACTCAAGTTAACTAATTCTGACAATTTCGTGGCATTGACGTTTATCGGAGGTACCTTCCTTGTCTGAACAGAGCAGTCTCCCAGCTGGTCATCATCTAGTGATGTTCCTCTAAGCTTTAGAATGATTTCCACAGCCTCAATTCGCTCTTTGGTACATTGGCTGCAGAGTATTGCTTGCAAAACTGCCTCTGGCCTAGCATACCAAGCGGACCTTCTCACCACAGGTAACACGATGTCCACCACTACTTTCCTTTGGGTTCTCAGTAGATGTAATTGAAACAAGATGTGGTTGGGCCCCTCCATCCACACTGGATTAAGTTTTACATTGAACCAGTGAGGAAGATAAAACCCAATAATAAATTCAACAATCAACATCAAATTCTGTAGCATTTTGCCCTTCAGTGCATGTTTAGAAACCCAAATCCTGCAGAAACGAATCGCTGTAGTTAACCAACGACTGTGACTTACGGGTCCAATCTCCAAGAGAGCCAGATTTTGAGGCAACTCTCCTGATCTGATTGCTTGAACAATACGATAAGCGTAAGATTGATCCGTGCTGAGGTCTTTGCTAACTTCTTCAGACAACACTGGAAGGGGAGGGCCTACTTCCACCTTTGGAAATTTTGTATTTATTTCTAATTCCGTTGCTTCATCTAGCATGTTGCCAAGGGGGCCTGACCACTTGTTGTTGCTCTTTGTAGGACCATCAAGTTCCTGGATGAGACAACGAAGAGGTAGTTCTCCTGTGTGCAAATCACATACAATCCAAACAAGCCTTCTTCCAAGTTTTTTCTCTAAATGCGTCATAACACCGCCCTGCCATCCAGTGTTCACCGCAGTTGAGTCTCCACCAACGGCCTGCAGTGAACTGTCAAGTCTTCTTCCTTGAAGCCAACATATTATTTGATCAGCAATTGCCTCTGCATGTTTCTTGCCTTCTACTTCTGCTTCAGGAACAAAGTGAAACAAATAGCGGCCACCAGGTTCGGAACACACAGAGTAGTGTTCTTCTTTGATGAGACCGGGAAACTTCCTGTCCATTCCCGCTACCTCTAGGAGAACTGTTGTCATCTCTTCTTCCATCAAGCAAAAGGCAAGAGAGACCTTCCTCCTTCAAATCTTTTTCATGCTGATCAGATATTTCCTTCATTATTTTTTCTTGTGCTCTTCTTATCTTATTATGATCTATCACTAAGGATGTATCTTCTCGGCTGATGAGGCCTGCATCTATCCAAGCGGCAGTGGCAATCTCTGCAGTCTCTCGTAGCCCCGTATGGTGGCGAATACTGGCAAGGGCAATGTTTGAGATGTCTTTAGTGTTGTATTTCATTCTCTTCGGCGAAGGTTCAGATGGTATTTTGGAGCTATCATCTGATGCTGCTTCTTTCTGTTCATCTGAAGAGCTTTCAAAGAAGTGAGAAACCTCTTGATAGAGCTCTTCATCTCTTTGGGTGGCTTCTTCACTCTTCTTTTTCTTCCTTTCTTCCCTCTCTCAGATTTTCTCTTTTTTCTTAGCAATAACAATCTGTTTTTTGGTTTCTCAATAATCTGCCGAACCAATCTGCATACTTCCTTGGCCTCCTGCCTTTGTTCTCTGCGCCTTTATGAAAGCCAGCTCCAAAACAGGGATCTTCTTCTCACGAGGACAGCGACAATCAATGTGAGGGTGAGGTTCTCTTCTGCATGAGGGAGAACAATTGGCTTCAGAACACAACTCTATGGGACACTGGCAGTTAAAAATGTCAAGAAGAGTGTCAAGTGTGTGCAGAAATTTATTTTTCTTTGCTAGTTTTCCTTTACCAAGTGATGTCTCAACTGCTTTGTGCCACAGCTTTGTTAATTTTAGCTCAATAGTTCTATACTGATTGAGTACAGGTGGTTTGAATAACACATTAGCTTTTTTCCACTGATGCAGAAGAGGGGGAATCATGTCCCTTATGAGCTCTTTCTCTGTGTAGTTCCTTCTATCCTTTGTATTTTGTTCACGAAGGAGTAACCCTAGTCGCAGCATGTCTCGCACTGTTGGTAGTTCTGATACGGGAAGCTCCTTGCCTGTACCGACTAACAGGCTCAAGTGGCATGACGACTGACCTCTTGTCTTCAATTTTGGCATCTTAGGAATATCTGAAAAGAAAGAAAAACATTTAAGTATTTTATATCAATTACGATGTTTCAAAGTTTAGTCATTCGATGTTCTAAAATTCAATAAAAAAATATTTCATGGGATTACAACATAATTAGACAGAAGAATATGATAATAATAAATAATTGCAATAATCAATAATCCATACTTACAGTTAAACTGTAGTATTCGTCTAGTAGAATAACTATGAAGTAGGTACAAGAGCAATAACAGCAAACCACCGTCTATGACATCTAAGAGGCAACTGAGGACTGAGAGTGAGGGACAGTTTTATTCATGTTGTGACTTGTACATTGTACAACAACTATATGACCTTGAAAACACTCCATATGCGATCAGTGGGATAATTCTGTGACAGATGAATAGTTAATCAATTTATGTCTTATTATTTAGTAAAGGAGTCAATTTCTGAAACTTTAAGGTAAAATTGATGTAGGTAAGGGTTATTTTATTTAATTTTGGTTGGCCAATTTCAAGTTTTGACATGAAAATACTATATTTTCACTCCCAAAATTGATTTGAAAAAAGTTGACAAAATTGACACACCCTAATGGGATAGCATCAAATGCTTTACTAATGTCTATTGCTGCTAATAGTGTACGTTCAGCTAGTCATCTGGAGTTGATGCCATCTATGATGTGCTGCGTGAGATTAGTGAGTAATGTCGTGGTTGAGTGGTGAGGTCTGAATCCATGTTGAGTAGGCGATAGTGGTATGTGTGGGTTGGTGATTTGTAAGATTAGTCTTTCTGTTACTTTGGAAGGTGAGCATAGTGAAGTAATGGGTTTATAGAAAACTGGTTCTGTTGGATTTTGGTTTGGTTTGAATAGTGTAATAATTTTACCTTGTTTCCATATGTCAGGAATAATACAGTGTTGGTATGAATATGTGCTAATGTTTGTGAGGGCTAGTATTCCTTGTGGGCCCAAGTGTTTAAGGTGTACGTTAGATATGTTGTCTGGTCCAGTAGCCTTCGAATTCTTAATGTTTTTGATGATCTTAGTGGTCTGATCTGTATTGAAGGGTGTAATGGTCGTGTCGAGTCTGTAGGTTTTCTTGTGTCTGGCTGTTTGTCTGTCTGCGTGTTTCTGATTGTTGTCTCTGTTTAAATGACTTATTTTTGCGTAGTGATTAACCAAAATGTTAGCTTGTGTATATGTTGGGATATTATTTTGGTTGCGACAGATAGCCGCGTGTGAGGTGTGAATGCCGCTCTTAGAGTGGGTAATGCTGTTTATAGTCTTGTATAACCATAAATGTTTCTGTTTGTTTTTCTTTCAGTTTGTTGTTTATTTCTGTGTTGAGCTGTTGTATCTGCTGTTTTATGGCTTCTGTGTGTGGTGTGTGTGTGTGTGTGTTATGTTTGATGTTGTTACGGTGCCTTATGAGGTGGGCTATTTCTCTAGTTTAATTTGGGTTGTATTTCCTAATGTTGCCCTTGGGTATGTCTTTGTTTGTATTATTGATGATCTGATTAAATGTCTTGAGTGTTGTATTGATGTTTATGATGGGTATGCTGTTTAATGTGGTGAATTGTTCCTTAGTCTGTATTTTGAACTGTTCCCAATCAGCTTTCTTGTAGTTTCTGTAAGTGTGCCTGAGGCTGTTGGAGCAGAGTGTAGAACGTGTTGTAATGATGATGGGCAGGTGGTCTGATGACAGTTGTTTTTCTGTGCTCCAGTGTGTATGTGTTGCTAGTGAGGGGGAACAGAACGTTATGTCTGGGGAGGAGTTTGAGTATCCTGCTTGATGTGGTATGTGTGTATGTTCTTCTGTATTGTTAAGAATGAAGAGGCTGTTTAGTTGTGTGGCTATGTTGGCGCCTCTGGTGTTGCTTTGGTTGTGTATGTACCAGCTAGTGTCTTTAGCGTTGAAGTCTCCTCCTAAGATAACATTAGTGAGAGAGGCCAGATTGTGTAACTGTGGATTGTAATTGGCTGGCACCTGAGGTGAACTATCTGGTGGGATGTAAATGATGATTAGTATGGTGTTGTATTTTGCGCGTGTTTTAATGTTAACTGCCTGTATTTCTATCATGTTATCTGTTTGGATTGTGTTTGTAATGTTTTGGGCGGTATCAGTGTAGCTAATGCTTTTACGTATGTAAATGATAAGTACACCCCCGTGAGCCCCAGTACGATCTTGACGGATCTTCGTGAGGTCAGGGATGGTGGGTGTTTTCAGCAGTGGCGGCTCGTGACTAAAAATTCTAGAGGTGCTGTCTCTAAGAATGGGTTGAAATAATTACTGAAATAAAAGGATGAGCATTGAGCAATGAATAAAAGTTTCAAAAGTTATTGAAAAAGTTATTCAGTGAGCTCATCCTTATATTGTTCTTGATTATTTCAATTGTAAATAAAAACTTTAGGGGTGCTGCAGTTCTGCAGTGTCTACCGACGAGCCGCCACTGGTGTTTTGTGTGTGCGTTTTAGTTTTGTTTCTTGTATAAGTGTTATGTGAATGTTTTGTCTGTGTACGAATTCCCTAAGCTGCATGATTTTGTTTGTTAGGCCATCTACGTTGCACTGTAATATGTTAATATTATACCTCTGTATGTGTCTCATGGTGCTATTGTGTCTATGTCTTTGTGTATGGTGACATGTGTAAGTTGTAGTGGGACCTAGATTAGTCTTTATGTCGCCGGAGAGTAAGAGTAGTCCGGGGAGCACGCAATTACTCGCCGTAAATGAAAAAAATATCATGCTGAGAGTAGATCCGGCCCCGAGAGTAGACCGGCACTCTGACCGTGCCACGCAACAGGCCGTCGACTGCCAGTCTGGCCAACCGTAGACAGCCCGCTGCACGGAAATTTGAGGAAGTTTGGTCACTAGCGTGTTGATGTTTCGGTTTCACGCCGCCTCTTCTTCGCGTTGATGTGTCCCGCGCTGGAGGATAGAGCCACTGTTAGAAGCTTCTTCGTCAGCTGCTAGCACTTTTTTCATGTTGTTCTAGCTAACTGTTCAGAGGTTATTTATAAACAAATCTCAGTTTTTTGCTCAAAACGGGTCTTTCTAATTTTAAAATTGATTATTCAAAGAAGGAAGATGTTGACTTTTATTTTGCGGCAACAGTTGATGATATTTATGTTACTTTATTGATTAATGAAAATGATTAGGCTCTTCAAGTTATAAAAGATTTCTTTATAATGCATATATTTATATACATATATATTTTATAACAGCACTTTTGCAATAAAAAATAGTTACACATTTTTTGTTGTTTTTGCTGGAATTCAATGGGAAAATAGGTGTTATCTATATAACTTCCCACTGTTGCCTCATTAAGTGAAGTAATTAATCCGTCAATATGCACATTAAACAACAGAGGGGAGAGTAAGGAGCTTGTCTCACCCCGTAAGAGGAGCCAAAACATTCGGATAGTACACTGCCCCACCTAACGGTAAAAGTTTGGTGGGAATACCAAAATTTCAATAAATTTAATATGTACAGTGCTTACAAGAAGTTTCGCGCCTCTGTCTCGTCCCAAGCTAGTCTGTTAGGTATAAAATGGGCGGTCCTTAGGCAGCGGAGGTGTGTTCGGATTGGTGCACATAATTGCTCTAACCCCATCAATGACGTCCACATTATCATTGTGTTGATCACTCTATCTATTTTTATATAGAGACATACTGCATATATATATATATATATAGAGTATGCAGGGAATAACGTGTCTGAGTCCAAGCTATGGTAGTTTCTTACATTAATAGTCCCAAGTGCAAGTTACGTTAACACCTCCACATAAACTACCCTGGACTAAAATAACATACGTGAAGCCCTTACCCACAAACCATTTAAAAGGTGTGATTTAAAAGCTCTCTCTCTCTCTCTCTCTCTCTCTCTCTCTCTCTCTCTCTCTCTCTGATCACACCGCATGGCAATGTATCCATATAACGTTACTAATAACCGAAACTCGAGAAAATATACTCTCTGCCTTCCGCTCTACTCCAAATCCTTTTCTCTTAGTGACCTCTTAATACAAACTAATCTATCATATTTTGCGACTTTTTAACTCTGATAGGATTCAATTCCATTCCTATAGTGTAAGAGATACTTAAATTCATGTGTGTATTATACCATATGATGTGCGTAATAAATAATCATTTTTAAATATTTGGAGCGTTCAAGGTCATCTGTAATAATCTATAGACTACCCATCAAGCCCACTCTCAACATTTAGATTCCCCTAAGACACAGGCGTCTTCAAGTAACATGAATGCGTAGAGATCTAAGGTGTTAGATTCCATGTTATATAATTTATGTGCTAGGTTTAAGAACGCTGGCATTGAAGGATGGAAGGAAGGGACAGTAAAAGCGATAATAGGTTTAATGAAGGAAGTGGAATGAGGATGGAGGTAAGCGTTGCTATGTCGAAGGAAACAAGGTTGGGTGGGGACTTACGAAGGGAGGAGGAAATGCTAAACACAAACTCAAATATTTATTTTAATGCCCTAGACCTAGAAAGACAAAGAGCAAAATACCTTAAACTAACAATGAATTGACAGAAACAGAAGAGTCTGGTCTTAGACGCACTGATAGGTTTAACGTATGTGGCTAGAGGCCGCCACTCAGAATTACCACTACTACCTAAGTCATAATAAGGTTATTTACTATGACAGAGTAGTTATGGAAATAAAATATGATTATACTGTTGATGGCTGACTATATTCAGTTGGGATATAAACTATTGCTGACAATCTTTGGATCCTTGGCTTTTAAGACGAATTTTTTATGTATATGTTCAACAAAATAGGAAATTGGCTGATTATTATTACCATTCGAAGGGTTGGTACCCTTCACAACCGAAATCAATTTCAGAAGGGGTGCATGGTATCCTCATTTCCTTTATTGTCCCAGCACGCTTCACATAAGCCATTTACACAAAGATGGAAAGGCCGTCTGTGCACCATGAGACGACCCAGGCAATGCGGGGAGCAATGGTGACATTGCATGAATATGGTGTGCCAATAAGAGAAATATCAAGACGACTAGACGTTCATCGAAGCACTGTGGAACGGTGGATTCATCGGTATGAAGCAGAAACCTCAATCGCTACTTTGCTGAGGTCTGGTCCTCCGCGTTCAATATCTCAAGAGGAAGATGCTGTGATTGTTAATCATGCCAGAGAACATCCGTTTGTTCGAGCGACGCATATTTACAGAGACCTGAACCTTCGTTGTAGCGCAAATACAGTGAACAACAGACTTCACGAGGCAGGGTATTTTTCTCGCCGTCCAGCTATAAAACCTGCATTGACGATTGAGCATAAAGAGGCGCGGATGGGATTTACCTTGCAATACTTGCCGCAGGAGGAAGAATTCTGGAGAAAAGTTGTGTACTGTGACGAAAAAACATTTTCAACAGATAGTCATGGTTCCCTGCATTGTTGGAGGCAGCGCGGAAAACGCTATGAAGAAGGAAATGTTTTCCCGAGCAAACGTAGTGGTCACATCAATCTCGGTGTGTGGGGCTGGATGTCTGGCTATGGTGTCGGAGAATTGACTCAAGTAGATGGACGCTTTACTGGACAGCAATATTGCCAGATACTGGAAGAGGTGCTGCTACCCAGTGTTCGTGCGCATCTGGTTCCAGCACTGGAACCATTTTACTTAATGGAAGATAACAGTCCCATTCATAGGAGTAACGTTGTGAGAGCGTGGTACGAAGATCACCCAGAGATTATTAATCTAATTCTGCCACCACGTTCTCCTGATTTGAATCCGATTGAAAACCTTTGGGCAATAATGATTAACGAATGGGAGCAACGCAATGAAAGAACATTTGAAGCACTTTTAGCTCACACGAGAAATAGTTGGGAGAGCTTACGCCGAACACCAAACATTCCCTACAATCTGGCCTCTTCTATGCCGCAACGATTGCAAGAAATTATTGATGCTGGAGGAAGCTATACGAAATACTGATGTTAAAGCTATGACGTAAATGTGTATCGAATATATATTTATGTTAATATAGAATTTTATTATATTTTTATGTTTGACATCTATAAAAGTATATATTGTGACCATGAAAGAACTTTACTTATCCTTAGTTAGAATCTTTTCTTGCAATGTCTACACTCGTGGAGATGATAATATATATGCATTGTTGAAACAAACTATGAGAAGGTAATAGTTTCAGGAAAAAAATAAAAACTGGCAACATTGAGGTCATCACATGTTTATGGGAATTGTCATATGATATGCTACCAATAAACTCTTATATACTATATACAGTAGACTATATTACGTGATAATTACGATGAACAAATCAAATGCAAATTTCTCTGATTCATGGCCCACCACTCTTGCTTTTGACTAATGACTTTCATAAGATGGAATAGGTTTAACATAATTCGTTTAATAGGTTACCACTTAAAACAATGGATAAACTATCTATTAGTGAGACGACCGTGACTTCTTCGAAATGCGAGCGCGTGAGAGGTTCACTGAGGAATTTGGTCATTAGATTCTTAACGTAGGATATATATCTAGGCTGACCATATTTCCTTGAGACAAAAACGAGACATTGGGATGGCAAAAAAGGGACGGGGGTTATGTAATATTCTGTATTCATGAAAAAGTAAGTACATAAACATATTGAGCTTACAATTATTCTTCAGTGACAGAACCCATACAGAACCCATAAAAAAAATGGTACTGTCCCGTTCAAAACGGTACGTATGGTCAGCCTATATATATCACAAACAACAATATTGACAACAATTCCCAACAATTACTTAATATCAATAATTGCATTTGAGCAAATAATTTAGACCTGCGTCAAAATAACTTAGGTATCATGCCATGATTTGGGATATTTGCCGAATTAGTCGTTCTCTATAGTCTACAGCAGTGGTTCTTAACCTTTTTACTACCATGCCCCCTCTAGGAATTGGTCCTTCCCTCCACGCCCCCCTTGGAGGGGGATACTTTTGCATTTTTTCATAAACTTCTCAATATTAGCCCATGCTCTCGTTAAGAGAATAACAAATACAATTAGTGTTTTTCCCCAAGGGATCGCGCCCCCCCTGGAAATTACCTAGGGGGGCGCGCCCCCCAGGTTAAGAACCACTGGTCTACAGTATATAGTATTGAGACGGTATAATGTAATGCCCAGCTAATATTATGATGACTAGGATTGCTCCATAACCATCCCAACATCCCGAAACTTGCTCCATTCTGCTTCTTAATCATTTGTATTTTAAACACTAAAATGTATCAGAAGTGACGTAATAATGGACGTCATTGATTGTGTTAGAGCAGTTATGTGCACCAATCCGAACACACCTCCGCTGCCATAAGGACCGCCCATTTTATACCTAACAGACTAGCTTGGGTCGAGACAGAAGCGTGAGACTTCTTGTAAGCACTGTACATGGGAACCTTCCTGTCTTCTAGTTTTTAAAATAAAATATCTTGGTTCACTTTATTATATGCCTTACTTATATCAAGGAAACAGCTATAAATAGTTGAATTACTGCCAATGTATTTAGATATTGTTTCTTTAAGTACATAGATACACAGGTCAGTTGAGTGGGACCTTTGAAAACCGAACTGATTAGGAGATGTCCATAGGTGATCACTTAATCGGAGTAGCAAGAGTTTTTCTTGTAGTTTCGTTGTATATATATATATATATATATATATATATATACAGTAAATCCTCGATTTAACGAACTAATTCCAGCCACCCCATTCCCTTAAATCGAATATTCCCTTAAATCGAAAATTCCCTTAAATTGTACAAAATTTCAGGCATTGAAAAAAATTATGCATAGTGCTTAGGAAAAATTCCCTAGACAAAACAAGTAGACATGCCTTACCTTAAAATTTGGGGGTTATGGAGTTTGTTGTAGGTGGCTGATACAGGTATGACCCCCAAACCTGTGCCAGGCTTGAGGGGGTGAATTACTCTGTCTGAACATCACCCTCCAGAAGCACGGCAGGTACCTCTGCGGTGACTGGCTCTGGTGTAGTGGAAGTACTGCGAGAAAAGCTGAGAGTTGGAGCTGGTTTACTGGCCACATGTAAACAAAACACGAACACACGAAAACACGTGCGCGTCCGTCCCTCCTTTTTACGGAGCACTATTCTGATTTAACGAACTAGTTCGCTAAATTGATCACTCAATAACGGAGAAAAATCCTTCCGCTAAATCGCTCCTCCGTTATATCGAGTTCCGTTATATCGAGGACTCCGACGCCTTCTACCCTCTCAGCAAGGGGGTGCTGGTTCGTTGGTACGAATGAGAAAGGGACGGCGGCCGAGGTTTCCTGCCCGAGGGTGGTCTAGACGAGAGTGGAGAGACGAGGCGAGACGGAGAGCTATAAGAAATATAGAAATTTCTCCGCCGCTAAATCAATCAATCTCTCTCCCTCTCTACTCTCAGTCGAGTTCCGGAGGCGCAAGTCGCATCGCTTCCCCGTGATGTGTGTATCATATATATATATATATATATATATATATATATATATATATATATATGTACAGGGTGATTAAAAAGTCAGGTTACATAGGGATATACTATATTATGTTATGATACAGGGGAATAGTCACATCACATGTTCGATATGGCCACCGTTAACGGCAATGCACTTGTGCAGCCAGCTAGGAATATCACATCAATGCGCTCCTCCTTCGATAACATCTCATAACTCATTTACCTGCAAAGAAACAGAAAAGCCCTATGTAACCTGACTTTTGAATCACCCTGTGTGTGTGTATATATATATATATATATATATATATATATACATACTGTATATCAGGCACGTGCAGAAGGGGGCAGCTACAGGGACTTAAGCCCTCCCATTGGCACTTCATGCTTCAGAAGTGCCTTTTTTTTTTCATAAATATATAAATGGTGTGAAGAGACTTATTTTTTTTGAGGGGGGAGGAGATGGTACCCTTTTTGTTAACTTTCAGCCCACCCATCAGAAGTGTCCTGTGCACGGCCTGCGAGTGTATATATATATAATATATATATATATATATATATATATATATATATAAAATTTAACTTCCTTTCACGGCTACAGATCTAAGAATAAAATCAAACCATTAGTTTTTGTATGTTTGTCAAGTTTCCTGAAGGCAAAACTTTGCTGTTGATAATTGAATTAAAGAAACTTCTCTGTAACTAACAAATAAAAATAAGAGAATACAAAGTCTGGCCAATTCGAATGCGGGTGAATGCCGAATGATAAAAGATGCTAAAACAAAGTTTAATTTGATTCAGTACAAATAGTTTATGTTTCTAGGAATAGGTTGTACATGAGAGATACTTTTCCCTTTTACCTGCTTGACCTTTTCAAAATTACTTGCTATTTTACTGAAATGAAACTATGCTAAAGAAGCAACAAACAGGTCTAATTAGTTCATGGAAAACACATTCCACTTGTTCTTTATCTTCGTTCTCAGTTGTAATGAAATGAAAAATAGTGCTTTGTATGAAACGAAGTATACTGTAGTCTCATTAACAATTACTGAGTACTGCACATACTGCACAAGTATTTTATGAAATTTCATCGGATTTTTTTTATATACTGTAATTTAAACTTCAAGAACTATTTTTCCGTTCTTAATTAATCTTTTGAAAGCAAGATTACACTAAGCATTCTATAAGACTTATCGGAATTCTTATTTGCGTGGTAAAATGTTTAATTTTCTGTACAAAAAGAGAATTTTCTGGTTAATTATAAGACATAGAGCAACGAGTTTTCTAGAAATCTCCACAGCAATGTTAATGAGTTATAATTAAAAGTTAGAGAAACAACTTAAATATAGCCTTGTAAATTTAATTGTTAAATTTAGTATTTTATTTAATTCTAAAACGTTCATTCCTAAAATTCCATATACAAACTGAATTTCGTAAAGTCGACATTCGATCTTTTGCATATCGACATTATTCCAATTCAACCTTATTCAGGTCATGTATTTAAAATTTCAATAACTATGAAGTTTGTTTAATATTTCAACTGAAACTGATTAACTCTTATCGGCAACACTACCTCGTGGTGAGAGTCCGCCCCAATACTAGCGCTGCACCTCCCAAACCTCAGGAGCGTTATTGGTATTTTGCTTATTCCTAAAGAACCCCGGATGCTGCCGCAATCCTCTCGTGTTGCTGCCGAAAAGGAGGGCGAGGGTCCGGAGCGGGTCCGGACCATGGTGAGCGGGTTCCTACTTTCCAATGAGACCCCGTCGACGTTGAAGTCTTGACTGATACAGAGTCCTGGAACATAGACAGGGGCCGCTATATATGAACAAACTGCTCATCAAAGACTTTCCTGATCGAAGAACGTCGAACATAGCCGATAACCTCAGTACCGCGCGAGGGTGCAGTACAGTACTATCTCAGCGCAGGAAACGGACTGCTGGCGTGGCTGCTCCATCGCGTCGTCGTAGGGGGTGGTCTCCTCTCATCTCCTGTTCGTCCTGGGGCCAGTGGGTGTGTTTCGTCACCCATTGACCTCGGGCCTCGCCGCGGCCTGCGGATCGTCCTCCTCGGCTACCGAAGTAGGGATAACGGGCTATACAGCAACTGTGGCGACAGAGCGCCTCTGCCGCCAACCGCACCACCAGGTCATGGCGATCGACTCGGAGGCTATAGGTGTCGGGGCAGCCCTGCAGAATGTGGCTTAAGCCATCACCTACAAGGCACCCGGACTCTCATCGTCGGACTAGGACGCTCCCTCATGGATCTCTTCCTCGTTAGGAGGACTTCGGCGTGGACCTGTATAGCGTCGACAAAATCGGCGCTCTTCATAAGTCGTGTGCCATGGTCAAGCCAAGAGTTAGAGATCCGCCCGGCTTGTTGGTGCGCAGCCCCCGACCATCAACGAAATTGAAGATTTCCTTGCAATGCGCCTCCAGTTCCTCCTGCTTGGTCCGGATTTCCAAACCCCCTATTGAAGCAGGACACATGAAAGTGAGGCGACTATCCAATGAGTTCACTGAGACAGTTCTGGCAACCAAGTCGGATCTATAAACCAGCTTCATAACCCGTTTGAATTTTAGTATCGGTTTCCTGTAGCGGAGACATAGTATACCCAATCCCTCATCAGACACAGCCGCATATAAAAATGCACGTGGGACATCTTGCGAAAGATGGAGTCACTAACGCACACGACTAAGGATCAGGCTATCCAGTTCATCCAAGATGCCTACCCGAACATACGCAAGCACAAGCTCGTGCAGGACGCCTGGAATCACCTCAGCCTTTAAGTCCCAAAGCTTCTGTTGTGGCCTTAGTGGGCCGGACGAGATCTTGGACAGTCTGTCACGCATTTTTGGTAAGGATTACGTCCTGAATCCTGGCACACCCCTCTCAACTTCAAGATAATGATAGAAGTCGCCTATATACAGAACCCGAAGGGGCTCGCTACCGGCAGAGAATAGAGACTCAGAGTATCATATCCATCTTTTTCTCCCCCCGTTTAGCAGGAGAGAGGTGTGGGACTTTAACGTGCGTGACTTTAACGCCTCGGCGAAGTAGGTGTAAATTAACGACTATTACCCCACCGGAGATGTACTAAGCAAAACACGAGTGTCTCACATGCTGATCCCCTACTGCAGGGGTCCCCAACCTTTTCAATGCGGCGAGCACCAAGTTATTTTCTAGAATATCAAGCGAGCACCACTATATTTTTGCAAAAATAAAGAATAATCAGAAATAAAAACAAACCAACGTCAAAGTTATTACAAATATGTTTTAATATATTAAAAAAGAAAACAAATTTTAAAAAATTAAATTCCTTTTACAAATGATTTGCAAACAAAACATTACAAAACTTTTACAAAACAACACTTTCCTTTTATCTAACACTAACTTAATAGATATGCAATAGTATTTAGTGAGAACCCTGGTTCTGAAGTGCATTTACCAGTTTTTCAAAATCGACCTCTCCATTCCTTGCTAAAGCAACTCGCAAACAATGTTCCAGGTAGTTCTAAGATAAGGTGACATATTTTCACACTACTGCCAAAATGAAGCAAACTAAATGTCCAAGGTGCTTGCGAGTACGATTTTAAGCACTGTACAGGGTATTCGAAAAGTCCCGTCACCCCCTACAAAATGTATATATTGTAATACCAATTTTATTTTTGTGTGATTAATTGAATTTATATGTGATTCATTGAGATTTGTTTGTTTTCCAGGTATAGAGTTGTGTGGATAATGGCAGACCAGTCCACGTACACTATGGAGGAAAGGATAGTGCTGAGCACATGGGCTCATGAAAGGTCATATACCGACAAAACAATGCATGATATCCATTATGATTTCAACACAAGATTCAATAAGGCTGCGCCACCAAACAAGGCGGTATTACGCTGCGAGAAAAAGCTGTTTGAAACTGGCTCCATCAAGGACAGAACACGGTCTGGAAGACCAACAACGCGAGCAGAACAATGTGAAGGTGTGATTGCATCGGCGGCTCGTTCACCGAAAAAATCACTTCGGAAATGATCACAAGAACTTGCAGTCCCCATGTCCACAATGAGAGATCACATGATCACTTGGTCGGGTGTGGTTTCAACAAGACGGGGCTTCGGCTCACTTTGCCATTAATGTGAGAGAATTCCTCAACGAAGTGGTCAGAGACAAATGGATCGGCTGTGACTCGCAACATTTACCTGCTCCTCTTCAGTGGCCGCCCCAAAGTCAAGATCTCTTCATATGACAATGCGTTATGGGGTTTCGTCAAGCAGAAAGTATCCCGGGTGCGTTGCCGCACAACAGAGTAGGAATGAAGAAACTGCGAGTATATATGAGCTTTCCAGGAAAGACCACGAGAAACGAAAACGCCAAGAATGTTAAAAGAAGAGGAAGGATTGAGTTGTGTATTGTTGAAGGTAAGGGAAGAGTTGTGTAGGAGATTGTAATGAGACGAGTAGATAGATGAAGGAACCGAGTTTTTGAGGCACTGAAAGCCACAAGGTTTTCTCTGCCCCAGTCAGAGATAGTAGAAAAATCAGAAAGTAGGTGCACTATAACCTTCCTTCGCAAAGCATGGAATGACTGTTGAGAGGGACGATTTGGGAAGCGGGTGGAAAAGTTAAGAGTGGAATCATTGGCATAGGAGTGGATAGGGCAGGAAGTGCGACTTAATAGATCATTGATAAATAAAAGGAAGAGAGTGGGTGAGAAGACAGAGCCCTGACGAACACCACTATTAATATTTTTAGAAGAACAGTGGTCATCCCCAACCGCAGCTATAGATCTGCCAGAAAGAAAATCAGAGATGTGGGAAACTCCAACCCGTCTTTTTTTGGCAGGGAGGGAGTGTGGAAGGTGTGGAAGTGGTATTGGATATGTGGGAATTTCAACCCGTCATTTTTGGAGGGTTCTGCCAGCTGAAATTTGAAAGTTCATGAACGACATGAAGGAGGAGATTGTAGACACCAATCGACCAGAGAAATACTCCAGAGGGGAAGTTAGACAGAAAATAGGGAGTGCTGGAACTCCCGTTTCTCCTGTCACTGTCCTCCTTAGTTGATCTTTTTCCGTGTCTCATCTACCCTGTGAACAGTCCAGCATGTTCTCAATCACACATTCTCTCCCTATTCCTCACTACATATATACACATCTTACACACTACATAACACTACAACAAAAATTTGGAAATTTTCTGTTTATCTCTTTTTTTTGTGGTTCTTTATGAATTTGGGTATGCTGATGACGTAAATGATATTGGTTTCTTTGTTGCAGCCTTGATTTTTCAAAAAACCAAAAATAAGATTTTGCATGTAAATATACTGTACTACTTATGCTATATTTTAATTCATTATGAAAGTTTTAGCATGATAAACAGAAAGGAAAAACATCCCTTTATCAAATTAAGTCAATACATCATCTTAGAAAACATCATGGCTCATGTATTAGGATATATTAATTGGGTCATTTAGCAATGATTTTTTTTATCGAATTTTTCTTTTGTGATCACCATCATTACTTCGAAGCAAACACCAGATGTAGTCACCCATCATGGCTGCATCCCTCCTTCCTTGATACCTCTTCTCCATAGTTTGAATATCCTGATGGAACCATTGACCATGTTCTTCACTCACGTCACCTAGTAAATTTGCTCTGAAGAAGTCCAAGTGAAAATGTAAAAAGTGAAGCTTCAATGACATTCTACAGCCGTCTTTCAAAATTTTCAATCAAATTTTTAACAAGTCCTTTATAGTTTTCAAGCCGAAATGCTTGACATGCATTCTTTTCAACAGCAGTCATTTTGTCTTCTAACTCTTTGCTTGCCAGCATCTGCCTTACTTGTGACCCAACAAATATACCTCTTTTGACTTTGGCGTCAGACATTGATCGTATATGTTGGAAGGCACCACCATGAGTATCCAAGACTTTCACAAATTGTTTCACAAGCCTTAGTTTAATATGTAAAGGTGGCAGCAAGACCTTGTCTGTTTGAACAAGAGCATTGTTTATGACATTGTGAGTACGAGGGTTCAAATGCTCTCTGGCAGTGCTGGCCTGTTGCTCTGCTGTCCCATAAACAAAGGAAGCATGAAAACTTCGTATATCCACCTAGCAAACCAAGTAGGAAACCCAGCATTTTAAAGTCTCCACAGACATCCCATTTCTATCTTTCATAGTTGATCTCCAGTAAATGCTTTATATTTTCATAGTTTTCCTTTAGGTGAACTGGGTGAGCTACAAGAATTGACGGATATTTATTGCCATTGTGCAGCAAAAGAGCCTTCAAACTTCTTGTTGAAGAGTCTATGAACAGTCGCCATTCTGTTGGATTAGTTCTACACCCATTTCCTCAAAAAGACCAGCCACATCAGAACAATAACACAAAGACTCATGAACTGTGTAGAAAGATGCAAAAGTCAGATGCCTTTCCCTGTAGCTTGAAGCCTTGCAACTAATATCTAATAAATTCCATTCTTGGAGACGTGACGTTAACAGTTCGGCATTGGATTTAGTAAAACCTAGGTCTCTGACTAAGTCATCTAATTCTTGTTGATTTGGGAAGTGTGGAGACTTACTTGATGATGCTCCATTGAAATCAAGCTCGTCATCCTGCTCACTAGATGATTCCACTTCTGAAGTTACTTCTAACGAAGGTGGATTGGCAATTGGTAATTCTTCTTCGATCTTTAGCTTTCTTGTACTTTGCAATGTCAACCATGCAAACGTAGCAGTTATCATGGTGGTTAGTGGACTCTCTCCAAACTCGAGGAATTGCAGATGGCATAGACTTGCGACTACTACGTAACCATCCTTCCAATGTTGATCGGCAGCTACTACAGCAGAAGTGAGGTGCCCATGATTTGTCTTGGTCACCTATAGGCATTCAAAAATAAGTTTGATATGCTAAGTAAAACTTAGTGCCAACAACAATCTTGTGCTTGATCTAACAGCAACCCCTTTTCTGTACTCTTTTACTTTCTGGACACTCAATTTCACTCAAAAGGTGGATGTTGCATGTATGTATGCAATGACATAACTTGTTCTCGTATTCCTGAACTCGAATCTTCCGAATTCTATACCCTCTGGCTGCGGCTTCATGCCAATCTCAAACTAAATACATCTGCGCTGTTTGCCTTTCTCCTAATTGCGCTGACTATCCAAAATTCTTTGACTACCTCACTTCCAAAGTGGAACACATTCTATCCCACTCTCTTTGCTGAAATCTCCATTTTAGGACATTTCACTGTTCACCACCGCCTTTGGCTTTTCTCCCATTTCGCTAACATCCTGATTGGGAGGCCCTTAGGCAGTATTTCTCTGATTTCTCATGGAATGATTACTGCTTCCGTGGCCGGGAACCTTCCGAGTATGTTGAGGACATCAAGTAGGTGGCTCTTTCGGACAAGGAGGCATACATTCCATATTCTATTTTTACTACTAATGCAAAAAAACCTTGGTTTAACTTTCTTTGTTCTAATGCTATCTGCAACAGAGACGAGGCTTTCAGAAGGTACCGTCGCCATTCAACTACTGACTCTCATTTAGGTTATATTTCTGCCCGGAATCGTGCAAAATCTGTTTTTCGACTCGCCAAAAAATTACTTCATCCGGCAAAATTGTGAAACCCTATCCAATTTTAATTCTTCTCGCTCTTTCTGGCATCTAGCTAAGGACCTCTTCAACAACTTTACTTTCCCTTCTTCCCCTTCTCTTTTCCATTCCGACGGCACAGTTACCGTCTCTTCTCCTGACAAAGTTGAACTCTTTGCTCAAACTTTTGTTTCCAACTCAACCTTGGACGATTCCGGTGCTGTTCCTTCATCTCCTCTTCCCTCTGACTTTATTATGTCTGAAATTAGAATCTCCTCCAAAGATGTTTTTTTTCCCCATCTGGGCTCAACTCTAGGAAGGCTACGGTCATGCTGGTGTTCCTCCTGCTGTTCTTAAGAATTGTGCTTCAGTGCTGATACCCTGCCTAGGCAAACTCTCGTTTTTGTCTCTCATCTCGTACTTTTCCTTCCTGCTGGAAGTTCGCTTTCATTCAGCCTGTCTCAAAAAAGGGTGACCACTCTCAATCCTCCAACTATCGTCCAATTGCTTTGATTTTTTGCCTTTCTAAACTTTTTTAATCTATCCTTAATAGGAAGATACTTAAACACCTCTCTTCTCATAATCTTCTTTCTGATCGTCAGTATAGGTTCCGAAAGGGACGCTATACTGGCGACTTTTTTGCATATCTGTCTGATTCTTGGTCATCCTCCTTTTGGGATTTCGGTGAAACTTTTGCTATTGCGCTAGACATATCGAAAGCTTTTGATAGGGTATGGCACAAATCTTTAATTTCCAAACTGCCCTCTTTCGGTTTCTCTCCTTCTGTCTGTGCCTTCATCTCTAATTTCCTTTCTGGCCGATCTTTCGCGGCGGTTGTAGATGGCCACTGTTCTGCTCCTAAAGCTATTAACAGTGATGTTCCTCAGGGTTCTGTCCTGTCACCCACTCTTTTCTTTTTATTTATTAATATTTTAATTCGCACTTCCTGGCCTATCCATTCCTATGACGATGATTCCACTCTTCCCTTCTCCACCCGCTTCCCGAAGCGTCCCTTTCAACAGTCACTCCGTGATTCGCGTAGGACGGCTATGGTGCACCTGACCTCCGATCTTTCTATCTCTGATAAAGGCAGAGAAAACCTTGTGGCTTTCAGTGCCTCAAAAACTCAGTTCCTCCCTCTGTCTGCTCGTCACAATCTTCCACACGACTATCCCTTTACCTTCAACAACACACAACTCAATCCATCCTCTTCTCTTAAAATTCTTGGTGTTTCCTTTTCCCGTGATCTTTCCTGGAAAGATCACATATACTCTCTTTCTTAAATAGCTTCCAAGAGGTTAGGTGTGTTGTACCGTCTCCGCACTTTTTTCACCCCTGCTCAGCTTCTGCCTCTGCAGAGGGATCTTGTCTGCCCCTGTAAGCGTACGTTTCTCATGTGTCGAGTGATTCAACTCACATAGCTCTACTTGACTGGGTGGAACCAAAGGCTTTTCGTCTCATCAATTTCCCGTCTCTCTTTTGACTGTCTTCAATCCGTCTCTCTTTGCCGCACTGTTGCTTCAGTGTCTCTTTACTCTCGCTATTATAACTGACACTGTTCTTCTGAACTCTCCTCCTTTAAGGAGAGCACGCAGCAACAGACTTTCGACATATTCTCATTCCTTTACTGTCCAACTCTCTAACGCAACGGTTAATCGGTATTTTCAATCTTTAATCTACTCAACCGGTGAACTCCGGAACAATCTTCCTCAATCCATCTTTCCCCCTGGCTATGATCTCCAGTCTTTCAAACGCAGCGTGTCGAAGCATCTCGGAAACCCCGAATCTTGATTTTGACTCTCTTCTTCCTCTATTGGGGGAGGGGTGTTTTAGAGGTCATTCGCCCTTGGCCCCTCCTTCCTGCATAAAATAAAGGTTTCAATCTCTTAATATAAAGAGATCAATGAATATACAAATTATATACTTCACTCACTGTTTTCCGGATCTCAATTTTTTTTTCTATTTTTGAAACGCCAGAATTGCACTCCATGACGTGGTCTAAAATCGGAGAGGGATCAGATTTATTCAATAATTGATCTGTTCTTACGGACCGTCCCACATGCTACATAGAACGTGAATGAAGCGTACCATTTGAGGCACTCATGTAAAATACGCTGTAAAATACAACGAACCTGGTAAACAATTGGAGTTGGAAGTGGAGTCTTTCACCTAACCCCAGGGAGCAGCCAGGAAGTCTATGTCTTCCGGGGAGGTTCTGACCGAAACTGGATAAACAATTGATGAGCGTATATCGAGTTAGTTGGTGTTTGAATTTGAACAATGACCCAAGTTTAAATTGGTTCTTTAATTAAAACAATATGGAAATGAATTTGAGGATAATAAGATGATAACAGTGACATCACCTTTTTTTAAAGTTTTTCAGATTGCAAACCGAAATAATAAGTTGAAGCGGTGGTAGCACACTGTTGCTCCATATTTCTTATTTCAAAAGTGACTTAATATTATGATATAATTTGACTTTGAATCAAGGATTCGGGGAAACCATTTTTTATAAGGAAATTATGTTAAAAATTCTAATTCAATGTGAAAAGTCTTAAATGAAGAGCATAATTTATATGCTCTAAGGATGACAGTTTGAGTAGCATTGATCTTAAACTTAAAGTGACAAAAACTGAAGAAAACTCAAGCCCATCCCGGAGAATGTTGGACTGCGAAAAACAGGAGACACAAAACTAGAATCTTTCCTAGATAGCATCCAGAAAGGAAATAGAGTTTAGAATTAAAACTCATGACGAAACAGTAGAAACGTATCGTCGTATTATAGGAGGAGATTGTAGACACCAATCGACCAGGGAAGTACTCCGGGAGGGGGAGGGAACGTTAGGCAGGAGACAGGGAGTGCTGGAACTCCCGTTTCTTCTGCCACTGTCCTCTTTAGCTGATCTTTTTCCGTGTCTCATCTACCCTGTGAGCAGCCCAGCATGCTCTCAAGCACACACTTCTCCCTCTGTTCTTCACTACACATACAGTATATACATTTTACACACTACACAGTACACACTCTTTTCAAAATTTAAATCATTCAAAAAAATAATAATAAAATAGCATCGTGGGCCTCAAAGGCCTTGATTTTGGCTTATACAGGAGAGGCCCATTTTTGCGGGGGCTCACCCTTGCCTCCTCCTTCCTACATAAAAAAAAACAAAGGAGATAAAGAGGACAAGTAAAGAGGACAATCATCAACCCATTGTTTTTCATAATAACACATGACGTTAGCTAAAAAGTAAGTCCGAGAGGCAAACATAGTCTCACACCATCACGTTGTTTAAACAGACATTTGTTAAAGATAAAAAAAATTACAAATAGAAAGGTGAAGTAAAGTTTTAAATACAGTATAACTTTATTAAACTCCAAAACAAGACTAGAATTTTGAAAAAGACCATTTAGGCAGATTTCACTTGTCTCCAAACGGATATAAAATAAACTCTGAATATGAAAACTTACCATAAAATATTGATGTACATCAGAAACAGAAAGGATTTCGTTAACAAATGAATAAGAATTTTTAACTCTAAATTCATTAATGGTCAATACTGTAGATGTAAAATCGAAACCAAAAACTTACTTAATGTAAACCGAATAAAATATTTCCTTCTATCTTCTCCAGATATGCTAAAAATATTATTAAGAATCTTGCCTCATTTGCAAACCTATAAAGGTAAGGGTGTTGTTTTATTTGATACAAATTCTTATATTGATAAAATGAATGTGGTACTTAATGAGTGTGCCAAATTTTCAAAAAATAGCAGCTTCTGTTCAGTCTTATAATTTTAAAATACAGGATAAGATCAATAAATTCTTAAGAAAACTAAAAGATCTTAAAATTAGGTAATGAATTGTATAACAAATCATATGATCAGGATCTGCCCCTGGAATTCTGTATGGTTTGTCAAAGATGCATAAGACTGGCCTCCCTGATGGACCTATATTTGCAGTATACAAGACTCCTTCATTTGCAATGAGTATGGCTTTTTTTTCTGCTGAAGGCGCAGCGGACATTATAGTATATATATATATATATATATATATATATATATATATATGGGAATGAACTAAAAATGGTCCCCTGAGTTTTTTATGATACACACAGACCGTGCATGGAGCAAGGAACTCTTCTGGGATAATTAAATCCACTATAGTCCGAATAAGTAATGCTAAATGACAAATAATATAGTTTTTCTTTTTCATGATGCTAGCCATCATGAAAAGAAAAACTATGGTATTTGTCATTTACCATTACTTATTCGGACTATAGTGGATTTAATTATCCCAGAAGAGTTCCTTGTTCCACCCACGGTCTGTGTGTATCGTATATATATATAGATATATAGATAGATATTAAACTACGATTACACGTTCTTTTTGTAGCGATATAGTCTAATTAGGTGATCTGTCTTTTCTTGTGAACAGACGTGTTTTATTGAGTGTCCAGTGTTACCAATTGAATAATTTGTTTCAGTCAAAGTACGGTAACTTTAAAAAAATAGTGTTCGGTGCCTTCTTAACTAAAGTATAGAAACCGAAGGAGAACAATTTGGAAATTAAAGATTTGTGCGAGACTCATCAAAAGCTTTTGATATGTCTAGCGCAATACCAAAGGTTTCACCGAAATCCCGAAACGAGGATGACCAAGGGTCAGAGAGATATGCAAGAAGATCGCCAATAGAGCGTCCATTGCGGAGCCCATACTGACAATCTGAAAGAAAATTGTGAGAAGAGAGTTGTGTAAGAACCTTCCTATTAAGGATAGATTCAAAAAGCTTAGAAAACAAGAAATCAAGAAATCAAAGCAATTGAACGAGAGATGGAGGGTTGAGAGTGGTCACCCTTCTTTGGGACAGGCTGAATGAAAGCGAACTTCCAGCAGGAAGGAAAATTACCAGATGAAAGACAAAGACGAAAGTGTTTGCCTAGGCAGGGTGTCAGCACAGAAGCACAGTTCTTGAAATCAACAGGAAGAACACCATTAGGACCGTAGGCCTCCCTGTTGTTGAACCCAGTTAGGGCAGAAAAAACGTCTTTGGAGGAAATTCTAATTCCAGACATACAGTAAGTAAGAGGGAGGAGGAGATGGAGGAAAAGCAGTGGAATCGTTCATGGTTGAGTTAGAGACGAAAGTTTGGCCGAAGAGTTCAGCTTTATCAGGAGAAAAGACGGTAACTTAGCTATAGGAGTGGAAAAGAGGAGGAAAAGAAGTAAAGCCATTGGAGAGTTTTTTAGTTAGATGTCAGAAAGAGAGAAGAATTAGAATTGGAGAGGTTTCCCTATTTTTGTCGGATGAAGGAAATTTTGGTGAGTTGAAGTATGGATTTTGCCAGATTCCGGGCAGAAATAAAAGTTGAGTGAGAATCAGGAGTTGGATGCTAATGGTACCTTCTGAAAACCTCCTCTCTCTTGCGGATAGCATTAGAACAAGCAAATTTTAGTCAACGTTTTCTTTTTGCATTAGTAGTAGGAATAGAATATGGAATGTACGCATCCATGCCCAAGAGAATCACCTCCTTAATGCGCTCAGCAAACTTGGAGGGGACACGGAAGCAGTAATCATTCCATGGGAAGTCACAGAAGCACCTAAGGGCCTCCCAATCAGCGTCGCCAGAGTGCGAGAGGCGTTAGATATAAGATTGTGGTTGGAGGAGTCCAACAGGGAAAAACGTTTCACAGAGTAAGAAGAAAAATAAGAGGTGAGAAATAAATCCAGTATGTTGGGCCAATCTCCAAGGCGATCGGGGATATGAGTAGGGTGCTGTACAATCTGCTCTAGGCCAATGAGGCTAGAAAATTTGTGAGCCAGTTCACCAGGGATGTTAGTGAAATGAGAGGAAAGCCAAAGGCAGTGGGAAATATTGAAATCACCTACAGTAGAATGGGAATTCCAGCAAAAGGGGAGTGGGATAAAATATATTCCAGTTTGGAAGTGAGGTAGTCAAAGAATTTTGGATAGTCAGTAAAATTAGGAGAAAGGCAAACAGAGCAGTTGTATTTAGTTTGAGATTGGCATGTAAGCTGTAGCCAGAGGGTATAGAATTCAGAGGATTCAAGTTTCTGAATACGAGAACAAATTAGATCAGTGCATGCATATACGCAACAGTCCCCCTTTGGAATGAAATTGAGTATAGAGAAAGTAAGAGGTTACATAAAAGGGGTTGCTGTTAGTCGTCCCAGACACTTGAGTTTCAGTGAGGAAGAGAAGATGAGGTTTAGAGGAGGAGGGGTGGTGTTCAACAGATTGAAAATTTGAGGAAAGGCTACGAATGTTGCAGAAGTTTATGAAAAATGAACCAGGCAGAGGCCCAGAGCATCTCGACTGGGCAGAGCAGAACCAGCTTCGCTGCCCTGGTCTGCGTTCGGGGTATCGGCATTGGTGGAGCCAGAAATGGGAACATTTATAGTCCCTTCCCCAGTGGACTCCGAGGCTTTTGAGGTCGCTGTCATTTTGTTTGTTTGCTTGTTGTATTTCGTCACTATTGACGCAGCTAAGGTGGGCCTCCGCTGTTACCAGACTACTCCAATTCCTGCCGTGGCAGTTGAAGAGTATTTGTAGTGGGGTTCTTATACCCTGGTGTAGGGGTCTGGTCGGGGACTCTTGATAACCAGCTGTCCAGTTGGTGTTTAAAGTAATCCGGGGTTTTGCCTGTCATGTTTCTGATTTTTTGGGGAACTGCATTGAAAAGTCATGTTCCACTGAATGTGAAACTATGATGTACAATGGTCTTCACTTTATGAGTCATTCCTTCTGTTCTTCTTACATAGCAGAGTCGTCCCCTTCTTGGATGGTTGTTAATCCGCATGCCTATATTCGGTACTACTCCCTCTAGTAATATCTTCTAGACATACTGTATATGACGATGTATTTCTCCCGTTGTCTTTGAAGGGAGTACAAGTTTAACTGTTGCAATCTTTCCCAGTAGTTAAGATGTTCCATTCCATGTATCCTACTGGTGAAAGTCCTCTGGACTACCTCCATCTTTATAATATCACCTGCGTTATGTGGCGACCATAATTGGCAGCAGTACTCCAGTCTATGAAGTATCAGCGATTTCCAGAGTGTCATCATACAGTTTTGGTCTCTTGTTTTTATGGTCCTGAGAATCCAGCCCATCAGTTGTTTATTTCAATTTTGAAAAAATTGTTGTGTGTGAGATGCATGCATGTGTAGTGAAGCATCGGGAGAGAAGTATGTGTTTGAGAGCATGCTGGACTACTTACAGGGTAGATGAGACATGGAAAAAGATCAGCTAGGCAGAACAGTGACAGGAGAAGCGGGAGTCCCAGCACTTCCTCTCTTCTACCTAATGTCTTATATATATATATATATATATATATATATATGAAAATTATTTCACGAAAGTAACACGTGAAAAATATTTATGATGAATAAAACCACGAAGGAAAGGAAACACAGATGGTGCTCAAGCGCTTTCGTCTAATGACATCCTCAGGAACACTGAAGTACATAAAGAGTTACAACCTATATATAGGTTACAGAAAAAAAAAAAAAATTATATATACCGGTATATATACAATAAACGGAAAAACAAAATTAAAGGATTGTGGAAGGGGGCACACAAATTTATGAGGAAAAACTATCGATTTTTAGCACAAGATTAAAAGAATTGTTTCCAACCAATGTTATAGATAAAAAAAAAATATATATATACAAATTTATACTGGAAATCTGCCCGGGTTTTAGCACTCTGCTCTTTTTGTATAAAAAAAAAAAAATTGAACAATTATCGATTTTTAGCACAAGATTAAAAGAATTGTTTCCAACCAATGTTATAGATACAAAAATAAAATATTTATACAAATTTATACTGGAAATCTGCCCGGGTTTTAGCACTCTGCTCTTTTTGCATAAAAAAAATTGAACAATTATCGATTTTTAGCACACGATTAAAAGAATTGTTTCCAACCAATGTTATAGATAAAAAAAAAATAAAATATATATACAAATTTATACTGGAAATCTGCCCGGGTTTTAGCACTCTGCCCTATTTTTTGTATATAAAAATTGAAAAATAAAAGTTATTAAGGTGGCATACAAATTTACCAAAGATTTAGCGTTCTACCTTTCTTATCTAAATCTGTTCTGAAGGAATTCAAAACAACAGGATCGAGTTGAAAAAGACCTTTGCTTATGTTGAAGTTATTTGTTAGTTGGATAATGGCAGACTCAAGAATATTTCTATTAACAATGTTGCTAGAGTGAAATAAAACTGAAGCATTATTCCAATCAATACAGTGGGATAACTCTGACAAATGGACAAAAAGGGCACTGGACAACTGTCCTGTTCTAACGGACTATTGATGCTGTTTTATAGGTGTGTGCAAATCCTTTCCCGTCTGACCTATGTAAAAGGAATCACATTGTTTACAACCAATTTTATAGATAATGCCTGAATTATTAGTAGGGCTATTTTTTACTATGATATTTTTCACAATATTGTTATATGAAAATACTACATTAATATTCAAAAGTTTAAATACATTAGCAATGCCTAAAAAGCCCGGGAAAAATGGAAGTACTAAAATATTTTTTGACAAAGTACGAGTGTTATTATTGACGCGATAGAAAGTTCGTTTTGCCTTGTTGAGACAAGATTCCATAAACGCAGATGGATAACGCAGATCACTTCCAATACCGTTGATTTTTTCCAATTCGGCATCATGTATTCCGGACTGGCGATCCTAAGGGCGCGGAGAAACATTGAAGAAAAAATGGCCTTCTTAGTGGGGGTCATGTCCCGAGTAAAAGTGTACGGAGGACAAATTGTTTGTTTTTTTCCGATAGATACTAAACTTAAAACCTGGGCTTTCCCTATGTACACGCACATCCAAAAATGGGATTGAATTGTCTTGTTCCACTTCCAAAGTAAACTTAATAAAGGGGACTTGATCATTTAACTGAAGGAGGAAGTTATCCAGGTCACGATTCATGGGCCAGATACACAAAATATCATCGACGTACCGCAACCAAGGGATGCCAACCCCCAGGACTCTCGGAATATAAGTAATTTCGAAAAACTCCATATAAATATTGGAGAGGAGGGGCGACAAGGGGTTGCCCATGGCCATCCCAAAAACTTGTTGATAATACTCGTTATTGAAAGTGAATTTACAGTCTTTGATGCAAAGCTTAATAAGTTCCAAAACAATGTGTGAAGGTAGTGGCAGGTCATACTTATATAATTCTTGGGAGAGAAAGTCAAGCATATCGTCAATCGGCACTTTTGTAAACAATGAACAAACATCAAAATGTATTTAAACTTTTGGATATTAATGTAGTATTTTCATATAACAATATTGTGAAAAATATCATAGTAACAAATAGCCCTACCAATAATTCAGGCATTATCTATAAAATTGGTTGTAAACAATGTGATTCCTTTTACATAGGTCAGACGGGAAAGGATTTGCACACACGTATAAAACAGCATCAATAGTCCGTTAGAACAGGACAGTTGTCCAGTGCCCTTTTTGTCCATTTGTCAGAGTTATCCCACTGTATTGATTGGAATAATGCTTCAGTTTTATTTCACTCTAGCAACATTGTTAATAGAAATATTCTTGAGTCTGCCATTATCCAACTAACAAATAACTTCAACATAAGCAAAGGTCTTTTTCAACTCGATTCTGTTGTTTTGAATTCCTTCAGAACAGATTTAGATAAGAAAGGTAGAACGCTAAATCTTTGGTAAATTTGTATGCCACCTTAATAACTTTTATTTTTCAATTTTTATATACAAAAAATAGGGCAGAGTGCTAAAACCCGGGCAGATTTCCAGTATAAATTTGTATATATATATATTTTTTTTTTTATCTATAACATTGGTTGGAAACAATTCTTTTAATCGTGTGCTAAAAATCGATAATAGTTCAATTTTTTTTTTATATACAAAAAGAGCAGAGTGCTAAAACCCGGGCAGATTTCCAGTATAAATTTGTATATATATATTTTTTTTTTATCTATAACATTGGTTGGAAACAATTCTTTTAATCTTGTGCTAAAAATCGATAGTTTTTCCTTATAAATTTGTGTGCCCCCTTCCACAATCCTTTAATTTTGTTTTTCCGTTTATTGTATATATATATATATATATATAATTTATTATTTATTTTTTTCTGTAACCTATATATAGGTTGTAACTCTTTATGTACTTCAGTGTTCCTGAGGATGTCATTAGACGAAAGCGCTTGAGCACCATCTGTGTTTCCTTTCCTTCGTGGTTTTATTCATCATATATATATATAATAATAAATTATTTATATATATATATTTGGAGTTCAATGCTGGTAGGTGTTTGCAGTAACAGTAACTCCTTAATAATAATAATAATAATAATAATAATAATAATAATAATAAAATTAATAATAATAATAATAATAATAGTTCGTCTCATTGATATTAATTCAATTTAAACTTTTATTTATTAAATTTCGTTGAAGTTCATTATTCGAAATTTTTAATCCTTTCGAAACAATCCTGATTTTGTGAAGTCCTAAAACTGTGAGAAGTCATAGAAAAACGCAAATTAACTGCGTTAGTGTTCGGCATCCCAAATAGTAAAGTATCTTATTTTGGTGTATATATATATATATATATATATATATATATATATATAGAAACGACGTAAGTATAGAGGAGTGTTCTGCACACGAGGAAGAGAAATAACGAACAAATGAAAAATGAGGTAACCGCCCGGGAATCGAACCCAGGATCTTCCGATTGCCGGTCAGATATGCTATCCACTACACCACGGGCCTCGATCAGTCAGAAGTCGTAATTCTCCTACATAGGGCAGAAACCAATGCCTTGAGAGGGCACCCTCGCAAATCGTGAATATGTACATTTAACTGCAATGACCACGCAGTATATTAATGTATAGAAACGACGTAAGTATAGAGGAGTGTTCTGCACACTAGGAAGAGAAATAACGAACAAATGAAAAATGAGGTAATCGCCCGTGGTGTAGTGGATAGCATATCTGACCGGCAGTCGGAAGATCCTGGGTTCGATTCCCTGGCGGTTACCTCATTTTTCATTTGTTCGTTATTTCTCTTCCTCGTGTGCAGAACACTCCTCTATACTTACGTCGTTTCTATACATTAATATACTGCGTGGTCATTGCAGTTAAATGTACATATTCACGATTTGCGAGGGTGCCATCTCAAGGCATTGGTTTCTGCCCTATGTAAGACAATTACGACTTCTGACTGATCGAGGCCCGTGGTGTAGTGGATAGCATATCTGACCGGCAATCGGAAGATCCTGGGTTCGATTCCCGGGCGGTTTCCTCATTTTTCATTTGTTCGTTATTTCTCTTCCTCGTGTACAGAACACTCCTCTATACTTACGTCGTTTCTATACATTAATATACTGCGTGGTCATTGCAGTTAAATATTATATATATATATATATATATATATACGGTGTCCAAAAATCATCTTCACAATTTCAATTGAATTTTTTAAAGATAATTTATGGACACACTATATATCATTTATTTAAAATTACCGTGGCTTATTCTTGTTGATGGTGACTTTAATCGGTTTGCGCAGCACGGAATACATTTTTGGTTGATGTGGAATTTATTTATTCAAACTAATTATTTTCACAGTTTATTTATCATTTGGTTATGACATTTTCAATTTGTCTGTCCTGATTCTGTTTTTATTTGGATAAATTAGTCCAAAAGTGTTGGAACCCAAACTTGTTGGAAGTGTGCTGAGTGTACATCCCTCTCCTATCAGGTAAACTAGCCTATTACCCTAAACCTAATTTTGGTTAAGGCATTAACTATAGTAGTTATGCAACCGCATTGTAACCTTGTAAATAAAATAGTACTAGGGTGGATTTATTGTCTGTGTTCGCAGTGAAATAATGGGTTCTCTGTTAGGCCTTATGCGGTAGTGCACAAACTACGACAGTTATCAACATAACGGAACTCATTCCAGAAAAGAACAGTCTACGTTCCTCGGAAATGAAGAAAAATTTGTAAGTATTCTTTTATTACTATTATTATGCTATTTAAAATATATTTTCAATTTAAATACTTGCCGAACACTTGTGAAGATTAATCGGCGAGCGAAGTGACCGACTGGGCGCTACCAGGAGTGGGACACCGAAGGGAGGGAGTAGTATCATCAAATGTTGCATGATGCAATTCGTTCTTTGTTAAGAGCTGATACATTGAATCTTATTATATAGTGCATGTTACACTGTATTTAATATTTGCAAAACACTTGTAAATACAGAATGTCCAAGAAAGGTCTGAAATACAATAAAAATTCATGTCGATAGAACTAACATTTATATTTATGAAAGGTTTACAAATTATGAAAGTTACACACACACACAGGGCCGGCGAGAGGTGCAACGGGTTCCGGGGAAGGATTGTATATGGGCCCCCCTGTTTGCTCAGTATTTTATTATGAATGTTTTTTGTGTACATAACAAGCAAATTTATTATATGTCGAAGTCACTATTCAAAACATCCAGTATGATAATCTCTATAAAATGTATGTTCATTAATTATATTTCCTCTCTGTTATTTAATCAATGGTTTATTAATATTTTTAGATTTTATCCCCTTCTTTCCGGGCCCCGGGATATAACCCGGCTTCCCCCCCTCTCGGCGGCCCTGCACACACACACACACACACACACACACACACACACACACACACCATGTTATATTAAGGAGTTGGACAATCTCGGTATGTGCATCATTTGTAGCTCGACACACATCCAGTCAGTACTTTACCGCTTACCGTTTGTCAACATGTTAGGAGCAAAGGTCTTAATTTCAGCAATAGTTCGATCACGTAAAGCTGTTACACTGTCACTCTTCTGGTAAACAATGTTTTTCACAATGCCACATAGAAAATCCACTAGAGATAGGTCAGATAACCTTGGGGAGGGGCAAACAATGGGGACACCTCTTCCAATTCAGGGCTTTGGAAATCGTACGCACATTGTTGCCGAAGTGAGATGAAACTATTTTCCCTCGTGTTCGAAAGTAGTGTAAATTGGGCTTCATTATCAATAAACACCATTTGAATGCACATCCCATTATTATATAAAATTTTAAAACATGAAATTCTTATTGTCATTATCGTTACCATTTGTGAGGATTGTACCAACTTACGACCAAAATCTATTAAGTTCGAAAAAAGAACGAACTGATGAAAACACGGGGAAAAGAAAGGTATGATTGTGTTATTTAACTAATGTGTTAAACTAAGAATTAATAATATAGTAGACATGTTAAGTGCACAAAATAGGGTGTCCACTTCAAATCATGATGCAAAGGTCCCCTTTGGTATAAAAGTTCCTTAGGGCCATAGGAAAGAATTTATCCAAAGACACAAGTTGTATCTATGCACAGACATGCTTAATTTATGCCTACTCAGCATAAATTATGCTAATGACCGTATTCCTAACTTTTGAACCAATTAACTTAGAAACGTGTGTGATGACTTGTTTTCAGCTAAATTCAGCATGAGAAATCCATTTCTGAGGTTATTATGTGGTTTGGAGGTCATTTTGACCCCCAAAATCAAATATGGCCGCTGGCCGCCATGTTGAAATTGGGGATTTTCCGCAGTTTCTAAACTGACGGAGTGAGACACTCCAAAATAACCTCAGAAATGGCTTTCTCATGCTGAATTTAGTTGAAAACGAGTCACCACACACGTTTCTAAGTTCTGTGACCTTTAGAAATTCAATTTCATGTTTCAGATTCACAATGATTAATCTGAAATTAGTGACTCTAAAAGCACACCTGCCATCATGGACACTCGCGACTGGAGTTTATGCTTCATATGTCAGTCAGACAAAAGCTATGAACCGACTAAGAATCCTTCATCATCTGTGAAATTGAGAAACAAACCTGAAAGATTTTCAGTCTCTTATAAAGAAGTTACGGACAACATCCAGAAGTTCAAGGAATTAGGGGAGTTGCCTGACTTTGTAGTCGTAGATGACATTGGTGGCGGTGCTGGTGGCGGTGCTCAGAATGTAGTGCAGCTGATGATGTCTAATCAAGTATTGTGGCACAAAAGTTGCAGGAATGCTGTCGACAATCAAAAAGTGCAGAGAGCGAGGAAAAAGCATCAAGAGCAAGAGTCAGTTAGCCCGGTGAAAACTCGCCGCATGAACAGTGGTGCCATGTCCGTCACACAGGCTTCACCCTCACCCTCTACATCTTTGAGCGAACCAGTCAACATTCCATGCCTCTTCTGTGGCGAAGTGGGCAACAAGAAAGAGCTGAGGAAGGTCTCCACTCTTGGCTTGGATAAGAAAATCAATGATTGCGCTCAAGTGTTAGGTGACAAACGTCTGTTGGCTAAACTTTCTGCCGGTGACATGGTCGCTATTAATGCCGTCTATCATCGTGCGTGCCTGTCTCGGCTCTACAGGAAAGCGGCGACAGTCGGATGTGACACGACTGAGAGTCATGCGACTCAGGTGATCCGAGCACATATTCTCAACGAGTTACTTGACTTTATTGAAGATAATCGTGTTTCAGGGACGTCACTGGCAATGGCTGACTTGACGGCCTTCTATGACAAGCGCCTTGCCGCTCTCGGTTTTCCCTACATCAAACACGCCTTCGAGAGGATATTGAGCGCATGATTCCTGACATCAAGGCGATACCAATGAATCGTTGCTGGTCTCTTGTTTTCGACGACGACCTAAGCAAAGCTGTAGTTGGTATGGAAAACAATACATCAACTGAAGTCTCCATCCTCCACAAAGCAGCCAAGATCCTCGGGCGAGATTATGTCCACATGAAGCAGGCTTTCACAGGCTCCTTCTCAACCTCATGTGAAGCTGAATCTATCCCGCCCACGTTGAGATCATTCTTGCACATGCTTCTTGATGGACCAGGTATCGATGAGCCGGCTCTTGATTCTGAGAAGTCCAAGGTTGCAACATCCATCGGGCAGCAGATCATCTTCAACTCTGTTGGACGCAGATCCAAGAAACCTGGGAGTGTTCCTCGTCACATCAAGGAGAGGGAAACACCAGCATCGCTGTATCTGCACCATGGAACCAAGAGCGAGATCCTGGACTGCACTGTCCCAACGGATCTCGAAAATCGCAGACCGGTGACGACCGCAGCTGTGCTAGATGGTGCTGTGCTCGTTCAAATGCTTCGTACTGGAAATGCCGTGACCATCGGAGATTATTTCACAGACGTGTTTCTGCCATACATCCTCTCCTGGTTTGAAAGAAAAGACCGGGTTGACATTGTCTGGGATGTCTACTCCAAGACGAGCCTGAAGTCAGGAACTCAGGAGCAAAGAGGCAGCGGAGCGCGGAGGCGGGTTACTCTCTCGACCAAAGTTCCTGGCAATTGGGCTGCCTTCCTATGTGTGGACCTGAACAAGCAGGAGTTCTTCGTGGAGCTGGCCAACAGCTTGAAGCTCATGACGCTTCCAGAGGTTAGCTGAGAGATTGTTGCGAGCTACTGACATAGAAATTAATATTTCTTAAAATATTCCCCTCTCTAGGATATGCTGAGGAAGTCAATTACATTGACTTCCTCAGCATATCCTCAATTACATTGACTTTTTCATTTCAGGGCAAGCAGCTCTTCACCACCATTCTTAGTGATTGTGCGAGTTCACCGGCTGACGCTGATGTTGGTGCAGTTGCCCCCTGCACACATTCGGAAGCCGACACTTGGATGTTTCTGCATGTGGCTGCAGCTACCTACGCCGGTTATCGTCGAGTGATCGTCCACACCAGCGACAGCGATGTTGTAGTGCTGGCGTCTCCACTTTTGTGGCCCTCGGACAGAGAATTGATGAACTCTGGATTGCTTTCGGATCGCTGCGTCACTTCAGGTACAGTCATTTTATTGAGGTGTCTTTAAGCCAAGTATCTGCAGTCTGCAGTGTACCGATAGCTTTTAGATCATGAGGCCATTGTCTAACTCATCTCCACATTCCTTGCCAGGTACATTCCAACGCATGTCATCGCCCGGGAACTTGGACCATCCAAGGCAATGGCACTGCCGGCGTTTCATGCGTTAACGGGATGCGACACGACCTCAGCGTTCTGTGGTAAAGGTAAGAAGACGGCCTGGTCAGTGTGGCAGTCCCTCCCTGAACTCACCTTACCTCTCGAGCTGCTCTCCTGCCCTAACCCCACCCTGGAGATGATCAAGACTCACACACCAATGCTCCAGAGATTCGTCATGCAGCTCTATGGTGTCTCTGAGGAGGGCATCACAACCGTGGATGCTGCTAGACTCTCCCTCTTCCTCCACAAAGGACGCGACTTCGAGCACATGCCTCCAAGCAGCGACGCTCTGCACCAGCACCTCCTCAGAGTAGCCTATCAGGTAAGACAGCATTGCATGGATGGGGACATCACTCATGCTTGAGATTACTGCATGCAGTTGTATTTCTAGAAGTGTTATTTCAACTAATCAGTTATTTCTCTTTTGACTTCAGAGTGGACACGTGTGGGGTAATACGCTCATCAAAGTTCCAGCTCCAGTCTCTCCAACGGAATGGGGATGACAGCAAGAATCCCCCGACTCTGCGCCAACTCCAGTCTACGCCACAACTCCCACCATTTCGCGGGACATACCAAAGCTTGTCATTTGCCAGTGTAAGACAGACTGTAAGGCTCCTTGTAAGTGCTACGTGCAGGGGCAGCCCTGCATGTATCTCTGTAGGTGTAAAGGTTCGTGCTCCCACACTGGTAAGACGAGTGAGGTACAGATAGATGAGGAATCAGGTTAGTGCTGAACGAAGGAATGTCATGAATGTGCTTACATTGTCACAACATTGTGTGATGATATATTTGAGTCGGCTAGTTATTGGTCGAGTACACTATGTATCATTTATACTATTTAGATACCACAGAACTTGTAAATTTATCATTCAATTTGCAATTCTTGCTTCCATGCCTCTAAATTCTGTTTTCATAAATTTTATCAAAATGTCAACTTTCTGTATCATTTCCCGGATTTGACCTTTAAATGCATTCCAAATGTAAAATTGATGCCAGACATGGGTTCAGCGACCTCAAATTAGCTGGAAAACACGTATCATAATAGTTTCTATGACAAACGGTTCCTTGGCTCTGAGTCGGCCATGTTTTCCAATATGGCTGACGGCGGCCATCTTGGATTTAAGATACAACTTGTGTCTTCGGATAAAGTTTTTCCTATGGCCCTAAGGAACTTCCATACCAAAGGGGACCTTTGCATCATGATTTGAAGTGAGACGTCACTTAGCATGTCTACTAATATGTTTTATTTATTTTGATTAGAAATTTGAGTGAATTAAAATAAAATTTAGCATTCACTCGTTCTTTTCTTTTAGGTCAATAGAGACAATAAATAAAACAATAAGGTTTTATTTCTTAAATAGTTTGCATAAATTTGTAAGATATAATATTATTAGACAAAATATTGTAAACTACAAAAAATTTTGTTATTCAAGGTGGCACAAATTGAAAAGAAAAAACAAAGAAACACTTTTTCTCATTTGTTTTATCAGGACTCTCTGTCTGTCTGTCTGTCTGTCTGTCTGTCTGTCTATCTCTCTCTCTCTCTCTCTCTCTATATATATATATATATATATGTGTGTGTGTGTGTGTATGTATATATATATAGTATATATATATATATATATATATATATATATATATATATATATATATATATATATATATATATATATATATATATATATATATATATATATATTAGGCCGGGTCGTTTTTGTTTGAAAAAAAATTTTTGGGAAGTTTAATTTACGCTGTATTACGAAAGTTTGTGTACCTACATAGGAAGTATCATGACAAAGTTTCAAGCTTTTATATAAATATTTTGAGGTTCCACAAGTCACTTAAAGTTTTGGTGATTTTTTCCGATACTCCGTATAGTAAACTACAGCTCTCTGCTGACTTGCCATGATAGTTTACAAGGCAAATCACCCAGAATTCACCACGAGGTGGCTGTAGGTCGAATTCCACACCATGCCCAGCCCAACCTCCATTCCATTTGTTTTTACATGTAGTTTACTGTATTGACATTTGTATTCGCATTTTGACTCAAATGTATTTTGTAGGCATGTTTGATCTTGAAGCAATTCTTGCCTTTATAAAACCATCTCTATTTTCCTGGCCACAAACAGAAGCTGATGCTTCTGTTACAAGTTTGACATGTCTTTCCACAGCTTCTGAATGACATGGGTACTTTTTCAATAGAGGGTTAGTTTCATCACTCCTTACGATAAGCTCTAACTGGGTGTTTGTCAAGCTTTTTGTCAGAGGTGGTTCATGTCTTGGGCAGTCTCCAAATCGAATTAAATCTGTGTAGTCTCTTGCCAAGAAATCAATTTTAGGCCGTCTAAATTCTATAATGCGCCGGAAAGCTAACTCTCTCATCACTTGCCTTTCATCAAATAACATCGAGACCAGTAAAGTTTCTGGGTGAGCAAAATATGCCCCTCTTTCAATAACAGGATCAATGACTGCCCTAAGCTCATCAGATAGGTATCTTGAACTAGATATCATAAACCAGAGGTGCCTTCGTCCCTCGTAATAGTAAAGACTAGAAAAAGATCGGCGCTACGCGCCGATTTTGCTAGATCTGCGGTGCTTGGACCTTCGACCCAAACCGAATTGTGGGCCTACGGCGTATTTTATTTTGAACATCAATAGCCCTTTATCTGGATATCGTTCCTATTCCTCTCACCTTGGGCCTCAGTAATTGGGGTGCCTGCGGCCCTCCAATTACTGGCGAACCAATTATTCGGTCAATAAAAATACAGAAAAGAACGCAGCCATGAAAATCTAAAACTTCACAAATCTTGATACGATTAACTCGGATGTGAAGCTCAAGATTTTCATGACTGCGTTCTTTTCTATAGTTTTATTGACCAAATTATTGAACCGACAGTAATTGGGGGGTCGCAGGCCCCCAATTACTGGGGGTTCAATTATTTGGTCAATAAAACTATAGTCATGAAAATCTTAAGCTTCACAAATATTGACACAATGTGAAGCTCAAGATTTTCGTTGCTGCGTTCTTTTCTATAGTTTTATCGCGGTGCTGGGGGCCCTCGGGCCCGGTAATTGGTGGTGGTGGGGGGGGAGGGGTTGATCACACATATATTTTCGTTCATTACTCATCATCCCCATCCACCATACGAAGTTTGGTCGAAATCGGTTCAGAAACGTAAAAGTTTTTTCTGCGGACAGACAGGCAGACACAGAGGAGTAGCGTGGGTGTGTCAGAGAGCTTTGGGGTGGAAGTTGGTCTGCACCAAGGATCAGCTTTGAGCCCCTTCCTTTTCAATGTGGTATTCGATGTGTTGACGGACAGGATTAGAGGGGAGGCGCCGTGGTGCTTGATGTATGCAGACGATGTTGTGTTGAGTGGGGAGACGAAAGAGGAGGTGGAGCAGCAGTTGGAAAATTGGAGAGAGGCGTTGGAAAGTAGGGGGATGAGAATTAGCCGAAAGAAGACCGAATATATGAGATGTGATGTGCAGCAGGACCGAGGAGGGGAAGTGACATTGAGTGGAGAGCGTGTTAAGACGGTGGAGTATTTTAAATACTTGGGTCAACAGTGGATGCAGAGGGGGGAGCAGAGAGAGAGATAAACTGTAGAATACAGTCGGGGTGGAAGAACTGGAGAGACGTATCAGGGGGCTCTGTGATAAGAGGGTCCCAGTGAAACTGAAGGGAAAGGTATTCAAAACAGTGGTGAGGCCGGCAATGTTGTATGGAATGGAGACTGTGCCAATGAAGAAGAGCAATGAAAGAAAAATCGATGTGGCTGAAATAAAGATGTTGAGATGGATGTGTGGAGTGACGAGGAGGGATAGGGTCAGAAATGAGCATATAAGAGGAACAGTGAAGGTGGCGGAATCATCTAAGAAGGTGCAGGAGGCCAGGCTGAGGTGGTATGGACACGTCATGAGAAGAGAGGAGGAGTATGTGGGGCGCAGAGTGCTGGAGATGGAGTTGCTGGGACGGAGAAGAAGAGGAAGACCGAAGACGAGATGGAGGGACTGTGTGGTGGCGGACATCAGGGAGAAGGACTTGGAGGAGGACGTGGTATACGACAGAGGAGAGTGGAGAAGACGAACCAAAAACAGCGACCCCATGTAAAGATGGGATAATAAGCTGCGGAAGAAGAAGACAGGCAGACACATTTTTGCTAAATTATAATAGTAATGAAGCGGAGCGACCCGGCGTTGCCGGGGTGGATGTTGAACGATATATATATATATATGCCCGGTTAGGTAAACTGAATGCCCGGTTAGGTTAATTGAATGCCCAGTTAGGTCAACTGAATGCCCGATTAGGTTAATTAAATGGCCGGTTAGGTCAACTGAATGCCCGGGTACGTTAATTGAATGCCCGGGTACGTTAATTGAATGCCCGGTTAGGTTAATTGTACACCCTTGACGATTGGTTAGGTTAAGTCATGATATTTTCGTTAAAGCCAACGAAAATATCACGACTTAACCTAACCAATCGTCAAGGGCGTACAGATGACCTAACCTGGCATTCAATGAACCTAACCGGGTATTCAATAATAGCGGAGCGACCCGGTTGCCGGGGTGGATGTTGAACGCTATATAATATATGCCCGGTTAGGTAAACTGAATGCCCGGTTAGGTTAATTGAATGCCCAGTTAGGTCAACTGAATGCCCGATTAGGTTAATTAAATGGCCGGTTAGGTCAACTGAATGCCCGATTAGATTAATTGAATGCCCGGGTACGTTAATTGAATGCCCGGTTAGTTAATTGTACACCCTTGACGATTGGTTAGGTTAAGTCATGATATTTTCGTTAAAGCCAACGAAAATATCACGACTTAACCTAACCAATCGTCAAGGGCATACAGATGACCTAACCTGGCATTCAATGAACCTAACCGGGTATTCAATAATTTTACCATAGGTTTCGTAATGATCTTGATGACGTCATTTAATGTTTTGAAATTAATTATTTAATTTATTAACACCCACGTGCACACCCTCGGGACCTAATCAATATGTGTGTGAAGTTTCATGTTTGTAACTGCTTCCATTTTTGAGTTATGGCTGATGGCTGGAACACACACACACACACACACACACACGTCTTTTTATTATTATAATTATTATAGATAAACAATAGACTGGTACAAATTTATAACCGAAAGACTTCCGAAAATCAACAATTTTTGATAAAGAAAAGGGGAAAATTGGTTTTGTAGGCCTAGGGGGTCCGAAATTTTCATAAAATGGAAAATAATTGCTATTTTCTTACTTACAGCGACAGGCATAATGATATTAGGATACCTAATAGAAATTTTGTAATATTTTAAAGTGGGGAAAATAAATAATTTTCTAAAAATGATCTTCAACTATAAAAGCGCATCTAATCAGATAACTTAATTAACGTATTTCTATGACAACTAAAAATAGAATGATAAATCAATATCCTATCAAATTGTTTGTGTATACGTAAAATTATTTGTACAAAAGCAACAGTAATAAAACGCACAAAAGTCACGGTAAATAATTTCGAGTGTGGCTCGTTTAACTTTAAACTCGTGTTTATTTAAATTGCCCGTTTTAATTATGTAATTTTTTGTATTGAATCGATAAAGAAATCTTTTGTGAATCGAAAAATGCTAAAATTATAACAAATATCAAAATATTTTGTATAAAAATCATTGAATTTTAAAAATGCATGTTTGTTTTTAGTTTTTTGCAAAAAGTTCTTTATGAATTTTAAAAATATATACTTTCTTTAAATTGAATCGATAAATAAATCTTTTGTGAATCGAATGATATTAAATGTTTAGTAAATATTGACTTATTTTGTGCCAAAATTATGATTAAAAATGAAAAATTAAAAAAATGCGTGTACAGGCATGGGAAGAACTGTACCCCTAAAAGGGGGCGAAGGATTTATATTAGGGAATTTGTTTTTAGCATGGGCACTGCACAATAAAAAGACGCATCGAATGGTGAAAACCGCATTGTTCTACACCAATTGTAGCGACCTGTAGGTGTGCGCAAAAAAACTGTTACATATATATATATACTGTATATATATATATACAGGGTGGCCCAAAAAAAATGGCACCAATTTTGAGAAGTGATATCTCAATAACCATTGCAGCTAGGGACTTAAAAAAACAACCAAATGAAAGATAGTTCTTTTCTCTTTAAATACCTATTCTATGGCTTGATGGTTATAAGCCCATATAATGCCCAAAATTGGCTTCCAAAAAAAATATACAAAAAAAAGTTGCGCATTTATATTTATTCCTTTTAAGTTAAACCTAATTTTCAATAAATGGCTCAATCTGCCCTCTGCCTGTAATCTCGCCCTCCATTTTGAAATTGCCTTTGAGATCGTCACTTGTGAGAGATTTTCCCATGCAGCCTGAATTCGTTCACGAAGATGGTTCACATCACGGATTTTCTGACCATGGTAGACTTCTCTCTCTAAGGCAGACCACACAAAGTAGTCAATGGGGTTTAGATCTGGGCTGCATGGTGGCCAATTATTTGGTTCGATAAAACCAGGACAATTATTATTGAGAAATGTTATTGTTTCCTTGGCTGTATGAGATGGGGCTCCATCTTGCATGAACACAAAATCAGTGCTCGTCTCCTTGATCTCTGACAACATTGGAGACAAAATGTCATTACAGTAGTAAATTGAGTTAATTTTAACTCCTCGCTGAATAAAAATGATGGATGTTTTGTTCTCAGATGACGCTGCAAGGGAAACCATTATCGAATCTGAAAAGTGTTTTTTTTCACGCAAAAGTCGTTTTGGGTCAACATGAGTTTTTGTCGCCACTGCTGCACGAACCCGATCATTTTGGGTATTTCGTGGTGTTTCGACCGTAAATCGTTTCTCATCAGAAAACCAAATTTTTTTCACAGACTCATTTGACCGAAATCTTCGCAATAGATTTTTACATCGATGGAAACGTCTTTCTTTCACAGGCTCCGATAAAGCAGTAACCTTCACCCTCTTAAATGTTTTCAACCCAAGATCTTTTCGAATTATTCGCTGTACTGATGAACGTGAAATCCCGGTTTCTTTCGCAACTTCACGTTCACTTTTACTTGTTCCCGGTTGTTCCTCTTGACTTAAAACCATTTCATTTACTTTTTCAATGTTTTCTGGCGTTCTAATACTTTTTGGTCGACCACTTCCCGGACGCCGTTGACTGCTGCCGGTTTCTTTAAGTTTTTGTAAAAAATGTGCCACAGTTCTTTTTTTCCAATTTCTATTCCGAAATTCGTAAAGGATTCTGTTTAATGAATATCCTTTTTCTTCACGTAGTGCTTGTATAATGTTCTTATCAGATTCTCTCAATCCCATCTTGAGGGGTCTGGAATAGAAAAATTTCATTTAAAATTAGGATCAAGGAATAAATATAAATGCGCAACTTTTTTTGTATATTTTTTTTGGAAGCCAATTTTTGGCATTATATGGGCTTATAACCATCAAGCCATAGAGTAAGTATTTAAAGAGAAAAGAATTATCTTTCATTTGGTTGTTTTTTGAAGTCCCTAGCTGCAATGGTTATTGAGATATCACTTCTCAAATTTGGTGCCATTTTTTTTGGGCCACCCGGTATATATATATATATATATATATATAAGGCTTCATTTCTGAAATAGTATATTAGACTAGCAAAAGGTCGGCGCTACGCGCCGATTTTGCTAGATCTGCGGTGCTTCGGCTGAATTGTGGGCCTACGGCGTATTTTATTTTGAACATCAGTAGCCCTTTATCTGGATATCATTCCTATTCCTCTCACCTTGGGCCTCAGTAATTGGGGTGCCTGCGGCCTTCCAGTTACTGGCAAACCAATTATTCATTCAATAAAACTACAGAAAAGAACGCAGCCATGAAAATCTAAAGCTTCACAAATCTTAATACAATGAGCTCGGATTTGAAGCCTAAGATTTTCATGACTGCGTTCATTTCTATAGTTTTATTGACCAAATAACTGAACCGACAGTAATTGGGGGCCCTGCGGCCCGCCAAATCATAGTTTTCATTGTTTCGAGTGCATTGATAATATTGTTATAGTGTTCCATTAGTTGTGATAAGCATGATCTTCCTGACCGGAATCGATGTTGGTTATCATTTTTTTTCTGAGTTTCCCCATTAACCCCACCCCTCTCCCCCAATGCCCCCTCCCCCACCCCTCTCCCTCATTTACCCCCACCCTTCCCCCATTACCCCCAAGGGGGGAAGGGGGCTGGCACCTTGCAAAGGATTTACTTTAATTTTTTTTTGGTTACATATATATATCGCATCTATTTTTCTGACTTTCCCCATTAACTCCACCCCTCCCCCATTACCCCACCCCTCCCCCATTTTGTGCCAAAATTATGATTAAAAATGAAGAAATGGGAAGAACTGTACCCCTAAAAGGGGGGGAAGGATTTATGTTAGGGAATTTTTTTTTAGCATGGGCACTGCAAAATAAAAAGACGCATCGAATGGTGAAAACGGCATTGTTCTACACCAATTGTAGCGACCTGTAGGTGTGCGCAAAAAAACTGTTACATATATATATATATATATATATATATATGTATATATATATATATATATATATATATATATATATATATATATATATATATCTGGCTTCATTTCTGAAATAGTATATTAGATTTCGCTTTATATTAAACCACGTTGGGGCATAAACGCGAACAATGAATTCGGTCAGAGTTTTCAAGTTTTCTGACGGCTTTTTAGTCGCAACATAAAGTCTAACTATCCTGTTGGCTGTCGTAAGCCATCTGGCATGGTTGAAAGAACCTGGGTTGCGGTTTTCAAGGTTTTGGGAACATTGGCCTTCTATGACTGCATTACAAATTTCCATGAGATACTTTTGATGTTGGCTTAGATCGAGATTCCCCGGAATAGAAGGCATATTACTTGATTTGATTGCTTCAAACTTGACAACTGGCATCTTTTCGCACGCAGTAAGACTTTTGCCAACATTTCCAGCAAGGGCTTTTGGTCCTTTGGTTTTACCATCCAAATAATTAAACAAATGGCGGAGAGGTAGCTCATTGGTATGCAGCAAACACACGAACCAATGAAAAGGAGCATTGTAGTGTACCTCTATTTGCCTGATAACTCCATTTTGTATGCCAGTGTTTACATTGGTTCCATCACATCCAATGACCTTCAGATTGTCTACCTTAATATTGTTACTGTTAAGAAACTTTATCACTCCCTTAGAAATGTTAGTTGAATTTCCAGTCACAGGAGTGAACTGCTCAAGATATTTTTATTCTGGTTCAGCTATAAGCGTGTTGTGTTCCTCAGTGATGTGTTCCTCAGTAAGTTCCTCAGTACCTCCCATCCTTACAGATATTTGCTTTAGTTAAGTCCTTTCTTCCATCAAAATACAATGTTTCTATACTTTCTTCACTTGATTTACTCAACTCCTCTCTGATCTTCTTTCTCTGCCGTCTCACCTTATTCTTAGCCACAACATTGTGATAATCTTCAGAAGTAATGAGACCAAAATCTTCCAGAACAGCAGAGGTAACGGCTGCACCAGCTCTGTCTGATATTCCGAATCAGTCACAAGTTTTTGCTAATGAAAGCAATTTGCGAGTGAGGTTATGTGCTTCACCTGATTTCTTTATACCTTCCTCAATGTGATCATCATCATCAGGCTCTCTATCTTTATCTGTTGATGTGTTAGAATCAGGAATTGTATGACAGTTATCCCAGTCCATTGGCTCTTCCCTGGAAGTGGATGGGTTATTGATATCTCCATCTTCAATGTTTTTAAAAAATCGTGCTCTTTCTTGTTCTTTACGCTCAGATCTTATTTGCAGTTTATTCGTTGTCTGTACATCAATACTGCCTATTGCCATTTTTCGTGCACCTCTTTGGTCAATTGGGAAAGAACGTTCCATGGCAGGAACTTTTAGCTCTTTTTCACAAATGCAAGAAAACAGATCATGGCATTTGCAGGCAGCAATATCAAAAAGCCTTTGATTTTTGGATTTGAACGCGGTCAGTTAAGATTCAAAATCTTTCCTTTTTCTACCAGTCTTCATCATATTTCTAGATTTTTCATGACAATCCTTTACTCTGGTTAATATTTGCTGTTCTGATATTGTTGGAATTGATGCACTTTTCCAGATCTCTTTTACCTTTGATGTAACTATTCTTGCCACATCATTAGCATTTGGCTCTTTTTTCTCCTCACTAGCTATAAGTAAGAGATATCTTGTTTGTAAATATTTTTTTAAAACGTCTTCATATAGGGGAAGTTGATTTCCACTGAGCTTAGCTTTCCCAAAAAGGGAAACAGCTGGACTCATGATTTTTTCAACAGTTGCTTTCACTTTTACGGCCTCAGCCATTTCGGATAATTTGGGAAAGTCACTCTGTTAGTGTAACAACGCGTATTTAACTATTCAAATAATCAATTCTGAAAAGAAAAATTGTGTATATATAAAGTATATATATTCTGGACGAAACACAGTCGAGAAAAAACTTAATAGCAACAAGAATACAAAAAATACAAGAAAATCTTAATAAAAAATCATAATTGCCAAATAATTAATAAAGTTTATGTATTTAAATAAAGTTTTAAAAGTTTTAAAGTTTTTTGTAATGTTTTACGTTTTACTTGAAATCTTCAGAGGACTTGCGGAACATCTAAAACTTGATCAATTTAGTTTTTATAATCATTGTTGAGCATTTATAGTGCATCTACAAATTTCTTGGACACAGGCATGTGGACATTCACAAATTTAATTTTTCGACCCGGCCTAATATATATACAGTATATATATATATACACTGTATTATTCGAATTTTTTTATTTTCCCTCCAAGACTAGAAATTGGAAAGGTTAAGGCACGGGAGCAATAGTCTGGAAAACTATCTTTAAAGATAAAGCAACGGAAGGGATGCTTCGAGAAGATGCGAGAAGTTGTGGAAAAACATGTGCCAAAAAATCAACAACGAAAAAGGGAGAAGCAGGTTTGACACAAGAAAGAGGTCAGTGTTCCGCAAGAGAAAGAGAGTGACTGAAAGATTAAGAAACTGCAAAGACAACAACATCAGAAAAATAATAATAATTGAGAACCATACAGAGAAAACCGAAGACGACGCTTAGAATTGATAACTGTTAACTCAAAATATTTCTATAAGTTTGCAAAAAAAAGACTATAAATCATGCAACTATCGGACCCTTGACGAATGAAAACAATGCATTAGCCGATGACCTAAAAGAGGTAGCTGAAATACTAAGATCCCAGTATGAATCAGCTTTCAGCATCCGCAAAAGCGATAAACTAATATGGATAAAATGGGTTCTTTGAAGAAGAATTACAAGGGAAAGTATAACGGACTTCGACTTTACAACAGATGATATCATGCGAGCTATAAGGATACCAACAGCACACTGAAGTCCGTAGCTCAATACAACAAGGAACAGTATTAGCTCCATTACTATTCATAATCATGCCAACTGATACAGATGATGGAAGTTACCAATGATACAGAGTAACATCCTTTGCTGATGAAACAAAGCACAAAAATTAGTAGAAAAATGATGACAGAACTGAAAGAGCATCTCCACAAACAGACATGAACAGAATTTATAGCTGGTTTGAATTCAACAACATGAAATTTAACGCTAAGAAATTTCAACTATTAAGATACGGAAGAGTAGTATAGGTCCATCGAGTATGAGTGGCTGCCATGGAAACGAGGGGAAAGGGGGTAGAGGGTAGAGGGAGTTCCAAGAGAGGAAACGAACGGAAAGTGGGTATACGGTATGGAGTAAGGGGAGTGCCAAGAGAGGAAACGAGGAAAAACGGCGTTAAAAGAGGAGAAAAGAGGAAAAAGGGTAAAGAAGCGAAATTTTAATCACAACTGTGTAAACAATGGGTTTGATAAGGGGGAGTGGTGTAAGCTAAAGAGGATGACCATAAGGGAGAGAGGTTGAGGGTAATGGGGGAGTGAGAGACGGTTCTGATTAGAGAAAATAAGAATAAATATAAAATTAAAAACATAAATAAAAATAAAAACATCTGTGCGTATGCATCATTGTGTGTACTTTAGTGACTGCCATTTCCCTTGGATAGCGGAGTGGGGGAGCGACCTACCCCCACTCCCTTCCTGCTATACATATAAATACATATAAGTAAATTAAAAATAAAAGTGTGAAGGATTCGCCATATCCCAATCGTATATGTGTGACGTAATACTATGAATTTTAACGGGCACCATTTTACAGATAAAAAATTTTCAGTATGCGTCGAAGACTTTTGTATCACGTAACCAATTCATTTGGTGTAGGAGGTAGTTGCTATCGCTCTTCTTTTATATCTCATAGTAGTTTACTATGATTGGGATCCCAATAACCCACTTATTTAATATAAAATAATTTTCATGGTTGACCTCTTGCTTTAACAAAATCGACCCTTTTCCGCTTGTGCAAGCAAACTTTCGCTCAGCTCGCTTAAACCAATAAAGCTCAACCTACAATCTCCTTTGTAAGTTATATCTCTCCCCAATTTTCGGAAATATATTCTGTGTGTGTATATATATATATATATATATATATATATATAGTGGTGGACCGGATGTCAGTTTTTCAACATCTGCGGATGCGGATGCGGATTTTTAATTTCAATAGCCGCGGATGCGGATGCGGATATTTAGTTAATCTATCTTCATAATAAAGAAATATGAATATATGACATAATTTTTCAAATTATTTCGTGATATTACTATTATGGCAGGCAATGCATAAGAATTAAAATTAATATTAATGTTTTCATTATGATAAAAATAATAACTTTCTCAAGAGTTTCAGCCACAGAAAATTCAATGAAACAAGTTTCATTCAATGTTCTGTGTTACCAGGTATTTATATTTTGAGGTTTATATATTTGTTTGTCCATTACTAATTAATACTTTACATGAAATGTGCATGACTGGGCCTTATAAGCTACTTTATAAGCTAATTTAATTGTAAATTGCACAATTTATTAGAGGTAATATCCGCATAACATCCGCAGTCAGAAGTGCGGATGCGGATGAGGATGCGGATATATATACAGGGTGTCCCATAAGTCCGGCATCATAGGAAAAATAATAAAAAAAGGCAAAACAAAAGCTTTTATTTACAGAACGTGCTCAATATGTCCACCATTGTTTTCAATACACAAATTCAGACGTGATACCCAGTCAACAAGCACACGGTGAATGATGTCAGGAGTAATGGTGTTACATGCCCCAATAATGTGCTGCCGCAAATGTTCAACACTCCTAATTTTCTCTGCGTATACCAGCGCTTTCAAGTGGCCCCAGAGATAAAAATCTAGTGGCGTGAGATCCGGGCTTCTAGCTGACCATTGCACAGGCCCTCGACGTCCTATCCAATGACCAGGGAATTGTTGGTACAGGTATTCCCTTACTTGGGTGCTGTAATGTGCAGGAGCGCCGTCTTGCTGGAACCATGTATGGAAATTTCCTTCTTCGTTCAAGACACTGGGAAATGCTTCTTCCTTGAGCATACGTAGGTAGGTGCCTCCAGTGACATGTTCATCGAAAAAGAGGGGGCCTATGATGCGATCCTTCCAAATGCCACACCATACCATCACCCGAGATGCACCTTGTTCCTTTGAAGAGGTATACCAGTGAGGGTGTTCTGTCGATTTACCTCACCATTTCCATAAAAAACAGCCTCGTCACTGAACAGAATGGTGGACGGGAAATTGGCATCCCGAGCATATTGTTCCGTAGCCCATTCACAAAATTCCATCCGCTGGTCGGGATCATCTTCGCTTAATTTCTGTAGGATCTGAAGTTTATATGGATGCCATTTGTGAGCCTGAAGAATGCGATGGATGCTACTTTTCGACACTCCTGTCTCGGCGGACAATCGCCGAAGAGACTTATTGGGACTTCTGTTAAAATGAGCCAGGATAGCAGTCGCTGTATCATCGTCAGTGGACCTCCTTGAAGGTCCACTGCGTGGTTTATCTTCTATGGATCATGTTTCCTTAAAGTTTGCAGCAAGTCTGCTAACACAACTCTGTGTTATTGGCTCGCGGTCTGGATGCAGTCTGTTAAATTTCAGCAGCGGCCTCTCTTTGACTCCGATTTCCTATGAGTAGAATTATCTGGATTCGTTCTTCCTTGCTCATAGATATTATGGCCTGTAGAAAGAGAAAAATATGAATTATGGTTTGTAGAAATAGAAAAATATGAATTTCTCCTATGATGCCGGACTTATGGGACACCCTGTATATATATTTTTATGCAGGAAGGAAGGGCCAAGTGCGAACGCCCGCAAAAGCGACCCCCCCCCCATAGAAGAAGAAGAGAGCCAAAATCAAGGTCCAGAGTTTTCGAGATGACTAGACACTCTGCGTTTGAAAGATGGGAGGTCATAGACAGGGTGAAAGATAGATTAAGGAAGATTGTTCCGGAGTTCACCGGTTGAGTAGATGAAAGATTGGAAATACCGATTAACCGTTGCGTTAGAGAGACGAACAGAAAAGGAATGAGAAAGTGTAGAAAGTCTGGTGCTGCGTGCTCTCCTTAAAGGAGTAGGCATGCAGTTAGAGAGTTCAGAACAGCAGTGTCCGTTATAATAGCGATAGTAAAGAGAGAGTAAGGCAATATTACAGCGAAGAGAGAGAGATTGAAGACAGTGAGTAAGAGGCGTTGAACTGATGAAACGGAAAGCCTTTGATTCCACCAGGTCAAGTACAGTTATGTGGGTTGAGCCACCCCGTACATAAGAAGCATATTCCATAGAGGTACGGACAAGACAACAACTGAATGGGGGTGAAGAAACTGCGAAGCCGATACAGCACACATAACCTCTTGGAAGCTGTTTTGGAAAGAGAGTATATGTGATCTTTTCAGGAAAGATCACGAGAAAAGGAAGCGCCAAGTTTGTTAAGAGAAGAGGAAGGATTGAATTGTGTGTTGTTGAAGGTAAGGGGATAGTTGTGTGGAACATTGTGACGAGTAGACCGATGGAGGAACCGAGTTTTTTAGTCATTTAAAGCCACAAGGTTTTCTCTGCCGTAATCAGAGATAGCAGAAAGATCAGAGGTCAGGTGTACCATAGCCGTACCACGCGAATCATGGAGTGACTGTTGAGAGGGACTCTTTGTGAAGCGGGTGGAGAAGTGAAGAGTGGAATCATCGACATAGGAGTGAATAGAACAGGGAGTGCGAATTAAAAGATCATTAATAAATAAAAGGAAGAGAGTGGGTGACAGGAAACAACCCTGAGGAACACCACTGTTTATAGCTTTTATAGCTTTAGGAGGAGAACAGTGGCATTCTACAACCGCAGCTATAAATCGGCCAGAAAGGAAATTAGAGATGAAGGCACAGATTGAAGGATAGAAACCGAAAGAGGGGAGTTTGGAAATTAAAGATTTGTGCCAAGCACTATCAAAGGATTTTGATATGTCTAACGCAGTAGAAAAGGTTTCACCGAAACCTCGAAAGGAAGATAACCATCCAAGAGTCAGAGAGATATGCAAGAAAATTGCCAGTAGAGCGTCCCTTGTGGAACCCATAATGACGATCTGAAAGAAGATTGTGAGAAGAAAGGTGTTTAAGAATCTTCCTACTAAGGATAGAGTAAAAAACTTTAGAAAGGCAAGATATCAAAGCAATTGGACTATAGTTGGAGGGTTGAGAGCAGTCACCCTTCTTTAAAATAGGCTGAATGAAGGGGAAGTTCCAGCAGAAAGGGAAACTACCAGAGGAGAGACAAAGAGGAGAGTTTTTTTATGCAGGAAGGAGGGACCAAGGGCGAATGCCCGCAAATGAACCCCCACCCTCATGGAAGAAGAAAAGAGCCAAAATCAAGGTTCAGTGTATTCGAGATGCCTGAACACTCTGTGTCTGAAAGATTGGCAGTCATAGACAGGGGGAAACATGGATTGAGGAAGTTTGTTCCGGAGTCCCCCGGTTGAGTAGATGAAAGGTTGAAAATACCGTTTAACCTTTTACGTTAGAGGGTTGGACAGAAAAAGAATGAGAATGTGTAGAAAGTTTGGTGCTGCATGCTCTCCTTAAAGGAGGATGCATGGAGTTAGAGAATTCAGAAGAGCAGTGTCCATTATAATAGTGACAGTAAAGAGAGAGTGAGGCAACATTGCGGCGAAGAAAAGAGAGAGGGATTGAAGACAGTCAGTAAGAGACGAGGATATGGGAGCAAATCGCTATAAAAAAGTGGGGGGTATATTTGGATATAAAAATTAATGGATTTTTAGTATATGTATTTAAAATATCGTAACAAAAATAATATAATAATAAAATATAATATAATAATAAAATATATAATAATATAATATAATGATATATATACTATAATAATAATAAATAATATTTATTCATGTATTATAATTCCTTTTATTATGATACTTTGGAATACCGTTACCCTACTAACAGTTCCTAATAGTTTCAAAATAGTGAGTGGTACAATTGATACATTGTTCACGGCCTTCTAAAAGTTGGGGGTACATATACCCCTCTTTCCCATAGAGATTTGCGCCCATGGGCGGAGAATTTAGACGTAAAGCTTTTGATTCCACCCGGCCAAGTAGGGGCATGCGGGTTGAGCCACCCCACACATGAGAAACGTATTCTATACAGGTGTGGACAAGGCCCCTGTACAGAGACAACAACTGAGCGGGGGAAAGAAACTGTTTTGGAAAGAGCGTATATGTGATCTTTTCAGGAAAGATCACGAGAAAAGGAAACGCTAAGAATGTTAAGAGAAGAGGAAGGATTGAGTTGTGTATTGATGAAGGTAAGGGGATAGTCGTGTGGAAGATTGTGATGAGTAGACAGATGAATGAACTGAGTTTTTGAGGCATTGAAAGCCACAAGGTTTTCTCTACCGTAATCAGAGATAGCCGAAAGATCAGAGGTCAGGTGTACCATAGCCGTCCTGCGCGAAGCATAGAGTGACTGTTGAGAGGGACGCGTCGGGAAGCGGGTGGAGAAGTGAAGAGTAGAATCATCGGCATAGGAGTGAATAGGACAGGAAGTGCGACTAAATAGACCATCAATAAATAAAAGGAAAAGAGTGGGTGACAGGAGAGAACCCTGAGGAACACTACTGTTAAGGAAGGAAGGAAAAGTACCAGATGAAAGACAAAGCCAAAAGAGTTTGCTTGGGCAGGGTGTCAGCACACAAGCACAGTTCTTGAGAACAACAGGAGGAACACCATCAAAACCACACGCCTTCCTTAATAATAATAGGGCAAAATTAACATCCTTTCAAGATATTCTATTTTCAGACATAATAAAGTCAGAGGTAGGAGGAGATGGAGGAACAGCACCGGAATCGTTTAGGGTTGAGTTGGAGGCAAAAATTTGGGCGAAGAATTCAGCTTTGTCAGGAGAAGAGATGGCAATTCAACCGTCAGAATGGAAAAGAAGAGGGAAAGAAGAAGTAAAGTTGTTGAAGAGGTTCTTAGCTAGATGCCAGAAACAGCGAGGAGAATTAGAATTAGATAGGTTTTCACATTTTTGTCGGATGAAGGAATTTTTGGGGAATCGAAGAACAAATTTTAGAAGATTCCGGGCAGAAATATAAGCTAAATGAGAGTCAGGAATTGGATGGCGACTGTACCTTCTGAAAGACTCCTTTCTGTTGTGGATAGCATTAGAACAAATGAAGTTAAAGCAAGGGTTTTTTGCATTAGTAGCAGGAATAGATTATAGAATGTACGCCTCCATTCCTCAGAGAATCACCTCCTTGATGCGCTGAACACACTCGGAAGGGTCCCGGCCACAGAAGTAGTAATCATTCCATGGAAAATCAGATAAGTACTGGCTAAGGGCCTCTCAATCAGAGGGGCCAAAGTGCCAAAGGCATCTCCTCTTGGGAGGATCCAAAGGCCGGATTGGAGAGATAGGACAGGAAACATATAAAATTGTGGTCGGAGGAGCCCAACGGAAAAAAAAGTTTGACAGAGTAAGAAGAGAGATGAATGGTGAGAAATAAATCCAGTATATTGGGCCTCTTTCCAATGCAATCGGGGATACGAGTAGTGTGCTGTGCAAACTGCTTTAGGTTATTGAGGATATAAAATTTGTGAGCTAGTTCACCAGGGATGTCAGTGAAATGAGAGGAAATCCAAAAGTGGTGGTGAACATTGAAATCTCCTAAAATGGAGCTTTCAGCAAAGGGAGAGCGGGAAAGAATGTATTTCACTGGGAGTAAGGTAGTCAAAGAATTTTGGATGGTCAGTAAAATTGGGAGAAAGGTAAACAGCACTGATATATTTAGTTTGAGATTGGCATGTAAACCGAAGCCAGAAGGTATAGAATTCGGAAGATTCGTGTTCGGGAATAAGAGAACAAGTTAGATCATTGCGTACATATACGCAACATCCACCTTTTGAGTAAAATTGAGTGTAGAGAAAGTAAGAGGGTACAGAAAAGGGGTTGCTGTCAGTCGTCCCAGAAACCTGAGTTTCAGTGAGGAAAAGAAGCTGAGGTGGTGTTCAACAGGTTGAAAATTTGAGAAAAGGCCACAAATGTTGCAGAAGTTTATTAAAAGTGAATCAGCCAGTGGCCCAGAACATCTCGAATGGGCAGTAACAGGTCCAGACCCGCTGCCCGGGTCTACGTTCCCGGTATCGGCAGTGGGAATGCCAGAAGTAGGGGCATTTATGGTCCCCTTCCCTGGTCGATTGGTGTCTGCACTCTCCTCCTCAAATGATCATTTTTATTCTATAAATTTCAATATTGTATGCCGAATTTTTTTTGGTTTTTATTATATTTCAATTTATTTTAATAATTTTAGCAATGATGATGACGTTTGTTATCTCGAAACGTTTACAAACAGAATAAATGGAAAACAAATGTGTGAGTATATATTAGGGTGGTCCTTATTTACATGTCTAATTTTGAGGTTACGAAAGAGGTAACTCCCAACCCTTGATATGGTGGCATATAATGTAAAAACGATTGGGTAGAAATTTCATTTGAAGCAATTAATATTTAGAGGTAGCTCAAAGACTTCAACGTTTTACTCTATATCCCTATGAGACCATGGAATTTGGGTCCCCCCCCCCCCCACCCCAACTATATCGTTGGGTATTAGCCGTTCAAGACGGGGGTGTCATGGTTGCCAAACCACTCACTGTTGCCCAATCAAGGTCTCCTTTTTGCTGTCGGAAAAGCTTCGGCGATGGTCAGCCACAACTTGAAGAAGGAACTGCAGTTGTTCTTCATCTTTTGTATGCCTCTGGTTGAAATTTTGTATGAGAGCTACTGTGCGTTCAGCATTATCATTGATCACATTTATGCTATAAACATCTCTTGTAGCGTCTTGGAATGAGGGAAAGGAATTCCAGTCATTAGGATCTTTCTCCAAGAAATCCTGCGGCAGGATGAAATAAACGAATAGCTTCTTCGATTGTTTTGAGGCGAAGGCATCCAGGGTCATTGTCGGCTTGAAAGCAGTTTTGTTGAACTTTTTTCGTGCATCCTCATCTCTTTCTTTGGACTCCATAACCTTGATTATAGCCCTCTTCGGCCACAGAAACTTCTGGAACAAACAGCGCTAATGCAACCAAACTCTCAGAGAGATACGACAAGTGGTCACTGAATTTGGCTGTTGTAGGCCCTCATGTAAGTGGTGACGGTGAATACTCAGATATCCCCTAGGCTGCGCTCCTCCTGGACTGTTAATTTAAACTGTTTCCGGAACATCCATATCTTGAAGGAATACAACACTTTCGATAACCAGCGAGCGTGATGCATGGCGCCAGGAGCTTTAAAAGAGTGATGAAAGCCGTGGGACTCTGCTCGATCCAAGAAAAGAAGAGCTAACTCTAGGAACTCTTTGTAGTCATCCCTTGCATAATCTTGTGACAGCTGGTACAAAGCGAAGTTGATCGGACTGGGACGTTGTTCTCTCGTAGATGCTTCAACTTCCTGGTCATCAATACCCGATGAAAACTGACTCTTATCCAGTTCAGGCCAGAAACGCTGAAATCTTTTGAACAAGAGGACTTCAGGCCCAGAAGTTGGTCCCATGCAGGCCTGGAAGGCTGCACCAAAAACAAGTTCATTGATATGATGTCTGCATGGCAAGTAGAGGAGATATCTTCCAAGTTTTTGTTCTACGAGGACGCAAGCCCGGGAGTGATGTCCCGTATTTGATGCAGTAGTATCAAAACTAGGCTGACCATATTTCCTTGAGACAAAAACGGGACATTGGGATGGCAAAAAAGGGACGGGGGTTATGTAATATTCTGTATTCATGAAAAAGTAAGTACATAAACATATTGAGCTTACAATTATTCTTCAGTGACAGAACCCATACAGAACCCATAAAAAAACGGTACTGTCCCGTTCAAAACGGTACGTATGGTCAGCCTAATCAAAACTCATTCCAACAACTCACTCAATTCCCATTCCTGCAGCTTATCCCGCACGGCCTGTTCTTGATGTTCTCCAGTACCAGACGGAATTTTGGGGACTCCAAGAAGCTGTTGCACTCCAAGTCCAGACACTAGAACAGAGAGCCGATCCACACGCTCTTTTCCTGTAAGGTCCACTAGGAGTTTGCCATCCCAGTGAATAATCAAAGGAACATCGTCTGCTACTTTTTTTTTCCAAAGTTTCTGCTGTCTTGGCACGATGACGCTTCCGATCTCGCTTCACTGATGACCGATTAATGGCCAGTTTTTTCAAGTCATGTCCCAGACTGCGGGCAGTTTCCGCTATTACAATTGTTGCCTTTCTGTCACTGATTGAAGAACGGTCTAAAGCTGAAGCAAGTGCTGGAGTCAAAATGTTATTCACTCCACGGCTTCGTTTCGGAAGAGGCTCACCACCACAGGTTTCTCGTGATTCATCTTCTGAAGAATGTTCGTTGCTGCTACTTGATGACGCCAGCGTTCCAGTAGAACAGGATGTTTCCGCTCCTTCTTTGGCTTTCCGTAGCTGCATATCTTTTTTTGACAGTACGGTATCCACAGAACCCATCGTCCCACGTCTGTCTGGCTCCCGTTGGGCTAGCAGGAATTGGCGATCCTCTTCGTTTTTGATCATTTGAATATCATTTTCATGAGCGATGTCGAAAAGGTTCTCCATCTGAGATTTGAACTCTTGTTCCTTCCTGATTCGGGTTTCTGAATGCCGGTTCTTGTTTTTTCGAAGCAGCTGCCATCCTTTGTTTAACTTCATTATTTTTCCAACAATGTGATCTTTCCGTTTTACGGGGACTCGAGCGCGGGCCCAAAACTCCGAAATTTCATTCATCACATCAGTGGCTGCTTCACAAATTGGTTTATGAAGCGAAAGATGATTGTGGAGGAAGACTGCAAGGACCTCTCCGATGAATGGGAGCTTTTGCCCTGTCAGCTTCTCCGACGTTTTGTCCACAAGGTAAAGCGAAGCATTGTTTGATCTCGTGTGTTTTGCCACCATCACAGTACAATTTGCTAAATAAATACAGAAGTTATTTCGATTCACTATTCCTAAAATACTAATCAAATTGCAAAACAAAGTTCAAAGGATTATGAACGCTTAACCCTATTATCTCAGATAAGCACTGAACAGATACGCTTGTAAAGTGGCAGCAGCTACACAACACTCGTATCCACGTAGCAGCAAGAGAGACACTGAACAGTAGTGCATTGCGCTGTATGTCAGGCAGCGCATACATACCACGAGTAATGAGATGCCATCTATCGCCTACAACAAATAGTAGAATTGTGCATATTAATACTAAATTACAAAGATGCTAAACATTTTTTTTTTTAATGAATTTCATGTCATTATTGAAAAACATTTTGAGGTAGTACAATGGAGCCCCGTAGTGATCTACAAACCTAGTTTTAATTAGTTGTGTAAAAAACAACTCGATCTGAAGAGGGTTAACACTTCTCATATTTAACCGGCATGCATATATGGCAATGGCAAATTGGCGCGCAAACTTTGGTTCGTTTGAGCTACCTGTAACAATTGATATTTTCAAGAAATATTTTATGAGGATTATTTATGTAATAATTGCCACCATATAAGAGGTTGGTAGCATAATAATTCAGATATTCGAAAATAAGGACCACCCTAGTATATATGTTACGGCCCGTTTGTGAAATTGCCCAGTTCATGAACTGGGCAGCATCGTGTAGGAGATTAAAAGTTTCCTACATATATTACATTTGTGCCATTTGCATATTTGTATTGACCTGACCTGACCTGAATTTGTGCTGACCTGACCTGAAATGGCTTGACTTTATCTTTGGGGACGAATGTGAGGTCAAGGCGGACTGTAAAAGGGGGAATCATGAAGACAAATATTAGTTCAATTACATTAAAACAAAAATTTAAAGGACAATTAAAACAAACAATTCATTCTGAGATATAATCCCAATAGTGTGGCCGCAAAAGGAGAGAGTACAATGCAATTGCAAATGTTGATCAATGTTGCAAAGGAAATGTCGCATAAGGTTATGCACCAAAGAGGGAGGGCGGAATGTTGCAAGAGCAACAAGCAGTTATGCAACTTGGAGGCGGAGTTATCGCCCAAGAGAAAGAGAGGAGAAGGAGAGAGAGGAAGAGAGGTGTTCGCCTGGCAGGAGCCAAGCGTATATAAAGACTTCAGCCGAGCGGCCGTTGTCTTAATATGCTCCTAATCAGCCAGTTGGCTTATCTGGCTGAGTTGCCAGATTGCGCTATTTATTTAATTAAAGCATATATTCTGGCTTAACTAGCCAGTTGGCTTATCTGGCTGAGTTGCCAGATTGCCTTTATTTATTTAATTAAAGCATATATTCTGGCTTAACCAGCTAGTTGACATAGAAGGCGTAAATGGCTTGTTCAGGTGTACATTATTGAGTTGCCAGATTACGTGTATTTATTTAATTAAAACACATATTCTGACTTAAACAGCAGTTGACTTAGAAAGCGTAGTTGGCTTGTTCAGATGTACATTATTAGGGTTGTGCTATCCAGATATATTTGGCAGTTTGTTCAGAAATCCGTTTTAGAAGGCAGCCATTTGCTGTAATTAAATGCCGTGTACAACCAAAAGAATTAAATAAACCACCCTTACATATATATATATATATATATATATATATATGAAAAATTATTTCACGAAAGTGACACGTGAAAAATATTTATGATGAATAAAACCACGAAGGGAAAAGAAACATAAAGGGGTGCTCAAGCGCTTTCGTCTAATGACGAAATGAGTGTTCCTGAGGATGTCATTAGACGAAAGCGCTTGAGCACCCCTTTGTGTTTCTTTTCCCTTCGTGGTTTTATTCATCACATATATATATATATATATATATATATATATATATATATATATATATATGTGTGTGTGTGTGTGTGTGTGTGTGTGTGTTGTATATATATATATATATATGATACATACAGCCAGTGTATGGAAAAGGAACTCTTCTGGGATAATTAAATCCACTATAGTCCGAATAAGTATGGTAAATGACAAATACCATAGTTTTTCTTTTCATGCTATTTGTCATTTACCATTACTTATTCGGACTATAGTGGATTTAATTATCCCAGAAGAGTTCCTTGTTCCATGCACTGTCTGTGTGTATCATAAAAACTCAGGGGACCATTCTGAGTTCATTCCCATATATTATATATATATATATATATATATATACCACACATATAGTATATATACACACACAATTAAATAAATAAATATACATCAAAATACTTTATGTTCTACGGCGCAGAACGCTAAACTCGCACGTAATCGAGTCTACATTCACATCGTTATTACTTTGCACTACACAGAAAACCGTCCAAGCAATACTTCACCGTTCAAGTTATACGGATTCCTATACTCGACATAAATGGCTTTCATATTGTTCAATACTATTTTTGTACCCACTTTACTGTACATTCGGTTGGCAAGTTATCTTTAAGCACGGCTAGAATACAATCAAAAGCACGTACAAAGAAGTCGTCGTTAACCACATCGTTATTAAATACAAGTTTATAAACACGCATTTCCAATCGAGGGTTTTTTCTTACCGTCTCGAGCTTTTCAATCGTGAACTCTTCTTCACTCTGCATAGCGGCAATTGAAATAATCTTCCAAGTCGTAACGACTGCTACTCATTATATAGAGATACAGCTCTTCAGGGTGAACAGTGTAGGGAAGCTCTGCCCTGTACCGTTCAAGTGCTTTGTACCAAAGTTCGGGATATTTCGAAGAGTCTAAACCTTTTAAATATGCATCCAGCTCTAGACCATTCTCGCCTTGTTCATTCCTACATTCGATAAATCCGTCGAGCAGAGCGGTGTATGCGTATTCAAGAGCCGTGTCAAAATAAATGATATCCCTAACACGAGCGTCTAATATAGGCTTCAGCTTGTGGAATCCGACGATTTCAAACATTCTGTCGATGATGAAACGGTTTCGCGTAGGGACAAGAACGTTATTATCAGATGCATTCTTCCACATCAGTCGTATATCAATGCATGGCTGATCGTTATTTATACACAACGTGCAAACAACGGCATATGAGGGGGCACCACTAATCTGCTCTCTTTTTGTACCTACACCTGCAGGTATTTTATAACGGTCCTCTCCCCACTTCTCAACTATCACGAAGACTCTATTCATCTCCTCAACACTTAAATAAATAACATTACGTTTGCTTGCTTGCCTGCAAATCGTTTCAAATACATAGTTAATGGTGCCGGTTTCACGCCTGAACACGCGCAATGACTTCGTTACGGAGACATCGTATTCGCAAGTCTACTCGGTTCAAGCTCTGAGATGACTATGAGCCACAGGTGGACGGATCGGTTCGACGGGCGGAATGAGTCACGCTGATGAAACGTGTACGGGTTTGTTCGAACGCGTGTGTTTTGGAGGTGTGAGGTACACGGGCGGGCGGCTCGCTGGGGGGAGCAAGTCACACCATGAACTGCTGAAGCATGTACAGGCTTGTTCGAACACTTGTGCCCCTGGACAAACAGAATTTTCCGCTACATAAAGCAATACCGGCTTTAATGTTTTATCACTCACCGGATGTTCATTTGCAGAAACTAAACATCTTCACAATCCGGTGCACTATTTGAGAGAAACATATTCCCATATTTATTCCTTTTGTTTAACAAGCGATACTCGTCTTTAAAATCTGTTAAAAACTCACACAGCCATTAGCCACAACTTCACTACAAACCTCGTCATGATATATATTAATATAGTGGTAAAAATACTTAAGATTCTCCATGATGACAAGATTTACACGCTCAACCGTAGGGTACGAGTAGTCGGTATGATGTGACATGACATAATATCGCTTGTCACACCACTCATCAACAAGACTCACTATCCATAACCGTTGCTTATCTTCTGAACGTGTTGCTTCTTCTACTTCGCGGTATATGTGAGCTTTTATAAAGGTTAGGTCTACAACATACTTCAATACATCGTTTGTACTACGAAATCCTACAATGCCCTCGCCAGAATACCCATAGAGTATTTGAACATCTTGGTCCTTCGCACGGCTCAATGTAGCCTTAAAAGTATTAAAGTAGAGGGGAATAGGGAGTTTTTCAGTATCCACCACATCTTGGCGCTTTGCCGAATACCACTTCATAAACGTTGAACACGCAATATTAAAGGTAGCCATTACTATTTTTCGTCTACGCGGGAGAATACACGTCTGAGCTCAAGGGTATGCAGAGGTCAACTGAGCACGCAGGGATAGAGATATGCTCAGGTAGTGGCAGGAGTCACGTGACCGATCTTACAGTGGGCGGAGCTTAGCTTTTTACTGTACACACACACGCACGCACGCAAAGGAGAAAATGAAACCTTAATTGAAAAAAATATACGTGATAAATAAACATATCGTTAACAATACACATATATATAAATACAATCAAGGATTAAGGTAACCAAAGGGTACGGTATCATAGGTACCAGGCACCTGGTAACGCTTCCTATAGGTGTTACGGCATACCTTCGTGCCCCTAAGTTCCTTCACACACCCAGTTTCTGCGCCCGAAAATTGTGCGTCCCCACAGTCAGTTGGGGTGGCTGGTCACCCTCATCTTCCAAGCACACTAGATCCTTCAACGAGTCAAAGTTAACGACTCGACGGTTCGCATGGTTAAGCGTGATACCCTTAGCCTTCACGATATACTTCATATCACCCTACCCTCACCCGTACCCCATAGGTTTTTGGCCCTGTTGATACAAACGAGTCTGCGTATGCACCATCACCATACTCCTTGATCTCATCAGTTAGCTCTCCGAGGAATTCCCCAATAGCAGGCATGTATTCACCTCCCTCGCTGTGAATATCACGCTATCTGTGTCAGCGTACAACCCTCCGTCCAAGAGAGTGCAGTAGCCCCAAAGTTTGATGCGGGCGTAGGCCGTTGTGAAGCTGGCTACAGGTATGTTTGTAACCCGTGAGGTATCTGTGGCCAGTTCGGTGATGTTGTACTTTATTATGTAAGTATTACCTACATTCACGATCTCCATAACCTCTTTATCGGGAGCGTTGGCATAATCCCAGACTTCACTATAACTTTGTGCCAAATGGACGTTCCCTTTGCCGGTATTCTGTGCAAATTTCCCCCAAAGACTGTTTAGCACAACTTTGCACTAAAGCGCTTGCCAGGATTCTTAACAATTTGGGATCGGTCAAGCTGTATACCTTCATGGGCACGGTAACGCTGAATATAAGCCGTTTTTTCATCTTCGGTATCAACCCCTCGCGGATATCCTGATGCTTCTACTTTATCCTTCAAAAAGCGTTTATATATGGTGTGAAAAGGTTGGGTAGCTTCTGAAACCTCCACACCTCATGTATCTTCAATATTCTATACCCATGGCGAACGGCTAGGGCCAGCTCAGGGCTTGTATATACACCTCTGATCTTACGCTGGTGGTTGTATGGTACAATCACCGTTGTTCTCTTCTGCGCACTTCACGCACAGGGGAAACATGAGCTTGTGATCTATAACGACGGGTAAGATCGGCATCCATAAATCGCGAGGGGGGAGCACGTCTACGAAAGAGAGTCCAAAGTAGCGCTCATTCAAGTTAGCTGAAAACTCCTCGATGGTTGGTATGGTGGGACCCACCATTTTTTCAGGCGACCTACGGGGTACGGATTGTTCTTCATCACGTAGGGTATAAAGAGCAGAAGTCGTAGTAGTGGAGTTTCACGCCCTCCGTAGGCGGAAAGTATAGCTTGAATGGGTTTGTGCGCCCTCCAAACAAGCTGTCACCGCATTTGAGGGGGTCCAACACCATTGAACGTTTGATGGCCCTTATTTCTTCACGGTACTGGGCATCTGTTTCCATCCGTGCATCATACTCATGCTCCCACACGATTTTGTGAGTGAACTGGGAGCCTATAAGTTGATCACGGTTACGGGTCCATGCGAGGCTGTCGGCGGGGGATCTTCCATAAAGGTCCCCTGTGACGGCACATTCAGCGCGGGCATCCATGCCACCAGCAGCCGTTAAAGGAATACACAGTCTTCTCACCAGTGGCTGGATCCTCACTTAGGCCGTCAACCCAAAAAACACGACCATTGACCTTAACGGGTACTTCACCCGTGTTGCGGGCATGTTTTATGTATACCCCGGTCTGTTGCTGTAGGTGTATGAGCCAGTAAATAGCCTTGTGCCCATAACTGCGGGGTTGTTTCTGTGAATGATTGCTAAGGTGTCTTTAGGCATGAAGTTATTCTTGAACACTGTAAAACATAATGAGGCGATCGTGGTCGCGACTTGCAGCGGATCGCATTTGAAACGGGTTATGTACATCCTTCTAAAGGCTTGAAAGCATACTCTAAGTACACGTACGTCATTCACGCAATAACGTTCACATTCATCGGCTATATTGTATGGATAGCTTCATTAAAACTGTTGTAGTAGCGGTCAAAATCTTCACGCTCACTATCACTCATGTTGGTGTAGTTAAAGTAATGTTTGGGTGGAGGTAGTCCTACGTAATTCAAAGTTTCGTTAGTGAGGAATGTGTAAGGGAAATACCCTTTTGAAACTTCAGCGGCTACGCCCATGACCTTGGGCAGCTTTGCTAATTTACAAGGTGTGAACAGCAGGGTGTCTTTAAACTGTACATTACCTCTTATCTGCATCTGTATTAGTTTGTTGCCTCTTTTCAAGGGATCACCTGTAAATATCGCAGACGACTCGTGTTCAAGCAGCTCCTTATAAAGGAACTGTGTGTCAAATTTCGCCCCGTTATGGGCAAGAATATACACAGTCATTTTTTTTAACTTGTCCGCTAATTTGACAATATAGGATACAAAGAGTTTCACAGGGCTGTCGTGTGCATTCGTTTTAAAAACGTTTGTCCGTTTTCCACATTTGTGGCACTCACACTCGATCTCCATGCACTCATCACAGATAGTCTGACTTACGAGTAAATGTGGAATAACCTCTTTGGTTTCAGCGTTCGTGTAAGTTTCTATATCGTAGTACACGGTTATACAAGGGCTATTTTTAGGCTTAGCATCTTTCATATAACATACATGCTTCACTCCATCCGCCTTATATTTTTCATGACATGTAGAACAGTGAATTTCATCGCATTTATGTTTGAAATTCCCCCAATTATCCATCATGTGAAACATACCGCACTTACAAATCCTCATTTTCCTGCAAGTGCCATTTGATTTATGGAGTTCAAAGCATTTATTATTGAAAAATGTACGTCTACACACATTACATTCCCTCTTCTCGGTTTCAACTACACGACTTTCACATTTGGGGCTTTTACACTGCTCACATACCATGTAGCAATCCTTACAATGTTTCACCATATCATCAGCAAACTCGAGACAACCCTTACACAAATCATGATGCCTTCCATATTTTCGACTTTTATCATAACTGGCGTAGAGAGCCCTTATGTTACGGATGGGGAGATACGATGTTCCTGACAATCCTAAAATAAGTAGAGGTCTTGTACGATCTCTCACGCTGCTTTTAAAAACATACACAGTCCTACGACGATCATCCATTCCAAATACGACTATACGTGCATTCATTTCCTGCTCGGCCCTTCTCAGTTCTTCAGGACCCATATTACACTCAAACTCAAGCTTACAATCTGAAGCCAGTTTACGGGCACGCTGCACAACCGTGGGCAGCCAAATTTTTTGCGTCCAAGTATTTAGCACAGTGAACATATGAGCTAAGATTATTGCTATAAAACCACAACCACGATCGACGTTTAAATGCTTTCTGTAAATAACCGGAGAATTGAAATTAAGAGTATAAGGTGTGGCACTATGACCCGCAACCCGGAATACTCTGTCAATATCTACCATGAAGTTGTCCATATTGAAGGATGTACCACTTCGAGAGGCGTGCATTATACGGCCCAAGATATATTCTAGGTCTACAGCTGCCAAACGTCTGAACGGTATTACCACCCAAAAATCGTCCCCCTTATCTGACCCGAACCTGAAGGATAACCTCGTCCGGACTTCACGTTCGTCGCGGTTCTGAAGGGCAAACTCCACAATACGTTTAACTACGCGCTGCAGTCCGTTGGTATATAGGGATCCAGGGTCAACCCTGACCACGTACCGATTTCTAGTCAGGGTAGGGGTGGGGTTAGCGGTGCGCACCAACTCGAATGTTATACCATTCTCCACAGTATGAGAAGCTACTGTGGAGGAAATACCCGGAACTGAACAATGGGGCATATTTGAGGAAGGTACTATTGTGGGGGTTGTGTCGTAAGATGTAGAGGGTTGGGGCTCTATTACTAGGGGTCTAACAACCGGAGCAATCCTGGCACGCTTTATACCTGACGCTTTGAACTGTCACATGCTACAGGTGTCGCTGCTGAGGGTTCGTCAGCGGGGAAGGGTTCTGTAGCTGCACGGTCATCGGGTTCGTCTGTGATATCGATGATGGGGTGCTATACATCGTCGTCATTCATGGTTCTGTGGAAGAAGAAAACAAAATATAAGGAGCAGCACTCAAAATTTGTAATATTTTGTAAATGACCCACATAGGGGTGTGACGTGTTAGAGATGGAATCTGTAGAAAAATTCAGGTTCATAAGCCCCTCCACATGTATTGTATCTGGCCCTACAGGATGTGGTAAAACTGTATTTATGCTTAAAATCATTAAAGATAAGGGGGAGATGTTCTCAAAATTTGTGCATAAAGTAATATGGTACTATTCCACGTATCAGTCAGTGTTCAACGAGTACCAAGATGAAATTTTGTTCCACAAGGGTGTATATGATGTTAATTCGTTAAAAGGTAATGAGCATACAGTTATTGTAATTGACGATCTCATGTTGGAAATGGATAAAACGTTTGCCGAGATATTTACAGTGTTTTCCCACCATCTTAACATAACAACCAGAATCTATTTTTCAAAAATAGATACATGCGCGATGTGTCGCTAAATACACAATATCTAGTCTTATTCGCACAACGTAGAGATGTGTCACAAATTGGGGTGTTAGCCAATCAAATGTTCCCGAATCAACGTAAGGAGTTTTTGGAGGTTTATAAAGCCACAAGCCAGCGTTATGGGTATTTGCTTTGTGACCTTCACCCGCGAAACACGTTTAGGGTGCTTCTAAGAACAAATATATTCCCAACGAACCTGAAACGGTGTATATTCCAGAATGACAAATAGGCTGAAGAAATATCGTGAATTAATAAAAATCTATCAACCATTGCCCCGGGCACTGCAACAGATGTTTGTTAAAAATATCGACTCCGACTTTTTAAAATGTATCTGTGAAATCTGTCTTAATGTTATAAAATGTAATGTGCCGATGAGACCCCCTCAGAAGGCTCGCTTACGTCGTTAAAGAACATAATACGAGCGCTCGCTCATAAAAGTCAAACTGTGGGTAAGAAAAAGTGAATTATTGTACAAAGAGGAGGATCATTCCTACACATCTTATTTTCAGTTTTGGGTCAATTACTGACTAGATTAATATAATGAAGAAGATGGTTGTGATTCCGCACGAGATGTGTGCTTCATTGTAAACTTCAAAAATTCCAGACACAGCTCTAGAACCCCGTAAAAGTAGGCTTAAAAGAATGGAAAGCGAGTTGCTAGCCCTATTAAACAGTGAAAAGTCACCTGATGAGAAAAGGCTCTTGTACCAAGAGGCTTTGCAGAAATTTCTTCATGAGTACGAAGATTATAAGAATCCGACAGAGCCTCCCGAGGTTATTAGGCACAGCGCAAGTAGCGCTGAGCATGGCGACACAGGACCTGGGCCCGACGTTAGAGATGACCAACTAAAGAATAACGGAACACAACCCATCGAACATGTGTTAAAAAACAGTCTCCCCCATACATTGAGGAATAAAGGCTTAAGTCTTCATAATCTCTTGAGTGAGGACCCCATCATACAGTGGGCCGACACAGGCGCGGTCATTTTGAAGGAACAAGGGTACAAGGATCCAACATCGTTGACATTGTTCATGATCTAGTGAGAAAGTGGGACAGGCCCTCACCAACAGGATGGAAGCATATTAAAGCAAGACTACAACAAATAAATGTCCCCAAAACATTGATAGGTAATCTGAATAGGTTAAAAGACCTGGATCGAGTCTGGCATGTGTCACAACTGAGTTCGCCATCGCCCCCAGCAGCAGCGTCTCTGAAGAAGAGAAAGAAGAGAACAAATGGCCAACCTTATCCACGTGTCTCTAAAATATGCAAATGGCTAACATACTGTATTAAGTAAACGCTATTATGACAGTTCTAACCCGGTCTCCTCTGGTGGCGCTAATAGACTGTACAGAGGTGTTTACGGAGTGGGGAAAAAAGATGTTGAGCGGTTTTGGCGGGAGCAGGCTGCTTATACACTTCATAAACCGGTGAGAAAAAGGTTTGAAACGGCCAAGACAACCGCGGATTCGATTGACTCTATTTGGCAAGCGGATTTAACAGACATGCAAAGATATTCATTGTATAATGACGGATACCGCTACATCCTATTCATAATAGATGTATTCTCTAGATATCTGTGGCTAATTCCACTGAAAAATAAATCGCCTGAAACAGTTGCTAAAGCGACCAAAACGTTGATGTTAAAAGAAGAAAGGGTTCCTGGCTATTTTTGTACGGATATGGGGAAAGAATTTATAGGTCGCGCTTTTCAGAACATGCTGACAGAGTTTAATATCAGTTACTACACTAGCAGTTCTATACATAAGGCCTCTTTAGCTGAAAGAGTTCAACGTACCATAAAGGAACGCATGCATCGCTATTTTACACATAAAAACACATACAGATATATAAACGTTCTCGGGTCATTGGCATCATCATACAACCGTTCACACCACCGTACGATTGGCACAACACCTAACGAAGTTTTAGAAAGAGGTGCGCTGCCAGAGGTGAGAAGAGATGGAGCACCGCCACCACACTCTACACATTTCAAAATCAATGATTATGTAAGGCTATCACGTTCGGGAAATAAATTCGCGAAGGGATTTGAGCAAGGATGGACACGTGAGATTTTTAAAGTTCGTGCTATGAGACCTAAAGGTGAGATAATGATGTATTACGTTGAAGATTTGAATGGGGAAGAGATCGCTGGAGGCTTTTACCGCGAGGAGTTGCAGAAAGTGACATTTAATTTAGGAAAAAGTGTGTTTAAAATTGAAAAAAATTTAGGCAGCAAAGGTTCAGGAAAGAGAAAAATGTACCTGGTGAAATGGCTGGGTTACTCAGAAAGCTTCAACACTATAAAAGCTGCTGCAATAATGAAGTTTAAATAGTATGCAACATGGCGCCTAGCCACTTCTATGTCACACTCCCGTCCTCCTCTTCTCTGTCTGTACATCCTAACAACACCCTCGCCAACTTTGTGACAGAACTCCACGGACCCATTGAATTGGAGCGTGATTCGTATGAGGTGGGTTTATGTGAACTCCAGTTAGTCTCCAAATTTTTAACTCTTGAAAATGAGCAAATCATATTTCTGATCATTAGAAGAATCGATGAGTGCGAAAAATTAGGCATAACCTTAGACAATACTATGCGATCAGTCCTGTTCGGTGAGGAACAGTACTATAGCACAAATGTTCGCTAGGAATCGGCATTATGATACAGCCATGGACATTGTGACGGGTTAAACAAGAGTCTTGAAAAGTCGTACCTGACAAACGATTTACTTTTTGAAGTCGTAAACATAGACACGCCTGCATGCACATTGAAGTTAAAAAACGCTTAGTAGAAATATTAAAGATAAAGAGCTGTTCACAATTGTGGCGAGGGCCGATATAGCGCAGCTCTCCAAAGAGATACCTTTCACGAGGCACAGCATGACTTGTCCAGCTTAATGTATCAATTGAAGATGGAGAAATTGGGTGAAAGCTCTCCACCCCAGACATGTGCTATATTTACAGCAATATCGTAGAGCACCAATTTGTTGGGGACACCCAGGCGCGCCTGCTGCGCATTGCACACATCCCCAACCATAGAGGGAAAAGTTTGAGCATTACATATGACAAGCCCCATTATGTGAATGTTGCGACTAATCTATTAACCAACATCTCGATATATATAAGAACGATTGAGGGAAAAAATTTCCCATTCGGTGATGGGAGCTTAACAGTGAAACTACACTTTCGCCGTTTATAATGACCCGAAGGCCATTCACAGTCTATCGAGGAGTGAGATACCAGCGTGGGAGTGGGCTTGGATCCATTTTTTCATCCATACTACGCACCGCTGTCCCACTGTTGAAGAGGGGTGCCAGGTACCTAGGGAGGAAGGCGTTACAAACAGGTTTTAACGCGGCAGAAGACATAATGGGTGGAACTAAGCCTAAAGAAGCTCTAAAAAAACATTTAAAACGTACACGGGACGAAATCATCAAAGATGCAAAGAGAAAAATGCGTGGTGGCGGAAAGAAGAGATCTGCCAGGAAGAAGGGGTTACCATCACGTGGCGCTAAACGTAAAAGGAAATAAAAAAGAAGTGCTCTAAGCGTATGAAACCTATGGCTGATCTTTTTTAACTGATATAAGCTGAGGACACTACTCTCACGAATCATAGGCTGATTACTAGTTGTCGAGAGATGGCACTATTTCTGACTCGTCATGGCGCGTTTCATCCATCCGTGTAGTTCACAATGCTGTAAATCGGAACTGTCCCTCTTTGATATGCCCCCACTCAGGTCTCTATTGAGCATAGCGACTTTATTACAATTAACCCATTAAACACAATTAGTTCCGAGTGCCCCTATAGAATTCGTGATACCCAGCTCAGGCCCTTACTTTTTTGACCCGAGCTGCATGCACATGTACGCTAAACTGCGTATAGCCCATTCTGATGGAACGGACTGCGATGATAGTTACTCAGTACCCTGAAACCAACTTTTTACACTCCATATTCAGCCAGTGTGAGGTGTATTTAAATCAGGTTAACATCTCGGCAGGAACGGGGTATTATCACCTACGAGCCTATCTGGAAAATGTCCTCAACTTTTCAAAAGAAGCGAAGGACACCTTTTTAACCGCCGAGGGATATTACCATACTAAAGATGAAAATGGTATAAAGGATAAATTTAAAAATTCTAAAAAAAAGATATACGAATGTTTTGGACGTCTTCATACAGATTTCACATTCCAGGAGAAACTGCTTATGAACGGGGTGGATATGAAGTTGAAGCTTACCCGCACGATTCCTGAGATCTGCATAAATCTGGGGTCTGATCAAGAAGAGGGCGCGAAACCCGTTGTGATTCACATAATGGAGGCGTATTTGCGTATACGCCGAGTGAAATTAAGTTCGCCAAAACAAATAGAAATTGAGAAAGACTTAATACACGCCACAGTAAAATACCCAATTAACAGGGTACAGATCAAACTATACACGGTGCCCGCCGGGTTGGCCTCGAAGCAACTAGAAAACGTGGCCCTTGGAGTCTACCTAAAAGGATATTAATTGGAATGCAGGACCACGCCTCGACGAATGGAAAATATAAAAAGAGTGCCTTTAAATTCGAGAATTTCGGCCTTAAAAATTACTATACGTAAATGGCATCGCTTTGGGAGGGACTACTGTTGACTACTCATCAGACGCTGTGTTCCCGCTCTGCGCGAGAGCTTATAGTATCTGGCTCATAATACAGGTGCTGTGACGAGCTTGGGTTTGGTGTAACGCAGAAAGAATTTGTCGAAGAATTTAACATTTATTCATTTGATATTACGCCTGACTTGTCTGCTGGCGTAAATACGCACTTAAGTCCACAACAGAGTGGGAATATCTCAGTCAGGTTGGAATTTGCCAAGCCTATAGACGCGCCTATAGTGTGCTAGTTTACCTCGAATCACAGGCACTAATAGAAGTTGATCGTTTCAGGAACGTGGTCACAGACTTTTAAAATGGACGCGAATACACTCCAGAGAGTAATGAAAAGTGACCGTTTCACACGCTCCAAATTTATCGGTGTGTTTGCGAAGAATGAAATATTGAAGTTGCCAACTACGAGAAACTGGTACGGGATTATCGTTAACACGGACATTGTGGGGGGTGAGAGGATTCATTGGTTTGCAATCTATTTTAAAAATAGGGAAAGAATGTACTATTTTGACTCACTCGGCGCTCAGCCGTGGAATGATTCTGTGGTTGTGCAGTTTATCGAACAGATACATGTACCTGAGATTGTATGGAACCGTATCGCTTTCAAGGATATTATAGCAACACGTGCGGGATGTACGCCCTCTCATTTCTCATGCACATGTTACGAGGGAAGGGATTTATAAAGTTTTAAAAATTATTCGATTTGTGCAACACTTAAATGAACGATAAAAAGGTATGCAGACAGATAAAAAAAAGGTTCCCATATGTTAGCACCTGCTGTATTGTGTGAAGGTGTATATCTATATTGTGTAAAGGCCTATTTGTAGTCATTAAGATTTATTTAATGGACACTGGTTCCGCTTTGTACATGTTTTCTACCATTTAATAAATTAAATGAAAATACAGTGTGTTTTGTTCTTAACCCCCCAAAAATACTTACATTAGCTCCTCGGTTACCTGGCATTCGTTGGACCGGATGTGAGTCAATACCACGACCTCTGTGTTCAGATCGCTGGTTTGGTTGTGGGGTAAAGCATCCATATCATTTATTCCCCTTTCATCAAAACGAAACGAAAAGTAACTATAACACGCTCAAGTTCCGCATCGGTCCTATAAAGTTAAGTAAAAATAAAATTTAATTAAAGAGCTACAATAAGAGAAAATGCCACGAATTTTAAAAATTATAATAAAAAAGCAGATATCCTGGCAATTTTTAAAAGTATGAGTGCTAAGACAACATCTGCCAACGCAGGGTCTCGAACCCGGGCCCACAGACAATTCTTAAAAGTTTTTAATATTTTTAAATCCTACTGCGGTGCTCTTTAAATTATTGAGAAATGTACAAATAAAAACAATATATATAAGTTATATATATATATATGCCGAAATAATCACGAAGGAAACAGACAATAATTAAAAATATTTTTCAAAACGCAATTGTTGTGGTCTTTTATAAGTTAACGCCGATTGGAACGTTATATATAGGCCGGGAATAAAGCAAAACTATTTTCAAATCGCATTTATTATGGCACTTATAAGTTAACACTGAATGAAACGATGTATATAAATGTGACCCGGTTAGGTTCAATTGTGCTAGGTTAGGTTAGGTTAGGGGTTAGGTTATATTATTATAAACGAGAAAAGAGCCCTGGGTTTAATTTTCTTGTTGTGTAAAACTCAGAATAAAAGGAAATTAGAATACTAAATAAATTATAAACGGGAAAGAATCCACCATGGTTAGGTTAGGCGAGGTTAGGCTATATTATTATAAACGATAGAGTCCTGGGCCGATATATATATATATATATACACACACCGTGCTTAATTTGTGACGGAACGCTCCGGAACGCCGTTCCGGTACTTTTATTTTAAAACCTAATTAAAAAAAAAGTTTTTATTTTAATAAAAAGGTCAGCAACGTAATTTCGTAATTTAAAATCCAACGAAATACCGACAGTAGAAAGCGAAAACTAGTCGATCAAGCAGAAAGAAGTTTGGAGTGTGTGTGGAAATTAATGTGATTAGTCTATCAACTTCCTATATATAGCAATAGCATGTAAGTAAAGCAATTTTATTTTGTTTCAAATACATATAATATTTTGTTTCACTTAGATGTTGCAATCACAGTCTAACTTTTTCTTTAAAATAATACTGTATTCGAAGAACTTTCATTTGCATGTTGCGCAGTTTTCGCAGAAAAAGCGCTTAAAATGCGTTGGTTTCCGGGGTGAGGGCTTACTGTGAGGGCTT
>JAJOZX010000005.1:865000-885000 GCA_023014485.1 Bathynomus jamesi | reverse complement strand
TAAGGTTAGCTCGGGAGAAAGAAGAAAGTAAGTGGTTAAAAGACGAGAATAAGGGGTTAAGTAAGTAGCAAAACCTGTCATTCGTGGGTTAAAATTCATTCAGAAAGAGAGAAAGAAAGACACCATCACCATCCGCCGGCCACTGACGACAAGTCGAAAAAATAGTCGAAGAGAATACTTCCAGCTGTTGCAGACCAGTCCTCCACTCCATAGGGAGGTAGAGGATGCAGCCCACTCTGCCGGAAAAGGGTGAAAGATGAAAAGAAGAAAAATAAGAACGCATTACAAACCATGCAACACATTCTTAACTCAACGAACAACACATTCTTAACTCAAAGCAACACATACCTCCAGCATTTGCAGACCGATCCTTTACTCCATAGGGAGGTATTGGACGGAGCCCACTCCGCCGGAAAGGGGTGGAAGATGAAAAGAAGTAAAATAAGAACGCATAACAAACCATGCAACACATTCTTAATTCAAACACTATCATACCACGCAAACTACAGACATGCAATGAAAATTTACAGACATGCAAATAAGGAGAGAGAGAGAGAAAAAAAAAGTAGAAAGAATAACAAAAAGTGGGTTAGTTTACGCTACGAGCTACATCTAAGTTCGTGTTAGTCTATTTTTTTTTTTTTGCTGGCATCACACGCTGGCATTATTGTCAACAGACTCATCCTTGATCACCAACCCCAGAGCTCCTGTTGCTAATGGTTTTATTATATTAAAAAACGTTAATAATTCTAACGAGGGAGCGGGAAAAGGGGGCGGCTCGGAGGGAAAAGGGGGCGGCTCGGAGGGAAAAGGGGGCGGCTCGGAGGGAAAAAGGGGCGGCTCGGAGGGAAAAGGGGGCGGCTCGGAGGGAAAAGGGGGATTGTTTTATTATTATATTAAACAACGTTAATATTTTTAAAATGCTTATCTAACGGTTCTTAAACATATTAACGCTGGTAGAGTTCACGACGGGCGCGGGAATATTATTCCATTTATCAATTACTTTAAACATACAAACGTTTTTAGCGATATTAGTAATGAACGTCTGCCACGCAACTTAAGTCCATTATTACGAGTATTGCTATTATCGAAAGTGAACAGTTTGTCAAAATTTACGTTATCGATGTTATTAACGATTTTGAAAACTTCAATAAGCTCCCCCCTTAATTTCCTAGTTTCGAGTGAATGCAAGTCTAACTCTTTAATCCTATCTTCATAAGGCTTGTTGCGCAATGACGGAATTAGTTTCGTGGCACGACGCTGAACCCTTTCTAACCTATCAATATCCTTACGCAAATACGGGCACCAAAACTGAACGGCATATTTTAAGTGAGCCCTGACTAGGGACTTGTGAAGGGGCAATATAATATTCTTCGATTTAAATTCGAAGTTACGCGCTATGAAGCCTAACATCCTATTAGCTTTAGCGCAAGACTCCAGGCACTGGTTCCTAACTTTTAAATCCTTAGATACGCGTACACCTAAATCTACTTCTTCGTCAACGCTCGCTGACTCTCTATCATCCATCGTGTACGTGTAATTATTGTTACGAGAACCTATATGCAAAACTTTACATTTGTCTACGTTAAATGCATCTGCCACTTATCCGTCCACTCCATAATCCTATTTACATCGTCTTGGAGCCTATTTCTATCGTCCTCGTTAACAACCTTACCGCCTATTTTAGTATCGTCCGCGAATTTTGGTACGTTACTAGTCAAACTTACATCTATGTCGTTAATGTAAATTACGAATAGCAATGGGCCTAACACTAAACCCTGTGGGACACCGCTACCTACATCCAACCACCCGGATTCACTACCATTAACAAAGACCCTCTGTCTCCTAGCACGAAGCCATTCCTCTAACCAGTTAGGTACCTGACCGCGTATACTGTGCGCTTTAACCTTCGCAATTAGTCTACTATGCGGAACTGTATCGAACGCTTCTTTAAAATCTAAATAAATAATGTCAGCCGCTCTATGCCTATCGTATTCGCGCACTATTTCGTTATAAAATTCTAACAAATTAGTTAAACAAGATCTATGGCGTCGAAACCCATGCTGACTACTATTAATCAAATGGCGACTTTCTAAGTGTTCGCTACGATCCCTACCTACGGATTCCAAAAGTTCTAATGGGCCTATAATTGCTAGCTACTGTGCGGTCGCCTTTTTTAAAAATGGGCGTGACGTTATCTTTCAGGAATAATCCCCGATTGCAATGACTGATTAAAAATCTTCGTTAAGGGGCCACAGACAACGTCTTTCAAATATTTCAGATGTCTAGAATAAAACGCGTCAGGGCCTGGAGCCTTGCTAACTTTTAACTTATCGATATAATGCGCAATCTCACCCTCGTAAACAGTGATTTCATCCAAAATAGTCTCGCTGCTATATGGAACGATATCGTCCACATCGGGGACATTATTGACGTCTTCTACGGTAAAACCTGTCGCTAAAAAGTTATTAAAAATACCCGCCATTGCCTGAGCGTCAGAAGCCAAAGCGCCATTAGCGTCCAAGAGAGGACCTATATTATCTTTTATCGGCTTACGATTATTCACGTAATCGAAAAACTTTTTCGGGTTATGTTTACTATCCGCAGCTATAAGGATCTCTAAATTACGCTTAGCATTCCTAACTGATCTTTTAACCTGACGGCTAAGCTCGATATATCTATTAGCGTTAGCTAGCGTGCCATTGCGCTTATTAAGTCTATACGCTCTGTTACGCTCATTTATGAACTCGCCTATTTCCCTAGTCCACCACTTAGGCCTACCATGATTTCTAGCGCGCTTGGGCTTACGAGGAATAAACTCCCTTTCTATATTCAAGAAACTATCTTTAAACGCCTCCCAATGCAAATGTGCGTCATTACCCATAAATAGGTCACCCCAGTCCACTACTCTCATCCTATCCGCAAAACTATCAAAATTGGCCCAACGAAAATCAGGGACTTCTATTACATTACTATCCTTAGTGTTTTCTATCAATAACTTAAACCTAAGAATTTGATGATCGCTACATCCTAAACTCTCGTTATATTATGGCCTGTTAGGTTCAGTTGTGTTAGGGTAGGTTATATTATAAACGAGAAGGTTAGGTTAGGTTATATTATTGTAAACGAGAATGAGTCCTGGGATTAATTTTTTCGTTGTAGAAAAATTCAGAATAAAGCTAGGTTAGGTGGGAAGCTGTCTTTAAATTATCGAGAAATGTACAAATAAAAACACATCATATATATATATATATATATATACGCCGAAATAACCACGAAGGAAACAGAATAATTAAAAATATTTTTCAAAACGCAATTATTGTGGCCTTTAATAAGTTAACGCCGATTGAAACGTTATATATAGGCCGAGAATAAAGCACAAGCTATTTTCAAATCGCATTTATTATGGCACTTATAAGTTAACACTGAATGAACCGCAGAATATAATCACAAATTAACTACTTACATTTTAATATCGTCTTCATTGAACGGTTCTTGCATTTCGTCACAATTTTCTGAATCAACTTGCATAGATAGAAGTTCATCCCGATGTGCAGCGTTGAAAAGGTGGAGCGCAGCTGATGGTTAGAAATTTTGATCTTCAAACAAATCGGGAGAAATGTAGAGCGATAACTGACTCATAGTGTATATTTGAAAAGCACTAAGCGAAAAAAACATACGAACTGAGGCTCTGAGATGAACTGTCCCTTTTTATAAAAGGGGCTTGTGACCAACCCACAACACACGATTCGCGAGCTTCCTATGGCTATCAGTGAATTTTGGCCGAGGCTTAACACGTAGGCCTGCATAGCGGCCAAACAGAGGTCCTGGGCTCCTCCCACAGGGCTGTGGTTGGCTGCCCCGTGAAATCTGGGGCGTGTCAGATATGCCCATTCGTGGAGAGACGAGAAACGCTTTGTTTTTTGATCTTGTATTCGACTGGAGAGAGATATAGCGAGAGGGAGAGAACTCGAGGTAGATGAGGTTGGTTTGTGAATCGGTTTATGGTGCTCTATCTTGAAATATAAAACTGGAAGGTAATTTCAGAATCAATTAAACATGAAGAAAAACCATCAGTGCGCAAAGCTCGCCACAGTAAAAGTTTATTGTATAGCGGAATTCTTATACGATACAATAAATAAATTTAAGAATAACAGATGCGTGCTGGTTGCGGATCATTAGCCCAAAGTTTACGATCTCGAGCAGATCGCTGGTTAATATAATTGTGTGTATGTATATATATTAGGGTGGTCCACTTTTAAATAGAAAAATATAAACTGTTAGAATATGTTCTTCCTCAATGCTGCCCTTATTACACTATGTCAGAGGATTTCACAAGTGAAATTTGGAACCATTCGAAGCATATTTAGAGGTCGCAAAGAAATTGATCCTTTTGTCCAACATTTATCCCCTTCTGTATTTTATGGCATCACCAGCTTCAGTCACTGATTTATTCACTTACAATGAATTTGTCTGACGTCAAGTTACTATTGCAGACATTATTTAGTATTATGATGTATTAAATAAATATAAAAAATACATACTTGGCGACATTTGCCATCTCAGAGTCAGTTAGAGCGTCTCAGTGAGACACAATCAGTTACAGTGCAGACACCGTGTGGGAGTGTTGCGCTATCATTAGCTGGTGAGTTAGTTACTAGTAAATGCAATCCAGTTAGTTGTACATACATTGTAGCAACCTGGTTTTCATATCATTATTCTTGATACTAGAATTTACATACAATTGAAAATAAAAGATTTGATCATTCATGAAAGCTATCATTGCAAAATTAACATATGCGTTTCGTCTTTTGCAGATTCCCCCCATGGCCAGAGAACTTCGTGATGCTGCAGCGAATTGGCTACTTGGTAAACCCACAAAGGACATACTAACATCGCGGCTTCCATCACAACGCGAAGTATTACGCTTCTCTATGTAACAGAGAAAACCTCAAACATTTTTGATCTTTTGGCGAAGAATGGAAAACTGTCACAAGAATTTCTTCAGCAACATCCAGACAACTGGGAAGGAAGCAGTGCATTCAAATACCTGCAAGAAAAAGCGATGCAGATGAAAGTTGTCAACGATTGTGCAGAGAGGGGTATAGCATTGATGAAACAGTTCAACTCAACACTCACAAAAGATGAAACTCAAAAACAGTATCTCCTACGCCTCGTCGAATCTCACCGAAAATCGTTTCCTACATCATCCAAAGCAAGCCTTATGCACTAACGTCTTTCACAGTTATTAGTTTATCATAAACTGTTTCCCTTTTCGCCAAATTGTCAACAATATTGCTAGTGTTCCAATGTACACCAAATTTGTAAAAAAATATGATTTTGTTCAGAGTGTTACATTATTTATTCTTAATTTTCATGCGACCTCTAAATACACTCCAATTTTGCTGAAATTTTGTATCTATTACCCTTTAGTCATTAGGAATGAGGGCAGACTTGAGGAACAAAGAAAATCTCTGTTTCATATTTTTGGACCACCCTAATATATATATATATATATATATATATATATATATATATATATATATATATATATATATTAGGGTGATGCAAAATAACTTATCATTTCAAAAACTTGAAGACACCCTCTAATTTTATTTAATTTAGTGTAAAAACTGAACATGCAAAATTTCAGCACAATTGAAGACATTTTAGAGGTTGCTACCATCCATTGAACATTTTGTATATTGTTATTTTTCAGTTTGTATTTATTGTACATTTATTTATTTTGCAGATTTCATCAAAAATGGTAGTCAGCAACATATAGCAGTCATAACAGACTCTGAACCTCTTTCCGTAAACCTTCTCATCCCTTTCATTGCTATAGACCGTGGCCGAACATTCTAGAATCATTTCTTTGCTGTGACGTCACTGTGGCGGCCGCGTCAGTGTAAGTGCCGCGTCACTGACTCAGTATCTTTGCTGCCTTCGCTGAGAGTGGTTGTATAGCAGTTGCTGAGTTGCACTCATGGAGCGGCATACGCGTCACAAAACAGTTGTTTGGCTCATAGGACATCCTATAGAGTCCTTCAAAGAAACCCAGCTTCCATCTAAAAGGGAAACATTAGCATTGTTTATGAACTACAAGATCAATAAAAAGCAACAGGTGAAAACAGCGGCTTTGTTGACTGCTAGAGATGTTATGGATGTGTGGGAAAAGGCACGCATCCCAACAGTGTTGAAATGTCATGTCGTGGAGAGAGTAAAGAAACTTTTCAACGAGTGGGAGAAACTAAAGAAGAACAGAAATAATAAGAAGAAGCAATCACCTGCACTACTTCAAAAACAAGAGAGCTGGCAAAATGACTTGCAAGATCTGTTTGACATTGCACATGCAAGTGCTCTTGACATGATAAAGATAGATGAAGATCGTGAGTTTTTGATGCTGCAACGACAAAAAGGAAGAAAAGGCAAAATGTCTGGAGTGGATAAAGTTTTTTCACAAATGGAAGAGATTGCTAGAGAAAAGGAAACATTGCTTGAAAAGAGAAGAAAGAGGGAAACAGCCGTTTTCGAAGCAGCAGTGCTCTCAAGTTCAAGTCCTTCAAGTTTGAATGAAGATAGTTCAAAATCAGAAGAAGAATTTGTTGCTGACCCTCAGCAGCCATCAACTTCGAGACAAAGTAGATCAAAGTCTAAGAGTGCAAAGCTTATGGATTCTTCAATGCTTGTATCTCTTGATGCTGCAAAAGTAAGTGATAGAGCTGCTTCGGAAATCTTGATCACAACAATCAATGCTCTTGGGCAAAACCCTGAAGAATACAGTGTTAGCTATTCATCGATACGGAGAGCAAGACAAAGGAACCGCAAGACAATGGCAGAAAATTTGAAGCAGGATTTCGAAACAAATTGCCCTCTCCAAATACATTGGGACGGCAAACTACTGGAAGATATTACTGGTCATGAAAATGTTGATCGACTGCTAGTTCTAATTTCCGGCCAAGGAGTTGATCAGCTTCTTGGTATTCCCAAACTTGCCAGAGGAACTGGTCAAAACATTGCAGATGCTGTCCATCAGTTAGTATTGGAGTGGAATATATCTGACCAAGTGAAGGGCATGTGTTTTGACACCACTGCCTCCAACACAGGTTCTAAGAGTGGTGCTTGTATGTTACTAGAGCAAAGATTGGATAAAGATATGCTGTGGCTGGCTTGCCGACATCATATTTTCGAAATAGTGTTAGAAGCTGCAGTTTCTGTCTCCTTGCCATCTTCTAGTGGCCCTGACATACAACTGTTTAAGAGATTCAAAGCAAAGTGGGTGGAAATTGACAAGAACAATTACCAAACAGCAACAGATGACCCTAACATTGCAGAGAAAATCTCAGATGCTGAAGAACTCATTCAATTTGCTCAAGCTCAGCTTCATGAACAGCAGCCTCGTGATGACTACAAGGAATTGCTCGAGCTAACGCTCATTTTCATCGGTAGTGCCCCCAAGTCAGGAATCAGCTTTAAAGCACCCGGAGCTTATCACAGAGCACGATGGATGGGCAAGCTAATTTACTGCATTAAAATTTGGATGTTTAAATCTCAGTTTAAACTAACTGAGAGAGAGGAAAAAGGACTGAGAGATGTTTGCTGCTTTTCAGCTGCGATATACATCAGATCGTGGTACCTGGCACCCATACCCTCATGCGCCCCCCGTTCAGATTTGCATTTTGTGCAAAGTCTGCAGCTCTACAAGCAAAAGGATGACAAAATTGCAAGTGCTGCACTCAATAAGTTTTTGAGACATTTGTGGTACCTCTCTGAGGAGCTTGTGGCGCTTGCATTTTTTGATTCAGCTGTTTCGCATGAGACAAAAAACAAAATGAAGCATGCTCTGCAGAAACCAGTTGACTCAAAACCGAGCAAACGAGCATCAATAAATCCTGAATCAGCTGGGCAGAAACAACTGCAGGATTTCGTTACTGCGAACACAAAAAGATTCTTTGAAATCCTAGAGGTGCCTTGCACTTTTCTTGAAAAAGATGCTGAAGAATGGAATGATGATGAAAGTTATGCGAATGCAAGAGATATCGCATATGGACTCAAAGTGGTAAACGACATTGCGGAAAGAGGTGTACGACTGATGGAGGAATACAACAAACTGATAACCAATGATGAAGAGCAGAAACAATACCTTCTTCAAATTGTTAAAAGTTACAGGTCGTCACTCTCAAACAAAAACAAGAAAACATTACTCTTGCTTCACAAAAAACGAAAATAAACATACATAAGTGGTTATGATATGCCTACTGGGGAAACTTCCACATAAAAAAAAGTTAACGCGCTATACGCTGTACCTGAGAGGGTGGTGCGGAAATCAGCGTGCCTATTATTTACTATTTTATGAGCTCACTACGTACTATAGTCTAGAATGTCATCGTTTTTTTTCAAACTAGGTTAACTAGGTACATATCAAACCGGCTCCGGCGAAAATATCAACAAAAACAATATTTTTGAGCACAAACTGATATACATTTATTTTTAAAGCTTGGTAGCAACCTCTAATTTTCTCTTTTTCAACCCCAAATTTCGCATACAATGCTTTCTTAGGAATATGAATAAAATAGGAGGGTGTCTCCCTGAAAATTGAAAAAAAAAATTTGACCCCTTTTTTGCATCACCCTAATATATATATATATATATATAGCGAGAGAGAGAGAGAGAGAGCGAGAGATTTGTACATATATAGGATCACCTTTGCCTTCGGTACAATAAATAAATTTTAAAAAATAACAAAGATGTGTGATGTAGCGCTTCATTAAACACCAAAGTTTATGATGTCGAGAGAATGGAAATAAGATTCGATCGAGGCGTTGTCTATTATCGAGATTTTAAATCCAATATTATCTTTCAGTTCCTGGCGCCGCTAAAACTCCCCTTAGAGTAGATGTTTCAAATTTTATTTGTAAAGGATAATCTTTAATAGACGTGTATAATGTATATATATATATATATATATATATATATATATATATACATATATATATATATATATATATATATATATATATATACATATATATATATATATTAACATTACCTTATTAATTCACTAATTCACACATGACGAGAATTAATACAGCTTACCATTCCGCAATTTTCAGAACATTCTTTTATATAATTGTATGTATGCATATATATATATATATATATATATATATATATGTGTGTATATAGATATATATGTATATATATATATATATTTTTTTTTTTCTGTACTAACATGCTGTTCATTATACGTTTCGTATATTATTATTTTATTATTTTATTATATATATATATATATATATATATATATATATTCCCCGTTCGTATTTCTTATGCTATTATTTTTTTATTTAATTTTTTGTTCATATACGTATATACGCCATGTTAAATCCAGTTAGCCACCAAGTTTTTAATTCTTGTTGTACTAATTTGTAATTTCTGTAGTAAATGATAAATATTATTTTTCACAAGGTGATTCTGTTATTCCCGGTAAACAGTCTTATTCCGCTCCCTGTATATTCATAAATCAGGCATAAATGTACGATAAATCCTAGAGATTTGTTTGAGTTATGTAATAAATGGAATTATTGTGAATTAAAGTAATTTGAAGTGATTGTTAATTATAAATTTTGCGCACACTTGTACTAATTTTTTATAGTTTTCAGAATTATTTAGATGAACTTTTTTCCGGAACTGTACATATATAGGCTTTCTTTAGTTAGCCTTTCGATTGCTTCCGCCCGAATTGTTCAGTCTGACGAATGTCATCCTTTTCACCCCACCCTAGACCTACTTTTTAACGGGGAAGTGTGTGTACATATAAAAGAGAGCGCACGAGAGGTAGAGAGCGAGAGGGAGAGAGAAAGCGAGAGTAAGAGAGGGGGTAAAGAGAGTGAGTGAGAGAAAGACTGGTTACCCATTTATCTACCATTCGTGAAAGGATGTTTACACTCCACCTTAGGCCTACAGTTTAACACGAATCATTAGGTTACCCTGGCTACCAACCGTGGAAGGACGCGCCGCCACCGGGTCTCGAGCCCGACGCATATAATCGTGTGTGCGTAATATTTTATGGGCGTATAGACGGGTGTGTACGTGCCAAACCGAAGTGTATATACTGTGTCAACTGGCTGATAGTGCCTGGAAGCACTGGCTGATTAGGAACCTATAAGACAACGTCCGCTCGGCTGAAGTCTTAATATGCGCTTGGCTCCTGTCAATCGAACACCTCTCTTCCTCTCTCTCCTTCTCCTCTCTTTCTCTTGGGGGATAACTCCGCCTCCAAGTTGCATAACCCTGTTTCTCTTGCAACATTCCTCCTTTGGGGGTGCCTTGCAACAAGGTGCCATGGGGTGCCATGGGGTTGGCACTCTTGCAAAATTGGTCAACATTTTCAATTGCATTTCACTCTATCCTTTGGCGCCCACACTACTAATGCCCGGTCAGGTTAACTGTATGTTAGGTTAAGTTAGTTTAGGTTAGGTTAAGTCGCTTCAGTGCCCTTATATCTGAAGATGTTCCTCAGGAACAACTATGCCCTTGACAATTGGTTAGGTTAAGTTGTGATATTTTCGTTAAAACTAACGCAAATGTCACAACTTAACCTAACATAGAGTTAACCTGACCGGGCATTATATCTCATAGAATGAATTGTTTGTTTTATTTGTCCTTTAAATTTTTTGTTTTAATGTAATTGAACTAATATTTGTCTTCCTGATTCCCCCTTTTATAGTCCGCCTTGACCTCACATTCGTCCCCCAAAGATAAAGTCAATTCAGGTCAGGTCAATACAAATATGCAAACGGCACAAATGTGATGTATGTAGGAAACTTTTAATCTCCTACACCATGCTGCCCAGTTCATGAAATGGGCAAGATTTAATTTGCTCAGTTCATTAAATGGGCAGTCAGATTGCCCATTTCATGAACTGGGCAAACTAGTTGCCCAGTTCATGAACGGGGCAATTTCACAAACGGGACGTAACATATATATATATATATGTACACTAGGGCGGCTCGTTTTTACACTTTTTTCGATATTTGATTGGGGGTAGTGCGGAAAAGTTGCGATTTGGAGAGAAAATAAAGTGTGCAAAATTTTTTTGATCTACGTCAATACCTTCCGGTGGCGGCGAGTCCTTAAAAATCGAAAAATAGGCCTAAAAACACATACAAATTTTATAATTTTATATAATTTTTATATAATGTTCATTGTTCAATGACTGCTATTAATTTATTCAAGCCTATAATAGTGTTCTCAGGGTTGTTTGCACAGAAATATACCGGAATTAACATTTGTATAACATCTTGTTAAAACTTGCTTTAAATCAATATTTTGGATATTTTAACGGCTAAGACGCCACCGGAAGTTATTAACAGATTGTGCTGAAATTTTTATTGTTTATTTTGTAAGTCTTTAAAACCATTTTCCAATCTACCCCGTTAGGCCTATTTTTCGATTTTTAAGGACTCGCCGCCACCGGAAGGTATTGACGTAGATCAAAAAAATTTTACACACTTTATTTTCTCTCCAAATCGCAACTTCTCCGCACTACCCCCAATCAAATATCGAAAAAAGTGTAAAAACGAGCCGCCCTATTGTACACACTTACTTTTGGTATACTTTAGGGGGAGTTTAAACGACGGATCAGGATCGACCTGCGGTCGACCCCTCTGCAGCATCCCGCCTCATTTGCGGGATTTAGTGAAGGAGGGAATTGTTGTCTGATCTCCTCCTACCCTTGTAGCCAGCCACGCATGGATGATCAGGGACTTTGCACAGGAATCTGTCCAGCTGATTCTTGAAATTATTCAGGTCGGTGTGCTGGAGATTTCTCATTTCTTTTGGTAGAACATTGAAAAGGTTTGGGCCTCGTATTCTGAGAGTATTTTCCATCCTCGTTTTCATGGCCCCTTGTCCCACCGCAGCTGGGACCGTACAAAATCTGCTTCTTCTCTCATTCCAGTTTGTTTCTATTTCATTTCTAAGGTTAGGGACAGAGCCCTCAAATTTTTCCGTATGTATATTATTGTGTACCGCTCGCGCCTTCTTTCGAAAGAGTAGAGTTCCAGAGATTGCAGTCGAGACCAGTAGTCTTCACCGTCCGTTTCCTCTATTTTAGACGTAAAAGTCCTTTGTATAGCTTCAATGTTCGCAATGTCTCTTTTTCTGTATGGGCTTGTGAGTACTGAGCAATACACAATTATTGGTAGGACTAGACTCTTCCATAATTTGAGTATGATGTTTGCTTTTCTGCTGCGGAAGTTCCTCCAGATGATTCCCATTATTTTTCTTGCCGTTGTAATTTTGATATTATAGTGCTCTCTGAATTCTGCATCCGACGACATTATTACTCCAAGATCCCTGACTTGTGGATTTTGTGTTATCTGTTTGGCTTGCATAGTTTTGTACCCTTTTTTCTGTAGCTTCTTGTTATTACCATATCTTAGAAGTTGGAATTTTCTTCGTTGAACTTCATATTGTTGTCTTCTGCCCACTGGAATATTATTTCAATGTCGTTTTGTAATTTTCTTATGTCACCTTCGTTCAATATTTCCTTGCATATCTTTGCGTCATCCGCGAAGCATGATACAATACTGTCCTCAATATCTGCATCAATATCTGCAATCATTATTATGGACAGCAAGGGAGCTAATACTGTCCCTTGTGGGACAGAGCTCACGACTTCCGAGACTTCCGATTTAACTCCATTTACCACCACTCGTTGTGTTCTTTGCGTCAAGAAATTAAATATCCACCTTCCTAGCTTTCCAGTAATTCCTGTATTTTTATCTTTGTGCGCTATGATTCCATGGTCACATTTATCGAAAGCTTTTGCAAAGTCCGTATATATTACATCTGTGTTTTGTCCTCGACATAATGTTTCTAATATTTTCTCCTGGTGGTCTAGTAGCTGTGATAGGCATGATCTTCCCGCCCTGAAGCCATGTTGATTTGGGTTGTATAAGTCTTTTTCTTGTAGGTAGTAGGTAGTTTTGCCTCTAATTATACGTTCAAAACACTTTATAAGGTGTGAGGTGAGAGCCACTGGCCGATAATTCTTGGGCATTGCTTTGTTACCACCTTCAAATAGGGGAGCAATGTTCGCGTTCTTTAAGGGGAGTGGAATGTGTCCTGTGTCGAGTGATTTCCTCCATAGTAAGTATAGCGGTTTGGCAATACTCTCTTTGCATTTCTTCAGAAACGTGGCACTCCATGTGTCTGGCCCTGGTGTTGAATTGTCTCGCATCTGTGATAAGGCCGTAATTACATCTCCTTCCGTGAACTCGAAGTCCATTAATAGGTTTGTGCCGGAATTTGTTCTTGGTTGATCTGTATCGATGTCAAAAAATTCGTCTGGGTTTTCCACTTCCATCTCGGACTTAGAGGTGCTTAACACAGAGTTAAATTGTTCCCTAAGCAGTTCACTTATTTCCTTTCGGATCATTTGTGTATTCGGCCTCCCCGTCTATCAACGGACCAATACTCTCCTTATACTGCATTTTCCTTTTCGCAAACGTGTAGAAGTATTTTGTTTTTTTTTTGTTTTCTGCTACCTTGTTTTCCTCCCCATTTGTCTTATGTATGAATGTTTGCTTTAGGTCCATTTCTATTTCGCCAAGTTTCCTCTCTAGTTTGAGTCTCTTTGCACAGTTTTGCATCTGTGGAGATGTTTGACGGTTTGTCTTCGTTGCCTGAATAGTGTCCTGATTTTTCCTCTCGAGCTTGCTACGTTTTCTTTCCTGTTTCTCTGGAATAAGTTTCAGTATTATAGGTTTCGTTTAGTCTCTATTATACATAGTATCTCTTGTGGAGTCTTCTCGTGAAGTAGTCATAACCAATTTACCTCCTTTAAATCTTAATTTACGTTTTCACAAATTACTTTCTTTGAATTTATGTTTAAGCCTTCAAATATTCCATCTGCCTTTCTAGGATGCGTTTTCGGACCTCTGGGTGCTAACTTCAATTGGATATCGATGAGGTTATGGTCGGAGAACTTTAATTATTATTATCTCGTTGTCCAGATTAAATCTAAAACGTTCTCTTTTCTCGTGGCTTCACAGATTTCCTGGGTAAGGGCGTAATGTTCCATAATATCTAATAGCATTGTTGCTTGGGTTCTATCATCTTTAGTATTGTTGCCATGAAACTTCTCGACTTATATAACTTCGTCATTTTTCTTCCATGATATGAATGGGAAATTAAAATCTCCGCAAATTAGAATATTTGTTGCTGGAGTTTCAAGTAATTTTAATAAGTTTTCTATTTCATTTGTAGCAAATTAGAATTCACTTTTTGTGGTGTTTGGTGGTCTGTAGATGTTCATAATGGTTAGGTTCAGTTCTTTTACTTCTAATATAATAACTTCACCTGTGCCTTTTGATTTGTTTACCTTCACTTCACATGTGTATGTGTTTTTCACGTAGATGTAACACCCTCCCCATCGTCTAGCCACTCTATCTGCTCTGTGTATATTGTAATCCAGTAATGCTAATTCAGTATCCTTGATACAGTTTTCACAGCCTTTTTCGCATTTATGCAAGTGTGTTTCCGTTATACAAATAATATCTATACTGGATTCGGCAGCTAAATTCTGTAAGTATTGCATTTGGCAGCCTGCATGGTCTATGTAGAGGCCTTGAATATTTGTGTATAAAACATTTATTGAGTTTCTAATTTCCTTGTTCCGTTTTCCTATACAGTGCTCGTTTCCAGGTCGATGTCGGTTCTGTTTGGTTCTTATTTGTTTCGCCGCTGCATTTGGGAGAATTGGGGTTGCGGCACTTGATACCACTGTGGTTGTATTATCGGTAGGTGGTGCTGGATAGAGGGGTGATGTATGTAATGGTGTGGGGATATACCTGTGGAGTCCTGTCCTCTCTTGTTAGCAGGGCAAGCTGTGCTTTTATAGTTCTCATTTCCTCTAAAAAATTTGTTTTCTTGCTCCTGTTGTTACTTCTAATACGGATAGGGTCTGTTCTTCCCAGTTCTCTTCTTTGGGTACCATTTATGTGAAAATATGAGCATTCTATATTTAGGCATTTTCTCTGTCAGTGACTGTCTGCACATCGGAGGGTGGAAACAGTGGCAGTTTTGTCCGTATCTGCATCTTCAATTCCTCATCATATCGAAGCATCTTTTTGGGTGACCGTACCTGCAGTTTGCACCATATATGCACGACCATGTTTTATAGTATAGTATTTTATAATTTAATCTCCTTAAGGGCCCTATGTGATTCAATTGTTTTTTCTGTTTCGCCACCACTTCTTCCCTACTCAGTGGTTTTTCTGTCTTGGACGAGTTTTCATTAGTGTTCTTGGTACTTTCCTCTTTCTCCTTTGTATTCCTGGTATCCCTCACTTTCTCATTTGTGTTCCTGTTGTCTCTCTCTTTGGCAGGGGGTATTTCATTCTCTGAGGCTACTTTTGCATCTCACTGTATCGTAGCGTGCTGTAGCGTGCTGTCCTGTATTGCGTTTTCCTGTTCCTCATGTTTGTTTGTGTCAGCGTTTCCTATTGTTTCCTTGTCATCTGTCGGTAAACATGAATTGCCCATATTCATTGCTCTTTGTACCATATTCTTGTTTTATTCCATGCATGTGATGCACAGGAAGCCGCAAATGCCTATGATTTTGTTATTTATTCTATTTATCATTTTCTTTTCTTTTCTATTTAAGTTCATGCATTCGTAGTGTTTAAAGGTATTGCACAGAATACATTTTAAGCCCGTGGCCTGGTTCGCTCCATTTTTTTCAATCGCAAAGCTGTTGCGCAGCACATTCCATTAAACATAATCCAGCTCTATTCAGCTTTCTGAATTTACCGCAGATTACACACTTCTTCGTATTTTTTGCCATTCTTTCCTTCATTCTTTCATTTATTCTTTCTTTTATTCTTTCCTCTCTGCTTTCTTTATTCTTTATTATTCTTTATTCTTTCTTTATTAATTCTTTATTCCCCTAGCCTTTCCTTTATTCTTTATTCTTTCCTTAGTTGCCTTTTCCTTTCTCACTTCTCAAATTTCGTCTCGTAAACTTAACCTTCCTGTTTTATGGCGCTTTCTAATTTTCTATGGCCTTCTTTCCCTGCATAGGCCTATTTTAAAATCTCAGGGGCTGATTTTCGTTCGAGATACTTTCAAATTATGTTTCAATTGATGTAGTTTTTCTTTGTAGATGCTATATGCCACCGGCTTTCACTTAATAAATTATTAACGCGAATTTACTGATGTTTAACACACACACTGGTATAAGATAGCATTTACTGTTGAACTTATAAACACTAGTTATTTCGATATTACATAGAGCGGAAGCAAAACGGCCGTACACCACGAAGTAGCAAACACTATATATATATATATATATATATATATATATATATGGGAATGAACTCAGAATGGTTCCCTGACGTTTTTTATGATACACAGAGACCGTGCATGGAACAAGGAACTCTTCTAGGAAAATTAAATCCACTATAGTCCGAATAAGTAATGGTAAATGACAAACACTATAGTTTTTCTTTTTCATGATGTTAACCCGACGTGGGCAACGGGTCACTCGCAAAGAGGTCCAAAAAAATATAGCCTCCCTCACCAGCTATCTGCAAAGCAGATATGATCCAGCTTTAGGATCTAGGGTTTAAAGCAGCCTAGCCCCGCTACATTTAGACCTCTTTGCGAGTGACCCGTTGCCCACGTCGGGCTAACATCATGAAAAAAAAAACTAGGGTGTTTATCATTTACCATTACTTATTCAGACTATAGTGGATTTAATTTTCCTAGAAGAGTTCCTTGTTCCATGCACTGTCTGTGTGTATCATAAAAAAACCTCAGGGATCCATTCTGATTTCATTCCCATCATGAAACGGACATGTTATGTGCCTTTAAAAGTGGACGCTCAATTCTGCCAGTTGAGGTTTAAGTTTTGTTTTTTGGCTAAAAATATAATATTAGTTACCCCTTTTTCTTTGATGTATTCAACCCGACGTGAAGGCAGCGAGTCTTTTGCTTATATTGAGGTTCTAAATGTAGCGGGGCTAGGCTGCTTTAAACCCTAGATCCTATCCCAAAGCTGGATCCTATCTGCTTTGCAGATAGCTGGTGAGAGAAGCTATATTTTTTGGACCTCTTTGCGAGTGACTCGTTGCCCACGTCGAGTTAACATCATGAAAAAGAAAAACTATAGTGTTTGTCATTTACCATTACCTATTCGGACTATAGTGGATTTAATTTTCCTAGAAGAGTTCCTTGTTCCATGCACGGTCTGTGTGTATCATATATATATATATATATATATATATATATATATATATATTAGGGTGTCCCAATTTTTTTCTTAACACGACCTGACCACTCGTGTCATGCCCGGATGTGGTTTGGGCTAAAGCATTGGCTGTGTGATTTTCAACTCGATCAGATGATAGTTAGAGGTCCCGACGTTTGATGACCTTTTTTTGGTTTTCAGAATTGATCATTATGGCGTTGACAAGATCAAACATCAAGTTGTGGCTTCTTGAGAGGTCTCCGATAGCAGAGCTGGCTAAATCTCGATTACCAAGTAATATGGACGTGTTGCTCCTTTTCTTCTACCATCACCGCGACCAAAAGAGGACAGATTCCAACAGTGTCAAGGCTGTAATATCGGCTGTATTAGAAATCTGGGCTAGAGCCAACTCGAATCTGGCAACAACCTCCGTTCATGCCTCGACTAAACTGAAAGCTTTGGTTCAGAGGTATCGAAATTTGCATAAAAACAAGAACAAGACTGGAATGACTTACAATATGCAGCGGGATGTATTCTTGGCTGATATGGAGGATATTTTTGATGTCGCCCGCTCTGACGTTCTGGATCGGGGAGATATCCCTCTTGAAGACAAGGAATTCCTCATTTCCCAAAGGGCAGATCGACATACGAGTTACATGGGAGGTGAAGATAGAAAAAATAATGCAGCCACAATGAAAAGACAGGAAAGGGAAAGAGCTCTTGAGCGGGCACACCGGCGTCAAACGGAGGAGGCTCTAGCTGTAGGAGTCACAGAAGAGGCTACCGACAGCAGTTCTAGCACATCGTCAGCTGACAGTGGAAACGAAGCCGTTACTTGTGGACTTAAACCTTCGAAAGCTCCCAAACATGACAGACTAAAAGAAAGTCTGAGTGATCTTGACCTGGCAGCAACTTGGGATCGCGAGGGCCTTTCTGTTCGACAGGCAACATCAGCGTTTGCTGCGACTGCAAAATCCCTAGCTCTCGGTCCTGACAGTGTTCCATCAAAGAGCACGGTTCACCGCTTCCGACAAAAGGCCCGTACAATGATAGGGACCAATGTTATTGGCCACCTCGAGCAGCTTCCACCTCGACTGCAGATCCACTGGGACACAAAGATACTCACTGACATCGAACAGGAGGGTAAGTCAGTCGATCGGACTGCTGTTGTGGTGACTGGGGATGGTGTGGAAGAGCTATTAGGAGCACCGAAAATAATAGACGGCACAGGACAGCAAATGGCAAGCGCAGTCCATCAAGCGCTCACCCTAGTCGGAATTGAGGACAAGATCATAGGCATGGTGTTTGACACGACGGCATCAAGCACAGGGATAGTGCAAGGTGCGTGTGCGCGTTTGGAAGCGGCATTGGGAAGATCTCTTTTATGGTTTGCTTGCCGTCATCACGTTCACGAAGTGATTCTCAAGGATGTCTTCGTCGTGTGCCTAGGAACACCACCAAGTCCTCAAATCCCACTTTTCAGGAGATTCAAGGAGGCCTGGCCATCAATGAACCACTGTCAGTTGGATGCATTTGACAAGGACGAGGTGGCTAAAGCCTTCATAAATGACAATGCTTGCCTTTCACAAATGCGACTTGAGGTAATAGACTATCTCCGCGATGCCCTAAGAAGTGGTAATCATCCTCGAGAGGATTATGAAGAACTTCTTCGACTGAGCCTCTTGTACCTCGGAGACGACGTAGGACGTTACAAGCTTCGGCCTCCAGGGGCTTACCATCAGGCCAGATGGATGGCCAAAGCTATTTACTGCCTGAAAATAGCATTACTGCAGTCCCAGTTCTCCGAACTTCGTCTCCAAGAACTGCAAGGGGTTCGCCGTATGGCTTTCTTCGTGAGCCTTGTATACGTGCGTCACTGGCACGAGGATCCCATCGCCATCAAATATCCCAAAAATGACGTTAGGCTGTGCAATCTTCTTGTAGGTTACCCTGACAAGGACGTTGGAAACACAGCTTACCGGACTGTGCTCCGTCATCTGTGGTATATCTCGGAGGACTTAATCTGTCTTGCACTGTTTGATGACAGAGTTGACGACAATGAAAAGCGTAACATGACGGCTAACCTGAAAAAGCGCCCTGGGAAAGGACTCAAACGGGTCCAAGGCAAGGGACTGCAAGTGGATGGCCGTTTAAGTCCGTGGGTGACGAGTCGATCCACCACACTCTTCCAGTTTCTCCAAGTTGAGCCCACGTTCCTCACCAAAGATCCTGAAACATGGCCTACTGACGAAAACTACCGTCTGGCAAAGAGCCAAGCTGCAGAACTGATGGTGGTCAATGATGCAGCAGAGAGAGGCATCGCCCTCATTGAGAAATACACAAGCAAACCTCTGTGCCGTGATGAAGAAGAGCTCCAGTTCCTCCTTCGAACTGTCCACTCACACCGACGGAATGTGAGCCGGAAGGGAACAAAAACGGATCTCATGAAACACGTGTTTAGTTAAAATGCATAAATGTGATGCTTTGAAATTGTTGTTTGTGTGTTAAGATTAAAATACATGTTTATTTTGTATAATCATCTTTGTGATGGAACTTTTGAGAGAAATATTTCAGTTAATTTGCCTTTCAGTTAAGAGGAGAAATAAAGTGTTCAAAGTTCGGGACCTTTAAATTTCCTTCGATCTCTCTGACATTTTACAGGAAGACTTTTAATGAGAAACACCAAAAGAGCGCAACACGAGCGGATTTGTATCCCGAAAAAATATTTGCCCCCCTATGAGTT
>JAJOZX010000005.1:655000-862500 GCA_023014485.1 Bathynomus jamesi | reverse complement strand
GGGATAGATGCCATTGTATTTAAGATAATATGGATAAAGCCGGGTGAAGTTTAGAAGAAATATAAACACCTCTTTAGTGCTGTTCTTTGGCTGCAAAAAAGGAGGAAGTGCCGATAAGATCTTTCACCAAAAACGTTTGAAAGTAAAGTAAGACACGAAGAACAAAACCTTAACGTGTCGAAATAATTTGTATATTTTAAATTGTTTAAAGGTATAAACTTATCCGACGTATTTAACTTATTTTCAAGTCTTGGCTTCGAGTCTCGGTAAGGAATGATCATAATTTATAGTAGCGCATTTGCTATACCTGAAACAGCGATTGTCGCTAAGCCTAAACAATTATTGTAATGACTTTGTTTCTTACAATCCATTGTCGACTTCACTTCCTATAATTTTGTTTCTTTTACTCCTTATCCGTTCATATACTTTGAAATGGGGGCCCGAAACGCATTGAAATGAATAAAGAAAAGTGACGGTATGGTACAGCTCAGAAAATGAAAATGAAAAAAGAAAAATGAAAATGAAAAGGTTTATTGGCAGACTATAGTCCATATGACAAATATTATTAATACAATGACAGTTCACATACTAACTATATAAATATATACAACTGATTACAAATAATACAGTAATGTTGAAATTAAGTGGAGCTACAGACGGACGTTTTCGTACCAAGAATTCCATAGCTTAGAGGACAAACGGCAGGACTCATGGATAGTGTGGATAATTGGGTTGGTTGATTTTTTAATTCTTTGCATTAGACTGTATTGAGCACGTCTTGTTACCTCCGAGAAGCTCGGGACATTGCGGGTAGCAAACATTTGCGAAGCTGAGCATCTCGTGGGTAATTTATATAAAAGTCTAAAATACCTGTTGTACAGCAAATTTAGGGTTCTGCCAGAACCTTTTTTATAATTCAACCAGAGTTGCTGTCCATATATATTACTGCAGAAAGTACGAAAGAGAGTGTCTTTAGCTTCACTTCTACAGAACAGGAAGTTCTTTATAGTTATATTCGTTTTAGCACAAAGGTTTCGAGATTGTTTTCTTATATCTGAGTCATCACTCAAGGAGCTGGTGATAATTTGACCCACATACGTAAACGCTTGTACTTCCTCAATTACTTCACCTTTCATTTTAAACCTAATATCAGCTGGCTGATTATAGCTTTTAGGATGAAAATGCAAAACCTTAGTTTTTGTAAAAACAAGTGACGGAATGGTGTACTGTCTCATACAGGCCCACTTCGAGCAATATATATATATATATACACCCACACTATATATGTATATAATATATATATATATATATATATATATATATATATATATATATATATATATATATTTTTTTTTTTTTTTTTTAGTTCAGGAAGAACCGATTCGCCTCTATTTAAAGGGCATATCTCAGCGGAAAAACAAAGAAAAAGTGAGAGGAAAGACAGGAAATAATATTATATATATATATATATATATTGCTCGAAGTGGGCCTGTATGCGCGTACAACAAAGTTAATTAATATTTAATTTTCTGATATGGCCCGAAAATCAACGAAATTAGGTTCAAGTACACTATTACATTTTATTTAATTCTACAAATTATCTCAACACTCGTTTTTCGTTAATCTTCCAATCACATCGGAAAAATTTAATATTACTTAACCAAATGGTGCACGAATTTTGTTACACCTTATATATATATAATACAAACCCACAAGGAAAAAGAAAAATGATTCCAAGGTCTTTCGTGTATTCAGAAGTACACCTCGTCAGGGAATGAAGGGAGAAGGCAAGATGACGAAAATATATACATATGTACAACGGAACAGGAAAATAAAAAGATTAGCACATGATTAACGAGAGTTGATTAAAGGGAAAAGGTATTTTAACAGGATATTGTCAATTTTATACATTCCCGCACTGTTATTGAAATTATTTTTAAATGCACATTCTAGAATATTCCTTTCAATTATATCTGTTTTTTTAACGAGCTGTTTAGAACTATCCCACTTGATACTATGATTACATTTATACATATGGTTAAACAATGCATTAGAATTATTTGCTGTTCTAAACACATATTTATGCTGTTTTACCCTAATATCTAACGTTTTTCCCGTTTGGCCTACATATACTAGTTACATTGTGTACATCGATTTAACAGTATTATTATACTTAAAAACTACGTTCATACCAATTGCTTTAAGTAAAGTTGGAAGATATTGAAAATTAACATGGTAAGGTAGGTTGAGGATATTTTTACGCTCAGATTCCTTTGCAGTTACACTATTATAATAACTATTCTTAGCTTTCCCAAGGCAGTTATCTAGAAATGAAATAGGATAACATAATTTAGTACCAATATTCATGATATTGCATAACTCGAAATCTAAAAATTCAGGACTGACAACTCTCAATACTCTAAGAACCATAGCAGAGAAAATAGATTTTATCGAGGGATGATGGTCAGAATAAAAATGCACATAAGAGTTATTATTAGTAGGCTTATGAAAAACTTCAAATTTGAACTGATTCAAGCATCTCCGAATTTTTAGATCCAGAAAAGATAAGCTTTCATCATTTTCTTTTTACAACAGTGAACTTAATAGATGGGACTAAATTGTTGAGCCTACCAAGAAATAAGTCAACATCCAAATTGTTACAGTAGGCCAAAGGCATAAAATAGCATCTATACACCGTTACCAAACAAGGTTAAAATTAACAATAGTAGGCAAAATTCTGCTTTCAAAAAATTCCATATATAAATTAACTAATACTGGTGAGAAGGAATTTCCCATTGCCAATCCAAACGACATAGCATAAAACATATTTTCAAACTGAAATTTACAATCTTTGACCGCAATACGTACAAACCTCTAAACAGAGACCCGCTGAAGGATGTTAAAATGTTTAACAGAAAATTAAGAGAAATATTAAAAAATAAGTATAATGGGCTTTCAAAGCAGTTTCTTATTATCAATCCGTCACTACCATATTTGTACGGTTTAGTAAAAACACAAAGTTAACAATCCCATGAGGCCTATTGTTAGCTCAGTAGGCTCCGTAACCTATAAGCTATCTAAATGGTTAGTTAGTTTATTAACGCCGTTAGTTGGCTCAATTTCCAAATCACATATTGTAAATAGCATGGATCTTATTGACAAACTGAAGTTTCCTAATGACCCTAATTTCAAACTGGTAAGTTTTGATGTATGCTCGCTATTCACAAACATTCCTGTTGATGACCTACTTGATATTTTAAAAAATAAGATCTCTGAATATTCTTTCACCGTTCAACACAACACTTTTATTGAGTTAATTAAGTTTTGCGTCAAAGATTGTAAATTTCAGTTTGGATTGGCAATGGGAAATCCCCTTTCACTTGTACTAGCTAATTTATATATGGAATTTTTTGAAAGTAGAATTTTGCCTACGATTGTTAATTTTAACCTGGTTTGGTACAGGTATATAGATGATATGTTATGCCTTTGGCCTAATAATTTGGATGTTGACTTATTTCTTGGTAGGCTCAACAATTTAGTCCCATCTATTAAGTTCACAGTTGAAAAAGATAATGATGGAAGCTTATCTTTTCTGGATCTAAAAATTTGGAGATGCTCTAATCAGTTCAAATTTGAAGTCTATCGCGAGCCTACTAATAATAACTCTTATGTGCATCTTTATTCTGACCATCATCCCTCGATTAAATCCTCTATTTTCTCTGCTATGTTTCTTAGAGCATTGAGAGTTGTCAGTCCTGAATTTTTAGATTCCGAGTTATGCAATATGATGAATATTGGTACTAAATTATGTTATCCTATTTCATTTTTAGATAACTGTCTTAGGAAAGCCAAGAATAGGTATTATAATAATGTAATTGTAAAGGAATTTGAGCGTAAAAATATCCTTAGCCTACCTTACCATGTTAATTTTCAATATCTTCCGACTTTACTTAAAGCAATTGGCATCAATGTAGTCTTTAAGCATAATAATTAGTGGTGCACCGATTAATCGGTATCGGCACCTTGCATGCCGATTAATCGGCAATGCAAGGTATTTTCCTAATATCGGCATGCCTGGTGCCGATACCGATTAATCGGTGCACCACTAATAATTAATAATGCTGTTAAATCACGCCTAATAAAGAATAGCCCGGATAATGTTGTTGGTTGTGTGTATTCGATCGGATGTACACAATGTAACTCAGTATATATAGGCCAAACGGGTAAAACGTTAGATATTAGGGTAAAACAGCATAAATATGCGTGTAGAACAGCTAGTAATTCCAATGCTTTGTTTAACCATATGTATAGATGTAATCATAGCATCAAGTGGGATAGTTCTAAAGCGCTTGTTGAAAACAGAGATATAATAGAAAGAAATATTCTAGAATGTGTATTTATCCATTTTAAAAACAATTTCAATAACAGTGCGGGAATGTATAAAATTGACAATATCTTGTTAAAATTCCTTTTGCCTCTCATTAATTCTTGTTAAGTATGTGCTAATTGTTTTGGTTTCAGCTACGTTGTATATATTTATGGGCATCTTGCCTTCTCTCTTCATTCCCTGACGAGGTGTAGCTCTGAATACACGAAAGGACTTGGAATCGTTTTTCTTTTTCCTTGTGGATTTGCAGCATTCATTCATTTCACGTGTTTAATTGTGAAAGTCATCCCATATATATATATATATATATATATATGTGTGTGTGTGTGTGTGTGCGGGCAACTGGGCACAAGTGAAGTCGAATGTGTGATAAATATAATTGACAGATGGAGTTGACAATATTTTTTGAGATAACACTTTTGGTGTTTGGGAACATTTAAAAAATTTATATGAAAAATCAAGAAATAGTTTTATTGTGGGAATAATGATATGTTAGTTATGATTAGATTAAGTTATTGCTAGTTAAGGTTTGGTTAGGTTAGGTCAGGTTAGATTAGCGAGTACTTCAGTATTTAATGACTTAACAGGAAACACTGTTCGAACCCTTAATTGCATCCGAAATACTTATTACGACCCTTTCGGTTTGATGGTACTAAGGTCGGATTAGGTTAAATTAGGTTTAGTTAATTAGTTTTGTACATATAGGAATTTTAAAAAGTGCGGAGATGCGCACGCGCGTGTGTGTATGTGTGTGTTTATATAATTACATCCTAAAATATATGTTGGTTGAAATTTATTTCAAGTAGAACTGAGAGAAGGTTGGTAAAATAAGCCTAAATGGTAGGCAATTAATAAAAGACGGACTAATCGGAAGGAGTTGGAGAGCAAACGCTAATAATAACGGTGGAAGATAGGAAGTTGTCGAGTGAGGAAGTCAGTGTGGTTCGTGGAGGCGGATGGAGTGGATGTTCATTCTCTCTATTATCGCGTATTGCGTCCGTTTTAGTGCGAATAATTTTTTAAGTGGGTTCTGACACTCGTGTTTCCGCGTCTGTGTGTTTTGTCATGCGAGTTTCTGAATCTGCATCTATACACATTAATGGATAGAGTGAAGAAGTGTAATTTGAAATTTAAATAATGTAATTTCATAATTCCAATTTGCATTAATTGGGGAGTAAAAGTTAGGTTATTGTAAACATTTTGGTAAGTAAAATAAAATACAAAATATATGTTTTCTCTTAACATAAATAAAGGATAAATAATAACCTCATATTACTATAATGAATAAAATTAATGACATCTTTACGTTTCTCTATTATTATGGGAGTGATTCTCTCTCTCTCTCTCTCTCTCTCTCTTCTGTTGCCATCTCATTATTTTATCTTTCTTTGATTATAAATAAAAATAGGTAATAAATAAAAGCGCGTAAGCAAAAATTATATACACACAGTATATATCTTGTAGAAACCAGCCAATTTGTTGCTGTTTGATGTCCTTTGTGTGTATATATATATATATATATATATATATAGAGAGAGAGAGAGAGAGAGAGAGAGTGTAAAGGTTGACAATGGAAGAGGAAATAAATCTACGGAATTGGCGCGTAGAATTTCATTAAGAGAAATTGAGGCAAAATTTGTTGATCACGCGAACCGTCGTAAGTCGAATTTCATAAAATCGACATTCGACTGTGTTCGACGTTTGGCAGGCATACACTGTTCGAATTTAAGGGACAGAGAGAGAGAGGTTTGATTGTTACTGGCATAAATTAATTTAAGTTAGGTTAGTTTAGGTTAGATAAGACAACAACAACTTATTTTCACAATTTTTGGAAGTCGACTTTTCGCTACTCGATCTTCTAACTTTACTTTTCTATAACGAAAATTAATGGTAAATTGTGAAAATGAATCCTTTACAGTGACACTTTTAATCCAAATTTGCATTTTGTTCCAAAACAGTCGTTCATTTACATGAGGACGTTTTTGCTTTGCACCAAATTACTTGTTTGCAATAGAAAACAACCAAAATAGTTTTATTTTTATTTTTGAAGGATTTTAAATTTAATTCTGCAGATAAACAAATAGGAACGTGTTTGTAATTAGAATGAGTGCATCTGCGTTACCTTGAGATGGAAACGCGGCTTTTTGGTGCGTGTTGCTCGCTTCTGATGAATCATGCACCCGGATTTGAGATAAACGCTCGCGAAAAGATTATGTATTTGACTGCTCGTGTTTATAATTATGATAAATGGAAGCATTGTTGCTCTCGGTGGTAATAAACTTAGTACCGAAACCTCGTTAGTAGGTTGACACTCTATGTACTCGACAATGATGCTGCGAGCTGATCGTGCCCTGAATGGGTGCTTTGTAAAAGAATGAAGATTTTGCTTTCTGAAATTTAATATGTAACGAAACTGCGCTGTGAACCGTTCAATTAAATAAATATATATATATATATATATATATATATATAATATATATATATATATATTAACGTAAAGAACGACGCTTTGTATAGGAGAATTATCCGCGCAAGATGAGAGCGAAAGAACGAAACAAATGAAAAAATGAGGTAACACCCGTTCTTTCGCTCTCATCTTGCGCTGGTAATTCTCCTATACAAAGCGTCGTTCTTTACGTTAATTGTACTGCGTGTTTGCAGTTATAATGTATATATATATATATGTTGTGTGTGTGTGTGTGTGTGTGTGTGGATGAATTTAATTTCACAATTAAACACGTGAAAATGATAAATGATGCGCAGCCACAGGAAAAAATACAAAAGCGATTCCAAACACTTTCGTATTAAGCGCATCATTATTCCAGATGAGGTGTGCACCATATATATATATATATATATATATATATATAAATTTTTGTGGTAAAAAATTAGAAAAGGCGTTTGTTTGCCTTTTGTTGCCAATTTACGAATTTGAGTGAGGAAAAACAATTAGAGTTTATAATTTTGCTTAATAATGTTATACGTTAGCGATGTGTGGAAAGTGTTTAATGACTAAAATGTTAATGTTTTACGTAGTGTCTCTATTAAAATAAAGGAAGAAGTAAATGCTATATTTTATTTTAATTGATCAAAGTATGTAATGAAAATAAGTAAAACCAATTTACTCATACTTAATTGATCGTATTAGTTATTATTAAGTAAAATATTCATTTTTTTTCTTTTTCTTTATTTTCATCAGTTATTTCTTTGTTCGGATTTTGTAGGTTTTTACGATCAATTTCTTCTACAATGCCCGCAAATCTTGACAATAATGACAATAACAATTTTATATTTTATACTGGGTGACCATAATTCCCAATCGGTTATAATTAAAGCGAAAATACGAAAAATCAAACAAAGTAAAAAGTTTATAAAAGTTCAGAAATATTTATTGATTATTCAAAGTGGAAAATATAACCATCTCGACAAATATTCTTTCCCTAGTAATCGATTACGTCAGCGTGAGCTCCGCTAGATGGATTTTCACTTTAATTATAATCGATTGGGACTTATGGGCACCCTGTACATTTCATAAAATAATGAGAATGTAATTACATTCAAATGTTTATTGACAATTGTTATGCCATTTCACACCTGTTTTGCATCACTCAAAGGTTTTTTAACGCTAAAATCTATATTGTTTTGTAATATCTTATTTTTCTCATTTATTTTTATCATGACTATCTATTTATCTATCTATCTATCTATCTATATATATATATATATATATATATATATAATTTTGTAGCTACCTAAATTTTTGGCAAAGCCCATGTCAACTGACTGACCGAAAACTGATGACTTGGGAAATTACTACCAAACATAGTATGACCACCTAACCTAATGTGCCCCTAACCCGGCCTAAGATTCATCTTGACTCGCTGAACGTATGAAATAGGTGAAGTTTCCGTCTTTATATACAATAAAATCAGGTGGCCACGAAAGTATATATTAGACATACACACACATATATACACACAACATTATATATATATATACATTATACAGTATATATACACTTTCCTTGGTTACCTTGATTTTGCTTCCGCCCCAGTTGTTTATTCTGACGAAGGTCAAACTTGTTGTTCCACCTTGGACCTACAGCTTAACGTGGAATCCGAACCACGACCCACCACGGGTGATCAGAAATTGCAAAATTCTTGCCCGGACTCGATCTCACGACCTCCCGATAAGCAGCACAGCGTCGTAACCACTAGGCCACCTGAGGTACCCATTTATCTACCAACCTATTTTTTCTGGAAGGATGAACAGCTGGGTAAGCTGCATCTCGTTTGCTTTCGTCGGGAATCGAACCCAGGGCTGGTGGATTCGTAGTCTGCAATGCTAACCACTACACTACCGAGGCGTATTTTATATAATTTATATATATATATATTTTTTTTTTATTTGTATGTATTTATTTATGTATGTATGTATGTATAACAAACCAACCACTATAAAGGGAACACTGAAGTAGATCAAATGAATTAAAATTAAGGAGAATTAGAATGAATGGAATAAAGTCGAACCCCAAAATTTGCACTAGAATAAGATCGACCGTAAATTAAATCGAATTGCGCAGACTGGAAGGAAATCGACTGAAATACGTCGTCGAATAATACTGCCCGATTAGTCTTGATTTCTGGAGTACGATGGTTTGTTTCCAAGCGAAGCGAGTTAACAGCAGTGTAAATGACCGGTTAGCATCCCCTTTAGGCGTACCACTGGGTAGGTTAGGGATCTATAAATAATATTAAATTTAAAAGTTATGAAAACTTGAATTAAATAGAGTGCACTGGAATTCATTCAATGGAATCCGATCGAATTCGACTAGACTGGAATAAAGATGAACTAGAATTAAATTGAATGGAACAAAGTCGAATTCGACCTTTTTCCATTTCGATTTCACATGGAGAGCGTTCAAGTAGGTCACACTAAATTCTGAATACTGGCCTGTTCTTTTAAGGTAATAACTATTTAGCGTAAATTATTTGTATTGTGTATTTTCTTCTATAATAATCAAGTTATGCATTAAAATAGAAACGCAGTAATCTTTGTTTATGGGAGACTCTTTTCTTCATAATTGTAGGTGCATGGAAGAAGACTCGTGATATACTTTACAGCAGCGATTGCTTTTAATTTAAAATTACATAACTGTGCAGTACATAACGTGTTATGTGCTGCACAATATATATATATATATATATAAATAAATAAAACAAAGTAATATTTCAGTTATATTCGTCCTTATCTTTTGTACCAAGCATAGGATAGTTATGAAAAATTTACCATTCGTTTGGAAAAGTTAACAAATAAAAAAATTACTCCATGTAGTGTAAAACATCAAAAAATTTGAGGAAATTAAGAAAAAGTTAAAATGCAAAAGTTTTCGTACATTTACTTAAAACATTATTTATTACTTTGTGTGTCCATCTTTTGCGTGAATGGCTTCAATGATTCGTTTTTAGTATTTTTCTACAAGGTTTCAACATCTCTCAGCAGAAATTTTAGCCCATTCTTCTAAAGAAAATTGTTGCAATTCATTCAGATTCGAAGGGACTCCTTCCTGACACCTTCTTTCAAATCAACCCATAAATTCTCGATTAAATTGTGATCTGGGCTTTGAATGGGATACTCGAGAAGCTTGAAATTCTTTTGTTGAAGCCATTTCATGGTACTCTTATGTTTTGAATCATTATCTCGTTCCAATATCCAATTGCGACCCATTCGCAACTGCCGAACTGAAGGCAATACATTTTCTTCTAAAATTTCCTGATATTTCTTCGAATTTAACATTCCATTGATGACAACAAGCTTTCCTGGATCAGAAGCACTAAAGTTTCCCCAAAGAAGCAAAATACCACCACCATGTTTAACCGTTGGAAGATGTTTGTTTTCCTCGAATTCAGTCTTTGATTTTCGCCAAACATACCGCTGCTCGTTGTTCCCGAATAATTTAATTTTGGTCTCGTCTGTCCAGAGAACTTTCTTCCTGAGTGCGAATCCATCATTTTGATGATCTTTGGCGAACTTTAAACAGCTTCTTTGTACGCTTTTCGTAGCAGAGGTTTTCTTCGTTCAACTCTTCAATGCAAAACATTCCTTCTCAATTGTATGACGTACAATAGAGGGATGGATATCGATCTTAGACAGTCTTAATGTTTGACAAATATCACCTGCAGTCACTCGTTGATTCGCAGCAGCCATTCTTTCAATCCGTCTAGCTGTACGTTCTGAAATCTTGGTAGAGTTTTCATTGTTCGTTCTGACTGATATGCATATGCATCGATCAGAAAAATATGTGCTCTGTTTGCATCGGTCAAATAATTGACCTGTCGGTAACCTAACCTCAGTGTCTCTCAGATACTGAGGTAAGGTTACCGACAGGTCAATTATTTGACTGATGCAAACGGAGCACATATTTTTCTGACCGATGCATGTGCATCGGTCAAATCGGTCTGGATCCGTCCCTGTAAAGCCTTTCCATTTCTTTATAACTGCAGCAACCGTCGTAAATGGAATTCGAAGATCTTCTCCTATCTTCCTATAACTTTCCAGACTCGTGTGCAGCAATAAAAAATCTCTTAAGATCTGTAGACAGCTCTTTACCACGACGAAACATTGCTTACTAATGGCTTGTACAGTAATCTGTCTTCCATGAAGATTCAAAGAGAAAATTCTATAATGCAGAATTGCCAACAGAAATAGACAACTACTGATGAAAATTTTAAATTCTTCAAGCCTAAGCTTGAAACAAAACAAAAGCTGTCAGGGCTGTCATGGCTGTCAGGGCTGTTTGCATACTTACGAGACATTCTCACTTTTATATCACAAAAACACCACTTTTTTACCAAACATATACCAAAACAAAATCAATAACTAAAGATTAGCACGAATGCGCAATTCTAACACATGACGAACATGAATGTGCATGTTCTGACAGGTATGTCCTTGTCTAATTCGATGAGAAGCAGCTGCTGCAGACTCAACTGACTCGTACTGTTTACATACCAAGTACCAATTAGTTTGTCACCATAGTCAAATTTGCTCCTCCCACAAATTCCCAAGACACGGTGACGCCCCTCATTCCATTAGTTATATTTTTATAAAAATCCAAAGTGTGAGAGAAAAATTTATTCGATGAAATGACGTAATGTTACACTTGATGAAATATGTGTGTTTTTAGCTTTGTTTCTCTATAGTAGCATTTGTCGTTGTAGTGAAGTTACCATTATTGGCATTGATTGTTCCGAAAACCTAGGTTTTTGCTCGCTTGAGTATTTTAAGGAATGGCATGCATCGCGTGAATAAAAGTAATAAATAATATATATATATAAGAAAACAATCTCGAAGCATTTATGCTAAAGTGAATATGACTATAAGGAACTTTCAGTTCTGTACAAGTGCAGCTAAAGACACTCTCTTTCGTACTTTCTGCAGTAATATATACGGACAGCAACTCTGGTTGAGTTATAAAAAAGGTTCTGGCAGAACCCTAAATTTGCTGTACAACAGGTCTTTTAGACTTTTACATAAATTACCCTCGAGATGCTCAGCTTCGCAAATGTTTGCTACCCGCACTGTCCCGAGCATCCCGGAGTTAACAAGACGTGCTCAATACAGTCTGATGCAAAAAATTAAAAAATTAACCAACTCGATTATCCAAGCTATCCATGAGTCCTGGCGTTTATCCTCGAAGCTATGGAATTCTTGGTACGAAAACGTCCGTCTGTAGCTCCACTTAATTTCGACATTACTGTATTATTTCTAATCAAGTGTATATATTTCTATCGTTAGTACGTGAACTGTCATTGTATTAATAATATTTGTCATATGGACTATAGTCTGCCAATAAACCTTTTCATTTTCACTTTCATTTCATTAAATTCCAAATACCTCAAAAACTGTGGGTGATAGAAAAAATCTATTTTCATTTTCGTAATCAGCGTAAAAAAAGAACATAAGAATCACCCACATTTATCAAAAGAAAAAAAACTTTGTTGAACAGTGTAATTAATGCATACTTTAGGTGCATACTTTAGGTGAGTTCAAACGACGGTTCAGGATCGACCTACGGTCGACCCCTCTGCAGCATCCCGCCTCATTTGCGGGAATTGTTGTCTGATCTCCTCCTGCCCTCGTAGCCAGCCACGCATTGCTGGTCAGGGACTTTGCACAGGAATCTGTCTAGCTGATTCTTGAAGTTATTCAGGTCGGTGTGCTGGAGATTCCCCACTTCTTTTGGTAGAACATTGAAAAGCTTTGGGCCTCGTATTCTGAGGGTATTTTCCATCCTCGTTTTCATGGCCCCTTGTCCCACCGCAGCTGGGACCGTACAAAATCTGCCTCTTCTTTCATTCCAGTTTGTTTCTATTTCATTTCTAAGGTTAGGGACAAAGCCCTCAAGTATTTTCCATATGTATATTATTGTGTACCGCTCGCGCCTTCTTTCGAGGGAGTAGAGTTTCAGTGATTGTAGTCGAGACCAGTAGTCTTCCCCTTCCGTTTCCTCTATCTTAGATGTAAAAGTCCTCTGTATAGTTTCAATGTTCGCAATGTCTCGTTTTATTATGGGTTTGTGAGTACTAAGCAATACTCAATTATTGGTAGGACTAAACTCTTCCATAATTTGAGCATGATGTTTGCTTTTCTGCTGCCGAAGCTCCTCCGGATGATTCCCATTAATTTTCTAGCTGTTGTAATTTTGATGTTATAGTGCTCTCTGAATTCTGTATCAGACGACATTATTACTCCAAGATCCCTGACTTGTGGATTTGGTGTTATCTGTTTGGCTTGCATAGTTTTGTACCCTTTTTTCTGTAACTCCTTGTTATTACCATATCTTAGAAGTTGGAATTTTTCTTCGTTGAACTTCATATTGTTGTCTTCTGCCCACTGAAATAATGTTTCAGTGTCGTTTTGTAATCTTTCTATGTCACCCTCGTTTAATATTTCCTTACATATCTTTGTGTCATCTGCAAAACATGATACAATAATGTCAGTGATATCTGATCAATATCTGCAATCATTATTATGAACAGCAAGGGAGCTAATACTGTCCCTTGTGGGACAGAGCTCACGACTTCCGAGACTTCCGATTTGACTCCATTTACCACCACTCGTTGTGTTATCTGCGTCAAGAAATTAAATACCCATCTTCCCAGTTTTCTAGTAATTCCTGTATTCTTAAGTTTATGTGCTATAATTCCATGGTCACATTTATCGAAGGCTTTAGCAAAGTCAGTATAGATTACATCTATGTTTTGTCCTCGACACAGTTTCTCCAATATTTTCTCCTGGTGGTCTAATAGCTGTGATAGGCATGATCTTCCAGCCCTGAAACCATGTTGATTTGGGTTGTATAAGTTCTTTTCTTGTAGGTAGTAGGTAGTTTCGCGTCTAATTATACGTTCAAAGCACTTTATAAGGTGTGAGGTGAGAGCTACCGGCCGATAATTCTTAGGCATTGCTCTGTTACTACCTTTGAATAAAGGGGCAATGTTCTCGTTCTTTAATGGCAGTGGAATTTGTCGTGTGTCGAGTGATTTCCCCCATTGTAAGTATAGCGGTTTGGCAATACTCTCTTTACATTTCTTCAGAAATGTGGCACTCCCATGTGTCTGGCCCTGGTGCCGAATTGTCTCGCATCTGTGATAGAGCCTTAATTACATCTCCTTCCGAGAACTCTAAGTCCATTAATAGGTTTGTGCCAGAATTTGTCCTTGGCTGATTTGTATCAATGTCGAAAAATTCGTCTGCGTTTTCTACTTTCATCTCGGAGTTAGGGGTGCTAAACACAGAGTTTACACAGAGACGTAATTGTAACTTGGAATGTTTATTTTATTTAAGTTGGCCCTTAATCTTTAGGATATACTGGGCTTTTAATTAAAAATAAAACAGATAATTATTTGTATTAATTAATTAATAATTTATACCGTAAATCATGAATAAGAAGTATTTGTTAATTTAAAGTACATGAAAATTAGACAATGAATTTAAATCAATCTGAAGTCATTAAAGTATTTGTGAAAATAATTATTTTTATTTATTTATAATAAAATAAATATTAGAATATTACAATTTCTGTTACGTTACAATAATACAATATTACAATTCGTTATGTAACAATAATGCAAATAATACAATAATTCTGTCAATCGAAACTGTTTACTTTTTTTAATTTGTCCCTTAATAGTTTGGCCTTACTGGGCTCTCAAATTAATGCAGATTAATGCATATTAATGCAGATAAAATGCATGATATATAAGTGACGTTTAAATTATGGGATCACCTGAAGATCAGGGTCGCCAGCCTTCTTTAGTTAGCTTTATAAAGCTAACTAACGAAAATATCACGACTTAACCTAACCAATCGTCAAGGGCGTACATTTGACCTAACGATTGGTTAGGTTAGGTCGTGATATTTTCGTTAGTTAGCCTAATAAGGCTAACTAGAGAAGGCTGGGGGCCCTGATCATCAGGTGATCCAAATTATGATTAAAACGGAAACAAACTAATAGCGGAAATACAATATATATTTACCTTAAATTGTTATTATAGATATGAAACAAATACAGACAAAGTCATTACTGAAAATATGATATCAATATAGTGCAAAGAATTGATAGTTTTAGACACCAGAAATGAACAAGTAACGCAGTAATGTACATTTAATCCTAGATTTTTGTTGATATTCCATTATTAATCGAGATTTCAACTTGTTTTTAAACTAATTTACGTTTGAAATAATTTTTACATCAGAGCTTAAATCATTCTATAGTTTCAGTCCAATGAAAATGGATATTTTCTGAGATGAAGACAATCTAAAATGAGAAATAACATGCTTTGACATATTTCTAGTTTGATGTGAATGAATTTCTTGGTCAGTTACAAGATACGAGTATTTATTTATCCCTGTAATTTAATGATTTTATTCTTATATTTATAAATGAAAATAAAATGTGCCACTTTCATTGCACCTTTAATCTTTAATAGTTTTAGGTATTTAAAGAAGGCACTTGAATGATCATGGAAATTAGCATTGCTCGGTTTTGGATGATAAGATACTGTTTAAAGCATCGTTAGCGGAATTCCCCCATACGAGTCTTAGTATGTGAATTGTCATTATATTATTAATATTTGTCATATGGACTATGGTCTGCAATAAACTTTTTCATTTTCATTTTCGTAGATTCAAATTTTTGTCTGATTGAAAAAATTATAATTTCTCCGTTGGTTTGGATTAATTTAATGGCACTTTTACTTATTAATTTTTTCTCTCCCAAAATGCGTTTCCATGTTTTAGGGTGAGACAGACAGACAGAGAGACAAACAGACAGATAGCATTAGCCTATTATATAGACATAGATAGCATCGCTCCTTGAAATATTTTCTGAGATATAATTTACATATTCATTTCACTGCAAATTCTTGTCTAGCATTCCATAAGAAATTTGTTACAGTACACCCCTTTACAGCGATTTCATCAATATTTAGTTCATGAAGATACAGTTTTAAAGGTATTTAGAAAGAGTTTATTGGAGGTCAACCATTTCATAATTTTGATAAATTCTGTTTTAAGTATGTCCTCAGTTGAATTAACATCTTTGCAAGAAAAGGACACAGTTGCATCATCTGCAAACATTATGAATTTAAGTATATTAGAATACTGTAGTGTGGAAGGTCATTTATATATAATAAAAATAACAGTGGACCCAAGACTGAATCCTGGGGTACATCATGTTTAACACTCGTTTTAACTGGGCAGACATATTTTACTGACAACCTGATACATACTGGACAAATAACTTTTAAACGAATTACTGATAGCTCCTCTAAAGCCATAACAATATAATTTGATAAGTAGATTATTATGATCTATTACATCAAACGCCTTACTCAAGTCCATAAATATAAAAATAATTATTTGTTTGTTCTCTTTTTTTTTTCGACGAGGAAATTTCCGTTGTTTTATTTTTACGAAAGACATATTGTGAAGATTTGTGGACCTCCTTAGCCCTTTCATGACTAATTGTACTTAAGTCCCACCAGAAATAATAGTACAATACTTTGTTTCTATAAATATTTCAACACGTTTATATAGAGTAGGTGGGTGTCATTCAGTTGTCGGGAAAGGAACCCAAAATGCATATCATTTCAATGACTATTTACTAAAATATTTAGTTTTGAATAACAATAAAACCTATACTTTTGGTGACAGAATGACCGCTTATGCTGCGGGAATCGTCCTTATAGCGTTAAAAATATTTGGTATAATTATCATTTGCTATATTGAATTTAATATGTAATATTTTAGAATTTTTGCAGTTTCTTGGTAAATATATTTAAACCACAGAGTGGTATGAAATTCAGTACATCAACGACACATCATTACTCAAAACATCCTGGAAACGAAAAAATGTATTCATATTAAAATCAAACTACGGTTATTATAGTGATCTATAATAATGACTACTGAATGATTAACCAGTGCATTTTTGATAAAGCATATGATGCGCGAGATACGTTCAAAGGCTACATTTCGAAGGAAACTTTTGCGATCCTGGATGGTGTAGGTGTAAGAGACGTGCTCGGGACTTGTTCTAGGGAGACGGGGATGAAACTTTCTCTCTTTGCACACTTTACTTCAGTTTCGGTAATATATATATATATATATATATATATATATATATATATATATATATATATATATATATATATATATATATATATATATTAGGGTGGTCCAAAAATATGAAACAGAGATTTTCTTTGTTCCTCAAGTCTGCCCTCATTCCTAATGACTAAAGGGTAATAGATACAAAATTTCAGCAAAATTGGAGTGTATTTAGAGGTCGCATGAAAATTAACAATAATGTAACACTCTGGACAAAATCATATTTTTTTACAAATTTGGTGTACATTGGAACACTAGCAATATTGTTGACAATTTGGCGAAAAGAGAAACAGTTTATGATAAACTAATAACTGAAAGACGTTAATACATAAGGCTTGCTTTGGATGATGTAGGAAACGATTTTCGGTGAGATTGGACGAGGCGTAGGAGATACTGTTTTTGAGTTTCATCTTTTGTGAGTGTTGAGTTGAACTGTTTCATCAGTGCTATACCCCTCTCTGCACAATCGTTGACAACTTTCATCTGCATCGCTTTTTCTTGCAGGTATTTGAATGCACTGCTTCCTTCCCAGTTGTCTGGATGTTGCTGAAGAAATTCTTGTGACAGTTGTTTTCCATTCTTCGCCAAAAGATAAAAAATGTTTGAGGTTTTCTCTGTTACATAGAGAAGCGTAATACTTCGCGTTGTGATGGAAGCCGCGATGTTAGTATGTCCTTTGTGGGTTTACCAAGTAGCCAATTCGCTGCAGCATCACGAAGTTCTCTGGCCATGGTGGAAATCTGCAAAAGACGAAACGCATATGTTAATTTTGCAATGATAGCTTTCATGAATGATCAAATCTTTTATTTTCAATTGTATGTAAATTCTAGTATCAAGAATAATGATATGAAAACCAGGTTGCTACAATGTATGTACAACTAACTGGATTGCATTTACTAGTAACTCACCAGCTAATGATAGCGCAACACTCGCACACGGTGTCTGAACTGTAACTGATTGTGTCTCACTGAAACGCTCTAACTGACTCTGAGATGGCAAATGTCGCCAAGTATGTATTTTTTATATTTATTTAATACATCATAATACTAAATAATGTTTGCAATAGTAACTTGACGTCAGACAAATTCATTGTAAGTGAATAAATCAGTGACTGAAGCTGGTGATGCCATAAAATACAGAAGGGGATAAATGTTGGACAAAAGGATCAATTTCTTTGCGACCTCTAAATATGCTTCGAATGGCTCCAAATTTCACTTGTGAAATCTTCTGACATGGTGTAACAAGGGCAGCCTTGAGGAAGAACATATTCTAACAGTTTATATTTTTCTATATAAAAGTGGACCACCCTAATATATATATATATATATATATATATATATATATATAATATATATATATATATACAGTATATAAAATATGAAGACAAATTATTTCTTATCTTCGTTACAAAAATAATTAATTTTCTCGAACTGAAACAATGGAACTCCTTAAACGTTGATCTGAAGAATATTTCAAATGTGAATTTAAGATTAAGTTGATTTTTTCAGTCCAGAATAAAGGAGATATTACATTGACCATGTTCGCGAAACTAAGCTATTATTATTTCGTATATGTAAAGAACATGCTTGATAATAAAAATTTTAAATTCATTATGAAATACTGGCAGCCCAGTAAAACCAAATGTTTAAGGACTAATTAGGTGCTAAAGTGTAGCCTAGGTCCGTATGTCGAAAACATGTTAAAGCCATTGTAACGCAATGCGTGTATGTTATCAGTAAATATCTGTATATACGTGGTTTGTTCGTGAGAAAAGAGACACCAAATACGGTACCATTGCTTCTTTCCTGTAATATGGAACGAGAACGTAATGGGGGAATCGGACACCCATTAAATGGGGCTCAAATGACTTTCTCTGAACGCTGAAAAAGGAGTTCTGTCATTTAGAAAAAATGTAAAAGATTTAGAGAAGAAAGAAGAAGTAAAGGTATATATGGGAAGAGGTATGCGAGAAAAATAGAAGAGATGCGCAATAATATCTGAAAGAGAAAACGTAAACGAAGCCATTATGGAAACAGTAAGAAAAAAAGTAGAAAACGAACGGGAGATGCTGTGGGTCATTGACCTCACATCAACGAACTCTCTCGCTCTGTTAAAGTTTAGTAAATATGAAAAACAAATGTTGTGTGAGAGAAATCTCGAACTACAACATCCGATCAAAAGTTGCAGTAAAATGAAAGGAATATTAGGCAATACCGGAAAACCCAAACAAAAACTACTTTTCGTAATGAGATAAACATTAAAAATAGCACCGCTTAGAGACACGAAGGGAGAAGCAATATCGGAAACAACGAGATAAACAATTCCTTTATCTGAGCCACTAAAGAGCAGTTTAGAAAGAGCAATATATGTTGGCAATATATAGAGTCATGATTTTTCTTTGGCTAATCTCCTCCCACTCATCTCGGCCCCTGCTTGTCTCGATCGTCCCGATTCAATATTACGTCGTTTGCAAATGGGGCGACTGATTGCTCCGTTTGTCCTTTATTTAATAGATATGAATACCCTTTCTCGGAGATTTACTTTGATTACCGACAGTTAGTGAGCATTTATAGGTAAGTGATTTATTGGCTTCTGCTTTCGTTCGTGTGTGTGTACAATACTTCTACCTATTAAGGAGTCGGCTTCACTGATCATTTAAACTAATAAGGTTTAAATATAATTTCAACTAGCTCTGCTTTAGAAAGTTATACATGTATATGCAGTATATACTGTATAGGAGAAATAGAATTTTATAGTAGGAGATTGTAGACACCAATCGACCAGTGAAGTACTCCGGGGGGGGGGGGGGGGGGGGACGTTAGACAGAAGATAGGGAGTGATGGAATTCCCGTTTCTCCTGTTACTGTCCTCTTCAGCTGATGTTTTTCCGTGTCTCACCAATCCTGTAAACAGTCCAGCATGCTCTCAAACACATATTTCTCTCCCTATTCTTCACTACATATAGCCTACATGCATCATACACACAACATAATCTTTTCAAAATTTAAAAAAAAAAAAGTGGCATCAACTTCAAGAGCCTCGGAGTCCCCTAGGAAAGGGACCCTAAATGTCCCCACTTCTGGCTCCCCCGCTGCCGATACCAGGAACGCAGACCCGGGTAGCGGGTCTGGATCTGCTACCGCCTATTCGAGATGTTCTGGACCTCTGCCTGATTCACTTTTCATTCATTTCTGCAACATTCGTAGCTTTTCCTCAAATTTTCAATCTGTTAACACCAACTCTCCTCCTCTAAACCTCATCTTCTTTTCCTCATTGAAACTCAGGTGTCTGGGACGACTGACAACAACCCCTTTTCTGTACCCTCTTACTTTCTCTATATTCAGTTTCACTCCAAACGTGGATATTGCTTATATGTACGCAATGACCTAACTTGTTCTTGTATTCCCGAACTCGAATCTTCCGAATTTTACTGTATACCTTCTGGCTACAGCTTACATGCCAATCTCAAACTAAATACATCTGCTCTGTTTGTCTTTCTCCTAATTCTGCTGACTATCCAAAATTCTTTGACTACTTCACTTCCAAAGTGGAATACATTCTATTCTAAGCCAATCTCCTTTTGCTGAAATCTCCATTTTAGGAGATTTCAATGTTCACCACCACCTTTGGCTTTCCTCCCATTCAACTACTATCCCTGGTGATCTAGCTTACAACTTTTCTATCCTAAATGAACTAGAGCAGATTGTACAGCACCCTACTCATATCCCCGATCGCCTTGGAGATAGGCCCAACATTCTGGATTTATTTCTTACCTCTCATCCTTCTTCTTACTCTTTTTTCTCTGCTGGGTTCCTCCGACCACATCTTATATCTGTTTCCTGTCCTATCACTCGAATTCGGCCTTTGGATCCTCCCAAGAGGATCCCAAGTGCACTTTGGCGCCGCTGATTGGGAGGCCCCTAGGCAGTACTTCTCTGATTTTCCAGAGAATGACTACTACTTCTGTGGCTGGGGCCCTTCCGAGTGTGATGCGCGCATCATGGAGGTGATTCTTTCGGGTATGAAGCCGTACATTCCATATTCTATTCCTACTACTAATGCAAAAAAACTTTGGTTTAATCTTACTTGTTCTAATGCTATCCGCAACAGAGAAGAGTCTTTCAGAAGGTACCATCGCCATCTAACTTCTGATACTCAGTCAGCTTATATTTCTGATCGGAATCTAGCGAAATCTGTTCTTTGTCTCCCCAAAAATTCCTTCATCCAACAAAAAATTTGGAAACCTAACCAATTCTAATTCGTCTCGCTCTTTCTGGCTTCTAGCTAAGAACCTCTTCAAAAATTTCACTTCCTCTTCTTTTCCTCCTCTTTTCCATTCCGGTGGCTCAGTTGCTGTCTTCTCCTGACAAAGCTGAACTCTGCTCAAATTTTTGCTTCCAACTCAAACCTGGACGATTCCGGTGCTGTGCTGTTCCTCCATCTCCTTCCCCCTCTGACTTTATTATGTCTAAAATTAGAATCTCTTCCAAAGATGTTCTTTCTGCCCTATCTGGACTCAACTCTAGGAAGGCGTACGGTCTTGATGGTGTTCCTCCTGTTGTTCTCAAGAACTGTGCTTCTTTGCTGACATCCTTCCTAGGCAAATTCTTTCGAATTTCTCTCTCATGTGGTACTTTTTCGTCCTGTTGCAAGTTCGCTTTCTTTCAGCCTGTCCCAAAGAAAGGTGACCTTTCTCAATCCTCCGACTATCGACCAATTGCTTTGATTTCTTGCCTTTCTAAAGTTTTTGAGTCTATCCTTAATAGGAAGATTCTTAAATACCTCTCTTCTCACAATCTTCTTTCAGATCGTCAATATGGGTTTCGCAAAGGACGCTTTACTGGCGACCGTCTTGTATCTCTCTCTGACTCTTGGTCATCCACGTTTCGGGATTTCGGTGAAACTTTTTCTATTGCGCTAGACATATCGAAAGCTTTTGATAGAGTCTGGCACAGATCTTTAATTTCGAAGCTGTCCTTCTTTGTTTCTATCCTTCTACCTGTGCCTTCAACTCTAATTTCCTTTCTGGCCAATCTGTAGTTGCGGTTGTACATGGCTACTGTTCTTCTCCTAAAGCTATTAATAGTGGTGTTCCTCAGGGTTCTGTCCTGTCACCCACTCTTTTCCTTTTATTTATTAATGATCTTTTAATTCGCACTTCCTGTCTTATTCCATCCTGTGCCGATGATTCCACTCTTCACTTCTTCACCCGCTTCCCAAAGCGTCCCTCACAGCAGTCACTCCATGATTCGTGTAGGACGGCGATGGTACACCTGACCTTTGATATTTCTACAATCTCTGATTTGGGCAGAGAAAACTTGTGTCTTTCAATGCCTCAAAAACTCAGTTCCTCCATCTGTCTACTCGTCACAATGTTCCACACGACTATCCCCTTACCTTCAACAACACACAACTCAATCCTTCCTCTTTCCTTAACATTCTTGGCGTTTCCTTTTTTCGTGATCTTTCCTGGAACGATCACATATACTCTCTTTCCAAAACAGCTTTCAAGAAGTTAGGTGTGCTGTACCGGCTTCGCAGTTTCTTCACCCGCACTTAGTTGCTGTTTCTGTAGACAGCTCTTGTCCACTGCTGTATGAAGTATGCTTCTCATTCATGGGGTGGCTCAACCCATACAGCCGTATTTGACCGGGTGGAATCAAAGGCTTTTCGACTCATCAAATCCCCGCCTCTTACTCTCTTCAATCCCTCGCTCTTCCCCGCAATGTTGCATCACTCTCTCTTTACTATCGCTGTTATAACGGACACTGTTCTTCTGAACTCTCTGATTGAGCACGCAGCACCAGACTTTCTACACTTTCTCATTTCTTTTCTGTTCAACTTTCTAACGCAAGGGTAAATCGGTATTTTCAATCTTTCATGTACTCAACCGGTAAACTCTGGAACACTCTTCCTCAATCTATCTTTCCCCCTGCCTATGACCCTCCAATCTTTGAAACGCAGAGTGTCTAGGCATCTCGAAAACCCTGGACTTTGATTTCGGTCTCCTCTTCTCCTATGGGGGGGGGGGAGACGGCGCTTTTGCGGGTGTTCGCCCTTGGCCTTTCTTTCCTTCATGTATAATATATGCATCACACCTTATAATCACCCAATTTATTGTAAATTGTACAAATATATATGATAATTACAATAAAATTTGATTTTTTATTGTTACATTCTTTGCTTCTAAATGTAATTATTATAAATTAGTAAAGAAATTAACAGTTTAATGTCATAATTTTATTAATAATCGATATGACCTCCTTTTGCTTTAATGACAGCTTCCACTCTGTGAGGCATAGATTCGACAAGTTTCTGGATAGCATCTTGTGCTATGCCGTTCCAGCATTCTTCTTCATTCTCCCAGAGAGAATCAAGAGAAGTTATATTCTTTTTAGCTTTCAGACTCCTCAAATGGTCCCAAAGACCTCATAATTTGTAGAACACCTTCATCTTTTTTCTTGTTGAGATACTTCATGCAAAGGTTAGAAGTGTGCTTTGGGTCGTTATCCTGCTGGAAAATGAATCCTTCACCACAAAGCCTCAATCCTGATGGTATTGCATGTCTCACTAGTATGGAGTGGTACTTCTCTTTTGTGAGGGTGTAAGTGATTCTGTGAAGATCTCCAACTCCAGAATAACTGAAACAACCCCAAACTTGAATGTTGTCTCTACCATGTTTTATGCAGGGATCTATCAGTTTTTCGTTGGTTGTATATCTAACATAACCTCTTCTATGAGACCCAAAAAGTTCCACTTTTTGATTCATCAGTAAAAAGGACTTTTTTCCAGTCGTCTACAGTAAAATTTCGATATTCTCTTGCCCACGCCACTCTTTTAGCCTTATTTTGTTTCCTCAGTTGTGGTCTGGACGCAGCAACTCTGCCATGGAGATCAGCTTTTATGAGTCTTCTTTTTATCGTACTTGTATTTATTGGAGAGTCCCGTTGTTCATTCAACTGTGCCTGAATCTGTGTAGCTATGGCTTTTCTGTCATGCAGTGATGTAACCTTGATGTAATGATCCTCAGAATCAGTAGTCACTTTAGGTCTGCCAGATCTTGTCTTTGAAGAGCATGATCCAGATTCTTTATATTCTTTGGATCCTCCCAAGAGGATCCCAAATGCCTTTGGCACTTTGGCGCCGCTGATTGGGAGGCCCTTAGGCAGTACTTCTCTGATTTTCCATAGAATGACTACTACTTCTGCGGCTGAGGCCCTTCCGAGTGTGATGCGCGCATCATGGAGGTGATTTTTTCGGGTATGAAGCCGTTGGGGCATTGGGCGTTGTGGCATTCCCTCTCTTGAAAGGGCAATTATTTGTCCTCTCTGGGATAAACTTAGCTCCTTAGACATTTCAATTACGGCCTGTAAAGAGAGAATAGAGAAAATGATTAATTATTTTTTAATCTCATTGCTACAATGTCATTGACTAATTGGTTTTATCAGTTATAATAGACCGGTTGTTAAAATTACTGTATGAATACACTATTTTGAGGATTAATAACATTTGGCTATGGTCTGTCACCAATACCTGGGTTAAAATCGTTGTTATTATACTGCAAAGAAAAAACGGAACAGGACCAAAAAGGACCATTTTCATTAATGTGTTCTTTCTTATGAAATAAAAGCTACATTACTTACACATGTAGTAGAATATATGAAATATCGTTTCTTGTAAAAGAAAATACCTTAATATAGTGGACATACTTTCTCAGAGTTATATTATTTTCTAGAGATTGTCTAAAACTGAGGTGGACGCAGACTTTCGAACGCCACTGTGTATATATATATATATATATATATATATATATATATATATATATATCCTAATAAAAGTTAGGCCGTATTTTGTCTTCATATTTGATGTTCCTCTTTTTCGGTTAAAGACGATTGTTTTTGTCGGCTCCCTGCAAACAAACCTTTATCACAGATTTTATATACCATATGTCCCACAAAAAAGTACACCCAACTTTAGATTGTACTAACTCCTCCAAAAATTGAGATATTTTGGATCTGTTTGTTTGATTTAATATAGCAAATTATTCTTTGTTAACGTTCAAAATTTATTCATGTTTAAACGATTTAGTGTTTAAGCATCTGCTTTTAACTGAAGGGTACAACAAAATGGATTGCGCAAAATTGGTCAATGAAAAAATAATGTGTGTGCTATCGATGTAATGAAAAGAGAAATACATAATAATAGATACTTTAACATAATTTTAATAAGATACAAAGCAGATTTTTCTTTATTCCTTATTGCAAAAGTTATGCTTAGTTTCGTTTTCTTTCAACATGACCGCCATTCCTATCGATACAAATCTGGAGTCGAGCTCTCATCTTCCCCATCACTCTTTTGATAAGATCTGGATTGTCTTTTAACAAGTTGATTTCAGCTATGATGCGAGTCCTCAAATCATCTAAATTGATAGGTTGTGATGCAAATACTCTATTTTTCAAATGACCCCATAAAAAGTAATCACACGGGGTCAAGTCAGGGCTGAATGCTGAATGTTCTCGTCTGTTCTTGCCGTCTTCGGATGGCCTGAACGTCCTTTGTTCAAATTGAGGACCGTTCCTTCTTCTTTGTATTTCCGAACATTCTTCAAAATTGTATGTTTAGTTGGAGAAGCTCTATCGGGAAATTGCAGTTCAAAGGTATTCTGAACTTGTTTTAAGCTTTTAGTTTGCAGATAAGTTGTGACCATGAGAACGCGCTGCCTTCGTGTAAACTGCTTGATAAGGGTTTCAAAGTTATTTATAAATTTAGTAATTCAGATTCTTCAGTTATATGTATGACTCGTATCTTAGATACAAAAGTTCGAATTATTTAAAAAAATATTTGCAATATCCTTCGACGTAAAAAGTAGCACATTGGTTAAAGCAAGAGGAGCTATCTGGCTGGGAGAAATGATCATTCGGCGCAACCCATTTTGCTGTACCCTTCAGTTAAAAGCAGATGCTCAAACACTAAATCGTTTAAACATGAAGAAATTTTGAACGTTAACAAAGAATAATTTGCTATATTAAATCAAACAAACAGATCCAAAATATCTCAATTTTTGGAGGAGTTAGTACAATCTAAAGTTGGGTGTACTTTTTTGTGGGACATATGGTATATTATATATATATATATATATATATATATATATATATATATATATATATATATATATATATATATATATATATATATGCTGCAATCCACAAGGAAAAAGAAAAACGATTCCAAGGCCTTTCGTGTATTCAGAGCTACACCTCGTCAGGGAATGAAGATAAAAGGCGAGATGCCCATAGATATATACAAATACAGGAAAAACAAAACAATTAGCACACACTTAACAAGGGTTAATGAGAGGCAAAAGAAATTTTAACATGATATTGTCAATTTTATACATTCCCGCACTGTTATTGAAATTGTTTTTAAAATGAATAAATGCACATTCTAGAATATTTCTTTCTATTACATCTATACATATGGTTAAATAAAGCATTGGAATTATTAGCTGTTCTACAAGCATATTTATGCTGTTTTACCCTAATATCTAACGTTTTACCGGTTTGGCCTATAATATACTGAGTTACATTGTGTACATCCGATCGAGTACACACAACCAACAACATTATCAGGGCTATTCTTTATTAGGCGTGATTTAACAGTATTATTATACTTAAAGATTACAGTAATGCCAATTGCTTTAAGTAAAGTTGGAAGGTATTGAAAATTAACATGGTAAGGTAGGCTAAGAATATTTTTACGCTGAAATTCCTTTACAATTACATTATTATAATACCTCTTCTTGGCTTTCTTAAGACAGTTATCTAAAAATGAAATAGGATAACATAATTTAGTACCAATATTCATGATATTGCATAACTCGGAATCTAAAAATTCAGGACTAACAACTCTCAATGCTCGAAGAAACATAGCAGAGAAAATAGAGGATTTAATCGAAGGGTGATGGTCAAAATAAAAATGCACATAAGAGTTATTATTAGTAGGCTTACGGTAGACTTCATATTTGAACTGATTAGAGCATCTCCAAATTTTTAGATCAAGAAAAGATAGGCTTCCATCATTTTCTTTTTCAACTGTGAACTTAATAGATGGGACTAAATTGTTGAGCCTACCAAGAAATAAGTCAACATCCAAATTATTAGGCCACAGGCATAAAATATCATCTATATACCTGTACCAAACCAGGTTAAAATTAACAATCGTAGGCAAAATTTTACTTTAAAAAAAAATATATCCTTAGCCTACCTTACCATGTTAATTTTCAATACCTTCCAACTTTACTTAAAGCAATTGGCATTAATGTAATCTTTAAGTATAATAATACTGTTAAATCACGCCTAATAAAGAATAGCCCTGATAATGTTGTTGGTTGTGTGTACTCGATCGGATGTACACAATGTAACTCAGTATATATAGGCCAAACCGGTAAAACGTTAGATATTAGGGTAAAACAGCATAAATATGCTTGTAGAACAGCTAATAATTCCAATGCTTTATTTAACCATATGTATAGATGTAACCATAGCATCAAGTGGGATAGTTCTAAAGCGCTTGTTAAAAACAGAGATATAATAGAAAGAAATATTCTAGAATGTACATTTATTCATTTTAAAAACAATTTCAATAACAGTGCGGGAATGTATAAAATTGACAATATCATGTTAAAATTTCTTTTGCCTCTCATTAACCCTTGTTAAGTATGTGCTAATTGTTTTGTTTTTCCTGTACGTTGTATATATCTATGGGCATCTCGCCTTTTATCTTCATTCCCTGACGAGGTGTAGCTCTGAATACACGAAAGGCTTGGAATCGTTTTTCTTTTTCCTTGTGGGTTTGCAGCATTCGTTCATTTCACGTGTTTTATTGTGAAATTCATCCCATATATATATATATATATATATATAAATGTCAGAGTAAAAAGCCGAAATTAGTCATACGGAAAGTGACTAGTCTAGCCAATACGCGTATTGACTGATTTCGGCTTTTGACTGTTAGGTTTAGGTTATTATTGTACAGGGTGACGCATAAATGTGTTTCATAAATCGCGGGGTGTATTCTTGAGACAAAAGTAAAGAAAAAAGACCAAATAAACATAGGTCGAGAAACCCATACGTTTCGAGCTATAGCACGCGACAGAAAAATGAAACTCCTAAAGAATTTTTACAGTGAAGCAACCTTTTCAAGGGACGGCATTGTCATGCAACAACTAGTAGAGCACATCAGGAACGATTTGCAATCAACGTGTGGGCTGGCATTATTGGAGATCATATTATCGGCCCATATCTGCTAAGGTAGCGACTGACTGGAGATTCGTATAGGCGTTTCCTTGAGCAGACTTTGCCAGTGCTACTTGAAGATGTGCCTATCAGAACTCGGCGAATAATTTGGTTTATGCATGATGGTGTACCAGCTCATTTCGCCCTATCCTGACAGGTGGTAGGGCGCGGTGGTCCTATTCCGTGGTCGCCTCGGTTATTAAATTTAAATCGTCTTGATTATTACTTGTGGGATCATTTAAGAAGCCTAGTTTATGTTACAGAGACAACTGCGAAACGATCCGCAATACTCTAGAAATTTTTGAGTGTGTCAGACAATCACTGGTTCGCCGTGCTGAGGCATGCATTCAAGAAGTTGGAAAGAATATCGAATATTTACTTTAATGAAGCAAATGTAACACACTCGATATTTGGATAAAATGTAAAAAATCTTTAGGAGTTTCATTTTTCTGTCGCGTGCTATACCTCGAAACCTACTGGTTTCTTAACCTATGTTTACGAGTACGGTATATGGTCTTTTTTCTGTACTTTTGTCTCAAGAATACACCCTGCGATTTATAAAACACATTTATGAATCACCCTATATATATATATATATATATATATATATATATATATATATATATATATACATTTAGGATAAAAACGAAGACGTAGAGCAAGAAAGTCATTATATTTGGCTGCAGCCGACGTTTCGGGCAACTCTACCCATTTTCAAGGCCTAATAAAATAAAAGGCTAAAATTAATGCATGACAAAAAAAAATAAAAAAATTATACGAATGTCAAAAACAAACTATTCATAGCCAAAAAAACATTAAATACATAAAATAACACATGAAAAACATTAAAACATGAAAATAACACATGATAAAGTAAATTTAAAACTAAAAATTCAAACAAATTAGTTAAAAATTAGTTAAAAACTTCACTAATAAAAAGTTAAATGAAAAAACGCAAAAGTGCACGAAAACATACCATGCTCACTTGACATCCTCAAACAACTGAGGCGAAAAGGAGACAGGGTCAAGGGGAAAACAGAAAAATTTAGTTGGTAGGCATTCTAATTAATATAAAGGGGGTAACAGCTGGAATCAATATTTAAGCTGGAATTCAGAAATTTAATGCACAAAGATTCATAAATACGGAGAGAGGACGGACATTTTAATGATTTAAGAATTTTAAAGTTATTAACGGAAATATCAACTTTACACTTAACAGAATGATTTCTAATGGCAGACTGTTCCTTTTTAGATAAAACTTTCCCTGTCCTATGGCTAATACCCATATGGGAGCAAAATCTCGCCTGCAAAGAACGAACTGTGCTGCCAACGTAGTTCCCCTGGGAACACCCAGGGCAGGTAAACAAATAAACGACAGAACAGTTCATCGCAGGGGGGATTTTGTCCTTACAACGGAAAAAACATTCAAGGGTATTATTATTCACAAAAGCAACCTTAAAATCAGTGTGAAAATAAAATTTCCTCACCACACTCAACAATTGCTTTTTCACAACAGTGTTAAATTGGTAGAGGTCAGGTAAAACAAGATATTTACAATTCTTAGGAACATCATACGTTGGGATAAGTTTGGGGGAATAAACATTATTAAGTAATTTACCAATAACACCTTGTACAAGAACCCGTGGAAAACCATTTTTAAAGAAAAATCAGTAAGAAATTCAAACTCATTATGAAGCAGAGCAAAGTTTGAGCAAATATTATAAGCTCTATGCAACAAAGTGCGAATCGAACTTAGTTTGTAATTAAAATCGCAAAAACTATAAAATTAAAACCTAAACCCGTAAAAGTAGGCTTCCGGTATGTAGAAGTTAAAACAGTTGAGCCTGATTTGGAAACCAAAACATCAAGGAAAGGAATAGAACCTTGAACTTCCTTTTCCTGCGTAAATATAATATTCTTATGAAGTGTGTTCAAAAAATTTAAAAACTGAACTGATTGATTATCCGTTTGGAATAAAGCAAACGTGTCATCAACATAACGTCTGTACAAATTCGGCTTCAGGTGAGGGGGGCACTCACAGAAGGCCCTTTCCTCAAGATGAGACATGAAAATATTCGCAAAAACGGGACCCAAGGGGCTCCCCATCCCCACTCCATCCAACTGACGGTAAACTACCCCTTGAAAACTAAAAAAGTTATCCTTGACAGCCAAATTCAGAAGCTGCTCAAACTGTGCTCTGCCAAAGCCGTGAAAAAGTGAGTCCGGCTGTGGATGAATTGTACGTTTCAGGCTCTTATTTGGGCCTTATGTATGGTCTGCCTAAGGTTCATAAAGTCGGTGTTCCATTGCGCCCAATTTTAGCGTCTTATCCTTTGGCTAATTACAAACTTGCCAAATTTCTTGTCCCATTGTTATCATCATTTACTGTGAACTTGTACAGTGTTAAGGATAGTTTTTCTTTCGTGTCGGAAATTAAGAAGTTTAATATGAATTCTTTGTTTATGACAAGTTTTGATGTATCTTCCCTCTTTACAAATGTCCCCTTGGATGAGACCATTACAATTATTTTAAATAAAGCTTTTCCACAGCCGGACTCACTTTTTCACGGCTTTGGCAGAGCACAGTTTGAGCAGCTTCTGAATTTGGCTGTCAAGGATAACTTTTTTAGTTTTCAAGGGGTAGTTTACCGTCAGTTGGATGGAGTGGGGATGGGGAGCCCCTTGGGTCCCGTTTTTGCGAATATTTTCATGTCTCATCTTGAGGAAAGGGCCTTCTGTGAGTGCCCCCCTCACCTGAAGCCGAATTTGTACAGACGTTATGTTGATGACACGTTTGCTTTATTCCAAACGGATAATCAATCAGTTCAGTTTTTAAATTTTTTGAACACACTTCATAAGAATATTATATTTACGCAGGAAAAGGAAGTTCAAGGTTCTATTCCTTTCCTTGATGTTTTGGTTTCCAAATCAGGCTCAACTGTTTTAACTTCTACATACCGGAAGCCTACTTTTACGGGTTTAGGTTTTAATTTTTATAGTTTTTGCGATTTTAATTACAAACTAAGTTCGATTCGCACTTTGTTGCATAGAGCTTATAATATTTGCTCAAACTTTGCTCTGCTTCATAATGAGTTTGAATTTCTTACTGATTTTTTCTTTAAAAATGGTTTTCCACGGGTTCTTGTACAAGGTGTTATTGGTAAATTACTTAATAATGTTTATTCCCCCAAACTTATCCCAACGTATGATGTTCCTAAGAATTGTAAATATCTTGTTTTACCTGACCTCTACCAATTTAACACTGTTGTGAAAAAGCAATTGTTGAGTGTGGTGAGGAAATTTTATTTTCACACTGATTTTAAGGTTGCTTTTGTGAATAATAATACCCTTGAATGTTTTTTTCCGTTGTAAGGACAAATCCCCCCTGCGATGAACTGTTCTGTCGTTTATTTGTTTACCTGCCCTGGGTGTTCCCAGGGGAACTACGTTGGCAGCACAGTTCGTTCTTTGCAGGCGAGATTTTGCTCCCATATGGGTATTAGCCATAGGACAGGGAAAGTTTTATCTAAAAAGGAACAGTCTGCCATTAGAAATCATTCTGTTAAGTGTAAAGTTGATATTTCCGTTAATAACTTTAAAATTCTTAAATCATTAAAATGTCCGTCCTCTCTCCGTATTTATGAATCTTTGTGCATTAAATTTCTGAATTCCAGCTTAAATATTGATTCCAGCTGTTACCCCCTTTATATTAATTAGAATGCCTACCAACTAAATTTTTCTGTTTTCCCCTTGACCCTGTCTCCTTTTCGCCTCAGTTGTTTGAGGATGTCAAGTGAGCATGGTATGTTTTCGTGCACTTTTGCGTTTTTTCATTTAACTTTTTATTAGTGAAGTTTTTAACTAATTTTTAACTAATTTGTTTGAATGTTTTTAGTTTTAAAGTTTTACTTTTATCATGTGTTATTTGTCATGTATATAATTTTTAATTTGTTTTTGGCTTATGCTTGTTTTACGCTTTTTAATTTTTATTCTTTAAGTGGTTTTATTCTGTGCTATGAATTAGTTTGTTTTTGACATTCGTATAATTTTTTTATTTTTTTTTTGTCATGCATTAATTTTAGCCTTTTATTTTATTAGGCCTTGAAAATGGGTAGAGTTGCCCGAAACGTCGGCTGCAGCCAAATATAATGACTTTCTTGCTCTACGTCTTCGTTTTTATCCTAAATGTAAAATTACGTCTCCTTAGGAGGGATCCTATTTCATATGTATATATATATATATATATATATATATATATGTTAAACACAGGGGACCATTCTGAGTTTGTGTATATATATATATATATACAGGGTGGGCCGTAAGTTTCCATACATAGGAAAAATTAAACATTTGTTTTTATGTTTCAGATACCCTAAGAATATGCGTTTGACGTAAGATCTTGTTTACTGATGAATCAAATTTTTACGTCAATGGAGAGGTTAATCGGCAAAACATACGTTATTGGAGTAATGCTAACCCTAACTGGCTGAGTCCGACGAAGATGCAAGGTGCCGGTAAAGTGATGGTGTGGGCCGGGATATGGGGTGACAGAATTATTGGACCAATTTTTGTCAGTGGAAATCTTAATGCCGAAAGGTATCTTAACATGTTGCAAGAAGAGATTTTCCCATCCCTGCTAAACGAGGAAGGTAACTTCCCAGTTTACTTCCAGCAAGATGGAGCTCCACCTCATTATGGTCTTCACGTGCGTCGGTATTTGGATCAGCAGTTTCCGGATGCTTGGATTGGTCGGCGTGGTCCTGTGGAGTGGCCTCCCAGATCCCCAGATCTCACCCCCCTTGATTTCTATCTTTGGGGGCACTTGAAGGCCATGGTGTATCAGGAAAAGATACGAGACATAAATCATCTAAAGGAACGTATCACCAACGCCATTACAAGCATAACGTCAACTGTGCTAATGCGTGTTCATCAACAGTGGGGAACACGTATTGAAATGTGTTTTCAAAACAATGGCAACCATGTAGAGCATATTATATAAATAAAAATGGTTGTCCATAAAAAAATGTTTATTTTTCCTATGTATGGAAACTTACGGCCCACCCTGTACATATATATATGAAAATTATTTCACGAAAGTAACACGTGAAAAATATTTATGATGAATAAAACCACGAAGGAAAGGAAACACAAAAAGGTGCTCAAGCGCTTTCGTCTAATGACATCCTCAGGAACACTGAAGTACATAAAAGGTTACGGCCTATATATAGGTTACAGAAAGAAAAAAAAAATAAATACATAAATAACATACATACACACAAACACACATATATATATATATATACATACATATCTACACACACACATATATATATATATATATATATATATATATATATATATATATATATATGCAATAAACGGAGAAGTAAAAATAAAAATTAAAAATTAAAAATTAAAGGATTAACAAAGAGGCATACAGATTTGTAAGAAAAAATATCGATATTTAGCACAAGATCAAATGAATTATAAAAATACAAATTTATACTGGAAATCTGCCCGGGTTTTAACACTTTGCCTTTTATAGTCAAGTTTCGATATATATAAAAATAAAATGAAGATTAAAAGTTAATAAAGTAGCATACAAGTTTACCAAAGATTTAGCGTCCTACCCTTTTTATCTAAATCTGTTTTGAAGGAATTCAAAACAACAGGATCGAGTTGAAAAAGACCTTTGCTTATGTTGAAGTTATTTGAAAGTTGGATAATGGCAGACTCAAGAATATTTCTATTAACAATGTTGCTAGAGTGAAATAAAACTGAAGCATTATTCCAATCAATACAGTGGGATAACTCTGACAAATGGACAAAAAGAGCACTGGACAACTGTCCTGTTCTAACGGAATATTGATGCTGTTTTATACGTGTGTGCAAATCCTTTCCCGTCTGACCTATGTAAAAGGAATCACATTGTTTACACCCAATTTTATAGATAATGCCTGAATTATTGGTAGGGCTATTTTTTATTATGATATTTTTCACAATATTGTTATATGAAAATACTACATTAATATCCAAAAGTTTAAGTACATTAGCAATGCCTAAAAAGCCCGGGAAAAATGGAAGTACTAAAATATTTTTTGACAAAGTACGAGTGTTATTATTGACACGATAGAAAGTTCGTTTTGCCTTGTTGAGACAAGATTCCATAAACGCAGATGGATAACACAGATCACTTCCAATACCGTTGATTTTTTCCAATTCGGCATCGATGTATTCCGGACTGGCGATCCTAAGGGCGCGGAGAAACATTGATGAAAAAATGGCCTTCTTAGTGGGGGTGTCATGTCCCGAGTAAAAGTGTACGTGGGACAAATTGTTTGTTGTTTTCCGATAGATACTAAACTTAAAACCTGGGCTTTCCCTATGTACACGCACATCCAAAAATGGAATTGAATTGTCTTGTTCCACTTCTAAAGTAAATTTAATGGACGGGACTTGATCATTTAACTGAAGGAGGAAGTTATCCAGGTCACGATTCATGGGCCAGATACACAAAATATCGTCGACGTACCGCAACCAAGGGATGCCAACCCCCAGGATTCTCGGAATGTAAGTAATTTCGAAGAACTCCATATAAATATTGGAGAGGAGGGGCGATAAGGGGTTGTCCATGGCCATCCCAAACACTTGTTGATAATACTCGTTATTGAAAGTGAATTTACAGTCTTTGATGCAAAGCTTAATAAGTTCCAAAACAATGTGTGAAGGTAGTGGCAGGTCATACTTATGTAATTCTTGGGAGAGAAAGTCAAGCATATCATCAATCGGCACTTTTGTAAACAATGAACAAACGTCAAAACCTTTTATGTACTTCAGTGTTCCTGAGGATGTCATTAGACGAAAGCGCTTGAGCACCTTTTTGTGTTTCCTTTCCTTCGTGGTTTTATTCATCATATATATATATATATATATATATATATATTTATATATATATATATATATATATATATATATATATATATATATAAGCCGAAATCCGTCAATACGTGTATTGACTGATTTCGGCTTTTAACTGTAACACATGTACGAATGATAGGAGCTATTGGAAGTGCTTTATTTATAATGTGCACAATTTCAAAGTGAGGCATATTTTTTGTACTTTTACTTATGGAATTAAAAAAATGTGAAAAACTAAGCGTTAATACTACTACTACTACTACTACTACTAAGACTACTACTACTACTAATAATAATAATAATGATAAAAATAATAATAATAATAATAATTCAGTTTACTGACACAAACTGATATCTATTGGACAAATAACTGATAAGCCATAAGAATACAGTTTAGTCTCCTTCACCCAAGAATGAAGTGTTGAAAGAGAAAACCGTGTAAGACTTTTGTACCTCGTGAAGAACTTGCTTTATAACTGGAACCTAAAAAAACGCTCGTGCTCCTTTTTATTAAAAAGTAAAATTTATTTCCTTTTTCGCTTCTTAAAACTAATTTCGCATCTGGGAATGTCCCCTCATTCCACTTAAGTTCCCCTCGCGCCAATCGTTTGTGTTTTTCTTTGCATAACGATTTAAAATACGGTTTTCCTATCATAATCTTTTTTGTGAGCGCCGTTCCACTCATTCTTGTCTCTATTTCGTTTACTTTCCTTCGCTTTCTCTCTCTCTCTCTGCATCATTTTTTATTCGTTCCGTCACTGAGCCAAAGATAAATAAGGGCAGTTTACGTCCTTTTTATTAGAAATCGCACCTTTTCTATTCTCTTTCACTGGTCAGTAAGTAACAAATTATACCCGAAGTATATGACGCTTTCGGGATGGTGTGCGAAATTGATTCAGATCCTGCGAGGTTTTCTTTAGATATCGTTTTGGGTGCTGCGAGTTTTTCTTTTAGTATCGTTTTGGGTCCTGCGTAATTTACACAACAGTTATTGCTTTTGTGTAGACTTATACAGTTAATAATAATTGTATAGAATAAAGAATTCTTATACAGGTACTGTACCGCAGGTGGGCAATTCTCACCACTATCAAACTAATTTCACTTATTTTGCAGGGTGAGATTAACCTCATTAATGAGTCCGCGAATTGATAGGGTGCATAAACGAAGTCAGCACTAAATCAGGGTTTGATCCCTCAAAACTGGGGCTGCACCAGCCTCATCGCTTTCGCAGTTGCTGGGTACGCAGGCTCTTTAGCACAGTGTTCCGCAACCAGGGACCGCAGAAAAAAATTTGAAGTACACACTGTTCCTCCTGTAGTGAAAAATGCCTGGATGCACAATGTCATAAAGATGAAGGAGTTATATTGAGTACATTTAAGTGTAGATTTTTGTATTAAACAAAGATGTACTTTGCGTTTATTGTCGAAACCAGAGTAGTCGATTACATTTGTAACGATTACATATTATTCCAGTGATCGTAATCGTACTTTTCAGCGAAGCATGTAATCGTAATCGTGGCGTTCTACCGGAGAAAAAATCGATTACATGGATATTTGTATATATTTTTTGTGCCAAAGACAACCAGCAAAATGCCTTTAAAGATGACGTTGACAATTACAATTCCATCCCTCTGGCATACTGGCGTCGATACAAGAGCTGACTCCTGAAAGACTTAGCGCGCTAGTATCTTGGAATTACAGCGACCTCGGCTCCTTCTGAAAGTGTTTTCATTATCGCGGGAAAGTTCTAACGGGACAAGCGGGCGGGCGGGCGGGCTTGGGCGTTGACACCTTCCGTGCATTGTAGATGATCAACTGCAACGTTGAATTGTTCTCGAAGATATGACGTGTTGAATCAATAAACGAATTAAATAATTTCATTAGTCAAAAGAATTAAGTTTTTTTACAATCTACATTGAATTTTCGATACAATTCATTTATGATCACCTTCATTCACGATCACGACACGTAATCGAAAAAATAATCGTAATCGTCATGTAGCAATCCGCCGTAATCGTAATCGTAATCACAGATTTTAAAAAATGGGTAATCTTCCCAATTCTGGTCGAAACCTGTTAAGTCCAGAGGCGTACCGAAGGGGAGAGCGACAGGAGCGATCGCCACCCCTTCAGCTAATAAATTATTATTTTGATTTTTTAGTATTTAATTTACATATTCAATTAAATATTTTACATATTTAATTTCATGCGCCAATCGAAAAATGTTAGCTAGCTTTCTAGCGATTTTGTGCTTCATGAGTATTGCGTCATTTTTCATGGCACCTGGCAACCGCAGTTTATCGATTTTTGTTTACATTCATTTGAATATTTAGTTTGTGAACTTTCTAAATTTTGATCATTTTAAGTATTGATTAAAACTTTGTGTGTATGAATGTGTGTGTGTGTGTGTGATCATGTGTGAAGGCCGCTTGGTCTCAAACATGTAACTAATAAATGAAATGAAACATTAAGTGTTATTTTTAAAATTTGGTATTCAGTTTTTTACACACTTTAAAATTTAGTTTCAAAGTTTTCATTTAATTTACAATTTTTCACATTGTATTGCACACAAAAGTTTGTGTGGATTTTGTTTGTATTTTTTATTTCATTATAATGGACTTTAATGTTATGGTTAGTAATAATTACTATTTCTATTTGTAACTTTGGAGAGTACTATTTGCAGGTGTCACAGGAATCAAGATAATGGACCTTTATAAATTTTTCAAAAGAAAAAAATGTTCAAACTGACAGTGGTTCTACAGAGCATGATCAAAGTACTCTGTTAATCCCAGTAAAATTGCTAGGTTACAACAGGATGACAATGAAAGTGAAAAAATTTCGGCGCTAGCTCTTCCCTCCCCTACTACTAAAAATTTAAATGGCTTAGGATCCCGAAAACTCTTAATCCGGCCCTGAGAATAATTTTCTTTTATAAAGGTAACAGTCCAAGGAAATGCTTAATCTCGAAATTGGCACTTTTTTTATTCTTATGTTAATACAAATCTGAGCATCCTAATTGCGGTTTGCATTGAATATTATGTTATTAATCAGATTTTTATCATAATTTTTATTTTTTTATAATATAATTTTTATATTTTTATTCATAATATGTCTTAGCAGTAGCTAGTTAATCATCTCTAACTGAACGATAAGCTCATCATGAACGTACATAAAAATTATTTATCTCTATTTCAATTATACTTCTACGATTAGTTCCAAGTTCGCCTCCCACTTGGCAAATTTCTGGGTACGCCCCTGGTTAAGTCTCCTTTATTATTCACATAAACAAGGAGACACAGTAAAAATACAAAGTAAAATCATTTTCCAGCTTTGTTGATATATATATATATACGGAAAATTATTTTATATATAGAGTATATATATATACAGGGTGGGCGGAAAGTAGCTCCCTATTTTGGATTGGTAAAAAAATACGTATATTATCCATTTATTTCAGAAGAAATAATATGAAAAGGTAGGCATACATGGTAGGTTTTCTCTAAAATTCAATGTGGGCTCCAACTCTTTCCACCAGCTTCTGGAGCCGCCCAGGAATGGCGTCCACTGACTTTAGCAGGAACTCCGGCGGGATGGAGGACATGACTTCCCGAATTCGGTCCTCCAGTTCTTCCAATGTCCTCGGTTTGGTGCGGTAGACTTCTTCCTTTACCCACCCCCAAAGAAAGAAGTCGCACGGTTACCGCTGAAAAACGGCAGAATCGGTTCAGCGTAACGGTGTGGTGTGGTATGACCTCAGATCAGGTTGTGGGCCCGTTCCTTCTGCGCAACACCATGAATGCTGAGCGGTACCTTGCTATGTTGCGAAACGAGGTCTGGCCGGTTGTCAGCACATGGGAGAACATCGACGATCTGATATTTATGCAAGATGGCGCCCCTCCGCACTTCGCTCTTGTTGTCCGTGAGTGGCTGGATGCCCACTTCCCTGGGCGTTGGATGGGTCGTCGTGGTCCACATCAATGGCCAGCCAGGAGCCCCGACTTGACACCGTGCGACTTCTTTCTTTGGGGGTGGGTAAAGGAAGAAGTCTACCGCACCAAACCGAGGACATTGGAAGAACTGGAGGACCGAATTCGGGAAGTCATGTCCTCCATCCCGCCGGAGTTCCTGCTAAAGTCAGTGGACGCCATTCCTGGGCGGCTCCAGAAGCTGGTGGAAAGAGTTGGAGCCCACATTGAATTTTACAGAAAACCTACCATGTATGCCTACCTTTTCATATTATTTCTTCTGAAATAAATGGATAATATACGTATTTTTTTACCAATCCAAAATAGGGAGCTACTTTCCGCCCACCCTGTATATATATATATATATATATATATATATATATATATACACCTTTGGTTAGCTTCCGCCCGAATTGTTCATTCTGACGAAGGTCAAGCTTTTCACTGCACCTTAGACCTACAGTTTAACGTGGAATCCGAACCACGCCCCATCAGCAGCCCAGCGTCTTAACCACTAGGCCACCTAGGGTACCCATTTATCTACCAACCACTTTCTTTATTGTGTGGAAGGATGAACAGCTGGGTTTTGCTGCGCGCCGGCTGCCGTCGCGTCTCGAACCCTGGGCCGATGGATTCGTAGTCAGCGACGCTAACCACTACACCACCGAGGCGTATCTATCTATATATAACCTTAAAAAGGTAACGCGCGATGATTTCTCACTTCGCGAAGGTCAAGCTTGTCGCCCCTCCTCTCGAGTTGGCCTGGTGAAGTAGTGAGTTGGATTCTTGCGCTCTCCACCTCACATAGCCAGGTACGCCCGGCTCATCGGGGATTGTTCTGAGCCAGGCGTCTAGTCTTCTTTTGAAGATTTCCACTGCAACACCCTTCGTGTTTCTTAGGTCTTTGGGCAACTGATTAAACAGTTTTGGTCCTCTCACTACAAAACTATTTTCTTTCAGGGTTAAGGATGTTCCCTGTCTCGCCTTCAATTTGGGAATACGACACAGTCTACCGCTTCTACTTTCCACCGTTGTTTGGGGAGTTATGGGATTCAGAGTAAGATTAGGGACTAGTTTCTCCATTATTTTCCGAGTGTAAATAATGGTGTATCTCTCTCTTCTCCTTTCCAGTGAATATAGGTCTAGTTCTCGTAACCTTTCCCAGTAATTTAGTTCTTTGCACCCATTGATCTTGGCTGTGAAGCTTCTTTGGATCCCCTCCAGCTGTCTAATGTCTTCTTTTTTATATGGGGATGTTAGGACCGAGCAGTATTCCAATTTGGGTATTATCAGGGTTTTCAGTAGAGGAATCATTACATTCCTATCCCTTCGTTTAAAGGTTCTCAATATCTACCCCGTTATTCTCTTTGCTGTGTTTACTGTTATCTTATTTTGTGTTTCAAATTTCGCATCATCTGTCATTACAACCCCTAAATCTTTTGCTCTGGGATTTCTCTGAATTTCCTGTCCATTTGGGGTATAATATTCCATGGACTTTAGGTCTTCTCTTTTTCCGTACCGTAATAGCTGAAATTTCTCGGCGTTAAACTTCATATTGTTGTCTTCCGTCCACTTGTAGATTTTGTTTATGTCGGTTTGTAGAGATCCTATGTCTTCTGGGTTTCTTATTTTTCTACTGATCTTTGTGTCATCCGCAAAGGATGTTACTGTGCTGTCTCTGGTAACGTCCTCATCTATGTCAGTTAGCATGATTATGAAGAGTAGTGGAGCTAATACTGTTCCTTGTGGTACTGAGCTGAGGACCTCTGATTCTGATGAAGATACGACTTGCCTCCGCTCACTAAGGAAATTATATATCCATTTCCCTACTTTTCCTGTTATTCCCATATATTTCAGTTTATGTATTATGATTCCGTGGTCACACTTGTCGAACGCTTTAGCAAAGTCTGTGTATAGTACATCATAGTTTTCATTACTTTCAAGTGAATCAATAATGTTGTTGTAGTGTTCCATTAGTTGCGATAGGCATGATCTGCCTGACCGAAACCCGTGTTGGTTATCATTTAATTTTTTCTGAGTTTCCAAAAAGTCATAGATTTATATAGTCATATATATATATAATCAACAAAGCTGGAAAATGATTTTATGTACCTTTGTAACCTTTGGTTAGCCTCCGCCCGAATTGTTCATTCTGACGAAGGTCAAGCTTTTCACTCTACTTTAGACCTACAGTTTAACGTGGAATCCGAACCACGCCCCATCAGCAGGACAGCGTCTTAACCACGAGGCCACCCAGGGTATCCATTTATCTACCAACCACTTTATTGTCTGGAAGGATGAACGGCTGGGTTTTGCTGCGCGCCGGCTGCCGTCACTGGGTCTCGAACCAAGGGCCGATGGATTCGTAGTCAAGTCAGCGACGCTAACCACTACACCACGAGGCGCATATATATATATATATATATATATATATATATACAAATGAAAGGAGGAACGGGTTCACAATGTCACAATGTTACCAAGACAAATTGTTGGGGGCCCATCCCTCAGACACCTAATCCGCTATTGTACCCCTTTACCCCCAAAAAATATTGATTCAAAGATGTTTTTGAAATCAGCCAACAGCGTAAAAGACATTTTAAATTAGATTCAAAAGGTGATTTTATATATGTATATATATATATATATATATATATATATGATGAATAAAACCACGAAGGAAAGGAAACACAAAATGGTGCTCAAACGCTTTCGTCTAATGACATCCTCAGGAACACTGAAGTACATAAAAGGGTTACAGCCTATATATAGGTTACAGAAAGAAAAAATAAATAAAAAAATAAATAATATATATTATATATATAATATATATATATATATATATTATATATATATATATTACACATATATATGTATGAAAATTATTTCACGAAAGTAACACGTGAAAAATATTTATGATGAATAAAACCACGAAGGAAAGGAAACACAAAATGGTGCTCAAGCGCTTTCGTCTAATGACATCCTCAGGAACACTGAAGTACATAAAAAGGTTACAGCCTATATATAGGTTACAGAAAGAAAAAAAATAATAATATACATATATATAAGCACACCGGACAAAAAATTAGTCACCCCTAATAGCACCGATAGTAGGAAGTTCAAGGTCACACAGAGGGCGCTGATGTAGCATTGGTAAGTGACAAGTAGCGGTGACGTAGCACACAGGATCAGATCTGTTTCGTGAGGTGGTGAAGAACAAAGTGTGTGTTGGATATAGTCTGCAAAATGGGTCGTGAGGTAGACGTTACTCAGTGGCAAAAAGGAGCCATCGTGTTTGGCAGAGCCCACGGACACAAAATGTCTGAAGTAGCCCAATTTGTTGGTGTGTCAACGCGTACTGTCCAGCGAGTTTACAAAGAGTGGTGTAGTTCGCAATCAACTGACAATCGACGGCGTAACTGTGGCCGGAAAACAATTCTCGACAATAGGGGCCGCCGCCATGTTTCTCGTCTAGTAACTGCAAATCGTTTTCAAACCAGAGAACAATTGCTCCAAGAAACCAATGAGGTTCTCCAGCGACCAATTTCCGAACGGACATTGCGACGAGAACTGCATGCGATGGACATCTGGAGCAGGGTACCACGGAAGAGGCCGCTGTTAACAGCAAGTCACAAATTGGCACGTTATAAATGGGCTCAGAGGCACAAAAACTGGACTGCGGCAGATTGGAAACGTGTAATTTGGTCCGATGAGTCCCGTTTTTGTTTGTTCTCCAATGATGGGAGGCGACGAGTACATCGCAGGTCCAATGAAGCCTTTAATCCTGAATGCGTCGAAGGTGTTGTTCAGGCTGGAAACAGAAAGTGAAGCCCAGGAATAGACACCCACGGACTCTGGCGGAACTTCGGGACCGGCTGATGAACGAGTGGCAGCAAATCGATGTTCAGTACATGCACAACCTCGTAGAGTCTGCCTCGCCGGATTCGTGCGGTTATCAAGGCCAGAGGCGCCGCCACACGTTATTAGGTACATTCTGAGAGGGGTGACTAATTTTTTGTCCGGTGTGCTTATATATATATATGCAATAAACGGAGAAGTAAAATTAAAAATTAAAGGATTATCAGAGAGGCATACAGATTTGTAAGGAAAAAATATCGATTTTTAGCACAAGATCAAATGAATTATAAAAATACAAATTTATACTGGAAATCTGCCCGGGTTTTAACACTTTGCCTTTTCTGGTTAAGTTTCGATGTCTATAAAAATAAAATGAAAATTAAAAGTTAATAAAGTAGCATACAAGTTTACCAAAGATTTAGCGTTCTACCCTTCTTATCTAAATCTGTTTTGAAGGAATTCAAAACAACGGGATCGAGTTGAAAAAGACCTTTGCTTATGTTGAAGTTATTTGAAAGTTTGAAAGTTGGATAATGGCAGACTCAAGAATATTTCTATTAACAATGTTGCTAGAGTGGAAAAAAACTGAAGCATTATTCCAATCAATACAGTGGGATAACTCTGACAAATGGACAAAAAGGGCACTGGACAACTGTCCTGTTCTAACGGAATACTGATGCTGTTTTATACGTGTGTGCAAATCCTTTCCCGTCTGACCTATGTAAAAGGAATCACATTGTTTACAACCAATTTTATAGATAATGCCTGAATTATTGGTAGGGCTATTTTTTACTATGATATTTTTCACAATATTGTTATATGAAAATACTACATTAATATCCAAAAGTTTAAGTACATTAGCAATGCCTAAAAAGCCCGGGAAAAGTGGAAGTACTAAAATATTTTTTGACAAAGTACGAGTGTTATTATTGACACGATAGAAAGTTCGTTTTGCCTTGTTGAGACAAGATTCCATAAACGCAGATGGATAACACAGATCACTTCCAATACCGTTGATTTTTTCCAATTCGGCATCGATGTATTCCGGACTGGCGATCCTAAGGGCGCGGAGAAACATTGATGAAAAAATGGCCTTCTTAGTGGGGGTGTCATGTCCCGAGTAAAAGTGTACGTAGGACAAATTGTTTGTTGTTTTCCGATAGATACTAAACTTAAAACCTGGGCTTTCCCTATGTACACGCACATCCAAAAATGGGATTGAATTGTCTTGTTCCACTTCTAAAGTAAACTTAATGGAGGGGACTTGATCATTTAACTGAAGGAGGAAGTTATCCAGGTCACGATTCATGGGCCAGATACACAAAATATCGTCGACGTACCGCAACCAAGGGATGCCAACCCCCAAGATTCTCGGAATGTAAGTAATTTCGAAAAACTCCATATAAATATTGGAGAGGAGGGGCGATAAGGGGTTGCCCATGGCCATCCCAAAAACTTGTTGATAATACTCGTTATTGAAAGTGAATTTACAGTCTTTGATGCAAAGCTTAATAAGTTCCAAAACAATGTGTGAAGGTAGTGGCAGGTCATACTTATGTAATTCTTGGGAGAGAAAGTCAAGCATATCGTCAATCGGCACTTTTGTAAACAATGAACAAACGTCAAAACTAATCAATCTATCGTTAGTTTCAGTACGTGCATTATTCAATTTTTCAGTAAGATCCATGGAATTTTTTACATGTGAATCAGAGATAGTTCCGAGAATGGGGGACAAGACTTTGACAAGCCATTTGGAGAGTTTATAAGTAATAGAGCCCACCGAGCTAATAACAGGGCGCATAGGGTTGCCAGGTTTGTGGGTTTTAATAAGACCGTAAAGGTAGGGCAGAGAGGGTGAAGTGGACATGAAAAGCGGAATTAAGTCCTTATGATCTTTGAGAATGCGTTTCAAGCCACTATTAAATGATTTGATGACGTCATCCTGCGGGTTCTCCCTAAGTTTGCTGTATGTGGCGGGTTCCTGGAGAAGCTCGTTCATCTTTCCGATGTAGTCCACTTTGTCCATAATAACTATGGTGTTAGCCTTGTTTGCTTTAGTAATATGGAGCTCCCCATCTTTTTTTAATTGTGAGAGGCTATTGCGAAAACGTTTAGGAAAGTTATCTTCGTAATTACTATTCGCCGCACTATAAACGAGGCCTTTAACTATGTTAAACAAATACTGATGGAGATTACACTGTTTTTCAAAACACGCGAGACTGTAACAAATTTGTAAAGCCGAAGGTTTTTTAACAATAAAAAGGACATACCATATCCAAGGGCACTTTCTGCATCGTCACTAATGTTTTTCGAAGAAAGGTTCAAAACACACTTTGAGCTTGCTTTTTTACTCCACTGACTATTTCGAATGAGACTTAATTTTTCGATCCAAAATGTTACGAAGTGAAGTAGTTCTCCGAACTACTTGTATGCTAACACCATAGTTATTATGGACAAAGTGGACTACATCGGAAAGATGAACGAGCTTCTCCAGGACCCCGCCACATACAGCAAACTTAGGAAGAACCCGCAGGATGACGTCATCAAATCATTTAATAGTGGCTTGAAACGCATTCTCAAAGATCATAAGGACTTAATTCCGCTTTTCATGTCCACTTCACCTTCTCTGCCCTACCTTTACGGTCTTATTAAAACCCACAAACCTGGCAACCCTATGCGCCCTGTTATTAGCTCGGTGGGCTCTATTACTTATAAACTCTCTAAATGGCTTGTCAAAGTCTTGTCCCCCATTCTCGGAACTATCTCTGATTCACATGTAAAAAATTCCATGGATCTTACTGAAAAATTGAATAATGCACGTACTGAAACTAACGATAGATTGATCAGTTTTGACGTTTGTTCATTGTTTACAAAAGTGCCGATTGACGATATGCTTGACTTTCTCTCCCAAGAATTACATAAGTATGACCTGCCACTACCTTCACACATTGTTTTGGAACTTATTAAGCTTTGCATCAAAGACTGTAAATTCACTTTCAATAACGAGTATTATCAACAAGTTTTTGGGATGGCCATGGGCAACCCCTTATCGCCCCTCCTCTCCAATATTTATATGGAGTTTTTCGAAATTACTTACATTCCGAGAATCCTGGGGGTTGGCATCCCTTGGTTGCGGTACGTCGACGATATTTTGTGTATCTGGCCCATGAATCGTGACCTGGATAACTTCCTCCTTCAGTTAAATGATCAAGTCCCCTCCATTAAGTTTACTTTAGAAGTGGAACAAGACAATTCAATCCCATTTTTGGATGTGCGTGTACATAGGGAAAGCCCAGGTTTTAAGTTTAGTATCTATCGGAAAACAACAAACAATTTGTCCTACGTACACTTTTACTCGGGACATGACACCCCCACTAAGAAGGCCATTTTTTCATCAATGTTTCTCCGCGCCCTTAAGATCGCCAGTCCGGAATACATCGATGCCGAATTGGAAAAAAATCAACGGTATTGGAAGTGATCTGTGTTATCTATCTGCGTTTATGGAATCTTGTCTCAACAAGGCAAAACGAACTTTCTATCGTGTCAATAATAACACTCGTACTTTGTCAAAAAATATTTTAGTATTTCCATTTTTCCCGGGCTTTTTAGGCATTGCTAATGTACTTAAACTTTTGGATATTAATGTAGTATTTTCATATAACAATATTGTGAAAAATATCATAGTAAAAAATAGCCCTACCAATAATTCAGGCATTATCTATAAAATTGGTTGTAAACAATGTGATTCCTTTTACATAGGTCAGACGGGAAGGATTTGCAGACACGTAAAACAGCATCAATATTCCGTTAGAACAGGACAGTTGTCCAGTGCCCTTTTTGTCCATTTGTCAGAGTTATCCCACTGTATTGATTTGAATAATGCTTCAGTTTTATTCCACTCTAGCAACATTGTTAATAGAAATATTCTTGAGTCTGCCATTATCCAACTTCAAATAACTTCAACATAAGCAAAGGTTTTTTTCAACTCGATCCTGTTGTTTGAATTCCTTCAAAACAGATTTAGATAAAAGGGTAGAACGCTAAATCTTTGGTAAACTTGTATGCTACCTTATTAACTTTTAATTTTCATTTTATTTTTATATACATCGAAAACTTAACCAAAAAAGGCAGAGTGTTAATCCCGGGCAGATTTCCAGTATAAATTTGTATTTTTATAATTCATTTGATCTTGTGCTAAAATCGATATTTTTTCCTTACAAATCTGTATGCCTCTCTGATAATCCTTTAATTTTTAATTTTTATTTTACTTCTCCGTTTATTGTATATATATATATATATATATAATATATATATATATATATGTATATTATTATTATTTTTTCTTTTTTTTTTTCTTTCTGTAACCTATATATAGGCTGTAACCCTTTTATGTACTTCAGTGTTCCTGAGAATGTCATTAGACGAAAGCGCTTGAGCACCATTTTGTGTTTCCTTTCCTTCGTGGTTTTATTCATCATAAATATTTTTCACGTGTTACTTTCGTGAAATAATTTTCATATATATATATATATATACACATTATTTTCGTTTGCAGAAACATGGAGCTACAGTACGAATTATGACATAGTAAAATCTTTTAAATAATTTTAAAATGCATAGTTCATTATTATGGAGAGTACCGCGTAAAAAATACAATGTAAAGTTTAATTGATCATATATACACACACACACACACACACACACACACATATATATATATATATATATATATTGATACACACCTACAAGGAAATAATAAACGGATTCCAAGGCCTATTGTATATTACTATACCGCATCCCTGATGAGGTATATCAATATACTCGTACGAAAGGTGTTGGAATCTTTTTATGTTCCCTTGTGGTTGTGTATCACGTACTAATTCCACGTGTTTAAGTATGATATATAAGTGTGTGTGTGGGTGTGTGTGTGTGTGTGTGTGTATATATATATATATATTATATATATATATATATATATATTATCATGAATCAATGTTTTGACAATTGAATGCATAGTTTAATAGGAAGGAAGAAGAAAGGTGTCATATCTCGCACAATATCATTTTACTTGTACGCCCATTGAGGGTACGATCAGCTTTTAGCATCATTTCCTAGTAAATATCATGTGAGCGAACTACGAGGCTTCCGTACGTGGTTCACCACCAGTGAAAGCAGCAATGCTCCGTGTTATCTAAGTTCAAAGAATATTAAAATCCGTGTTCATTTTTATGCAATTTTCGTCAGTTTGTATTGCGGACACCTCCATTTATTATCAGTCCAACCGCGTGATTCTTCAGGATGAAGACGACCTACGAGTTTGTGCTTCCTCCTCGAGGCGGCACAACTCTATCAGTCACGGGTATATTCGTACTACCCGGCTTGCTCTGTGGACTAAAGACCACGAGCATTTTCAATTTCAAATTTTCCTTTTACACAATCGTGTATTTTTAATGATAATTATTCGGTTTCTTATTTTGCTTTCAAACTTCATACTTTTATTCTTCATTCCTTTTTCTTTCATTAAATATCTTCATCGAAACATTCCAGTCCACTTCTAGAAATTAAGTCGTAGTTATCTAATTATCCAATTTTAACTCAATTAATCTAGTTTACCTCAATATGAAGTAATTATTAAATATACAGTATATATATATATAAATCTTTAAAGTGTATGATTTCAATGATTTTGATTTTGCTTGGAAGACTAATGCAGTCCTATTCGTAGACCAATAATTTAACCTTGTTTGAAATATTTCAAAGAAATTATTTTATAAAAGTAGAAAATCAAACTTCGCATTTCGCTACCAAAACATTTTGCTTAGATTTACGAGATAAATCAAAGAAACTACCATAATATAGCCAATTCGTAACTTTCACTGATAAACAAAATAAAGTACATTGGTAAATCCTGATGCAAAAATTTATGTACAATTGGTTTGAAAGCTCCACTTCCAGAACTTATAATAAATATTCCTTTGAACTATTTTGCTTTATCTTATTACAATGATTATGAATTGCATGATTGAAGAATTACGGATCTTTTCCGTTTCGGGGCCAGCAGCGAATTTTAATGAAAATCGATATCCTAATGTAGTTTTGGTCACTGATTTCAAAAATAACTTTCTTTTTATGGAGAAATGAAAAACAAACATGTTAGAGCACTTTAAATAATTAATGTGTTTTTAACGAAAATATCATGACTTAACCTAACCAATCGTCAAGGGCGTACAGTTGACCTAACTGGGCATTCAAATGACTTAACCTGGCATTCAAATGACCTAACCGGGCATTCAATTGACCTAACTGGGTATTAATTGTTGATTTTTTTCTGCTACTTTTACAGATCTGCTGGGATCCTTCAAAAAACGTATTCTTCGTAAAGTTGCACTTTTTACCGTTTGACCGACGCTTTTGGCAACGAAAGAACTGGGTATTTTTATCAAAGGAACACACTTTCCCACACTTAGAGCACTTTTTCATAAACAGTAGCAGTTTGTGACTCTGGCTAAATTTAACACAATTTTCTGTAACTAGTTTAAGCTAGTTAAAACACATATTAATTATTTGAAGTGCTCTAACATGTTTGTTTTTCATTTCTCCAAAAAAAAAGAAAGTTATTTTTTGAAATTAGTGACAAAAACTACATTAGTATACCGACTTTTATTAAAATTCACTGCTAGCCCCCAAACGGAAAAGACCCAGAATTACTGTCTGTCGCCAAATTCTGCGGTTCTTTCGTTTCAAAGAAAATCGTATAGACTTAACTGAAAAATGTATTCAGAACTCGAGAGTTAACACCGTTTCTTTTATGAGTCCATGCAATTAGGTTTTGCGAAAATAGGCCTAATTAGGAAACAAAAACAGGCAGGTACATACATAAAATTTATTTATCGTTACTGAATAAACAGTACCTACCTATTAATTATAAATTATTTGCACACACACACACACACACACACACACACACACTTTATCTATAAAGCCCCCTTTTCGTTCTGCATGGGTGAGCACTCAACTTGCAGATACACAATGAAACATAAGGATTACCACCGGAAATAAGGTACAGTCATTTCAAAATGGCACGCAAGAATAAAAAGAATTACCACCAATAATAAAGTACCACTCCAACCATAGGTTTCCAGTGTTAATTTTCATGGCAAAGTTGGGGTATACCTATAGTGGTACGCCAGGTGAGACCAATGTCTCTTTTCACACACACCTCTCACAAACCGCTACCATTCCTCCTTGTGTCTCATTAGCTCTTGTTCCACATTAATACCTATTTCACATTTACTAATTACACCCTTCCATCTTTTGCACGGCCTTCCTCTTCTCCCATATAAGCGCTCACTATTGCACACTTTTTTCACAATTCTCTTATATTATTCATCTTCTGCAGTGACCATACCAGCGTAGCACGCTATCCCCCATTCTCATTTCCAATGACATTTTCCCTCCACCTGAACCGAACATCACTTCTCATAGTCATAAAGTCAATCCGTTTTCTTAAATTAGGCTTTTTTAAATTATAAATTATTCATATAATCTTCTTAAACTATTCATTTCAGCTGCTTTTATTTTTGACAGTGAATTATCATTCCATCGGTATTGGTACTAATACACCTTCATGTAAACCTCTTGCTGCATCAACCCGCAAGCACTTCTAACCAGTGCTTTTACTGCGCCCATAACTTACTTGTTCTGCTTTACTTTACTCTCAAGTTCCAATGTATTTGTAGCTTGTGCCTCTTTTGTCAATCAAACATTCAAAATACCGTGTTTTAATTTTTTCACAAACTTTAAATTTCTCTGTTTACCATAATATTACGTGGTGTCTCTTATTCTTTCTCAACTACATGAACCTTACTTTTATTTACATTCACTTTCGGTAAGCTACTTTCACAAACGTTGACAGAAACATCATAGCATCATCATACATCAGATAGGACAGCCGCCACTCATCATTCTCTCCCAAACTCAGACTCTCTGGCATGCTTACTTTCATTTCAAGCATTACTTCATCCATGTACACATTCAACAACCATGATGTCAGCACGCAGCCTTGTTGTACTTCAATATTAATACTGAACCAGTCACTCAGCTCAACTGAAGATCAGGGACCCCAGCCTTCTTTAGTTAACTTTATAAGGCTAACTAACGAAAATATAATGACCTAACCTAACCAATCGTCAAGGGCGTACAGTTGACCTAACGATTGGTTAGGTTAGGTCATGATATTTCCGTTACTTAGCCTTATAAGGCTAACTAAAGAAGGCTAGAGGCCCTGATCTTCAGGTGATCCGATAGTCTAATTAAAAATTTAATGTTGACATGCAAAAAAATCTAAGTGTACTTAATATAAAACTTTCAAATGTTGAGGATAACTTAAAGGGAATTGAACTTAATACATTTTCGAGTTCAGTGGAAAATTTAAACGATCATATTAAACAAGTTGATAAAAGTTGATAAAACTGTTAATGACATTCAGTGGAACAGGAGTAACTCAACTATTGATAATTTTACTTTGTTTAGAAACGGTGCTAAGCCAAAACGTCGTCAAATTTTCGGCTGGATTGTCAAAATTCATTTAATCTACTAGAAACTAGAGGAAATGAAAACGAAACTGTGTTGTTAGGCTCGTCCATTGTTAGGCATATGGATAAAGAATTTTGTTTAAGAAATAGGATAAAACGATAGAGAATATGCGTGGCAGGTGCTAAAATAGATAGAAATGAACAGGAAGCAGAGCTCTCAAGTTGATATTTTCTCAAGGTGTGAGATTCACTTGGCAACCCACTGTGGAGGTGGTCATCCCCAGTTTAGCAGCACCGGAATACTTCGAATTTTTCAACACAGGCTCAGAGTCGGAACTTTCGGAGTCTGACATTTTGAATCCGTGGATACAAACATTGAGTCTCACGTTCAATGCGTGAAACTTGAGAGCACTGAGAAAGTAAAGAATTTAAAGTTAGAAACTGCAAATTCGCTGTTAATTTCGCACGTTGAAGGAAACGATTTGTATAATTTCACTAGTAGGACTGAAGATTTGTTAGCTAAATATCGAAGTTTAATTAAATCTTTGGATCACCTGAAGATCAGGGCCCCCAGCCTTCTTTAGTTAACCTTATAAGGCTAACTAACGAAAATATCACGACCTAACCTAACCAATCGTTAGGTCAACTGTACGCCCTTGATGACGATTGGTTAGGTTAGGTCGTGATATTTTCGTTAGTTAGCCTTACAAAGCTAACTAAGGAAGGCTGGGGGCCCTGATCTTCAGGTGATCCAAATCTTTGAAAGATAAGTCGAACAATGTGCTGATTATGAATTTATGAAAGTAATAGATTGTTAAGTGAAGCAATTTACTTCAATATTAAGTTAGAAGCGATGTGCGTCCTTGAAGGAGTGGAGTTTGTTAACTTTTGGTCAGATTTTAACTCGGCGGACATGTTCATTCAAGATGGCGTTTATTTGAAGGAAAGAGATAATTCGCGACTCGAGAGTTTGATTGATCAAAAAGTGAGTAAGATTTACGTAAGCAAAAATAGTTCTTTCTTCTTTAGGAAACGTAACTCACCGGCCTCAGGGAAACTCAAAGTGTGTAGAAGAACAAAGAGTAACGTAAAGAATAGTTTAAAAATAGTGTTTTTTAATGGGAGCAAAGGACGATGTTTAAATGAAGGAATGAATTTAACGAATTTAAAGCTTGGTACTTGTAGGTTATCTCCCCCCCACCAATTTTGACAGAATATTTTCGTTAAAATTAACGAAAATATCACGACTTAACCTAACCAATTATCAAGGGCGTACAGTTGATCTATTAGTAAATAGTAAATACTATTCCAGAAACAAACAATGTTATAATTAATAATAGATCAACTGTACGCCCTTGATAATTGGTTAGGTTAAGTCGTGATATTTTCGTTAGTTTTAACGAACATATTCTGACAAAATTGGTTGGGGGGGGGGGGAGATAACCTACAAGTACCTAAAGCTTCAGTTCACGTTGAAAATTACATTATGGCAATAACTGAGTCGTGGATTAAAAATGTAGGTAGGCACTTTATAGGTGAATATCATAATAAAGATTATAAACTTTTTAACAAGGACAGAAGTGGTAAAATGGGAGCGGATGTACTCTTATTTTCGCCCAGTTCAAAAGACGGTTAATGCCAGTGACCAGTTAGATATAATTATTTCGGAAATTAGTGCAAATAACTTAATCTTTAATTTTTGGGTTGTATGGAGACCTTCTTCATAAGGAGTAGAATTATACCTTGAAATGTATAACATTTTAAGTAGCATAGTTACACAAAAGGAATCAATTACACTGAACAACAAAATATAATATTTTTCCTCCTTTAAATGAATTTATGTGATTCATGTACCATTTTATACTGATTACAAATTTGAAAACAGAAGTTTTCTATCACCCACCAGTTTTGAAGGAAATACGAATGAAAACTGACAGATTTTCTTACTTTTTGGTATATTTAATCGTACAGAAAAGGAGTGTATCTTACCTAGAATGTTTTTGCAGCTGATTTTCTTGTATAACTAGTACTAGGGGCTTCTCTTATAAGTGTCCAATAGTAGTCGGCCAACATACTGGGCTATATCTTCCTTGGTATCCTCTTTCCATGGTTGATATATCGTGATGAAATCATTCACCATGCTTATCGCTGACAGCGCCCAGGTTTGAAGGGAAGTCCAGGTGGGAGTGCAGGAAATGCATTTTCAAAGACATGTTACACCCCATAGCTTGGTAAGCACTAAGCATTTGCTACACCAGGGAAACATAATTTTCTGGCTTGACGCTGCCGAGGAAATTCCGTAGTCACTTCTTTAAAAGCTTTCCATGCTGTTCTTTCAACCTCATTCAAAGACTCATCAAAGCAGTGTCTTTCCTCACTTCTCTAATCTGTGGGCCCACAAAAAAATGCCTTCTTTGATTTCCGCTTCGCTGATTCTAGGGAACTTCTGTTTTAGATATAGAAATCCAGGTCCGTCTTTATTTATGGCTTTTACAAAATTTTTCATGAAACCAAGTTTGATATGGAGAGGTGGTAAGAAAACTTTTGCTGGATCTACTCGGGGTTGATGGGCAACATTTTCTCTCCTGGAACCAAATTTTGTCGAAGTGGCCACTTTTTCTGCGTACGAAACGCAGAGGAAACAAGAGAACTTTGTGTTACCTAACTGTAAGCCGAGGAGAAGTGCAACCACTTTCAGATCACCACAGATATACCACGAATGTTTAAAATAGTCAATATGTTTCAAAAGTAACTACATATTGTCATATGATTCCTTCATATGAACTTTATGTGCAATCGGAACCGATGGATAGACGTTGCCGTTGTGCAATAGTACAGCTTTCAAACTCAGCTTTGATGAATCGACAAAAAGCCTCCATTCCTTAGGATTGTGCTCTCGACCAAGTGCCTCCATGAGAGCGTTCACATCATTACAATACACTAAATCACTTTCCATAGAGAAAAACGATGTGAAGCATGTCTGACGCTTACGAAATGATGATATTTTTACAGTCTTTTGTAAGAAATTCCAACCTCTTAATCTAGAACGTAAGAGCTCATTTAATTCTGACTGAGAAATTAAATGAGGTTCATCCGATGAAGGTGGTTGAAATTGTGTATCCATGTCATCTTGTCTGTCCAACGGTTCATTACGAGATTTATCATCGGGTTCATCATCTAAAGCCATGTCTTTGGTGGTTTTGGTACTGCAAAATCGTCAGAACTTAAATAAATATATGCATATTATATATGAACATGTAAATATAAATAATAATATGCAAAATATAAATATTTTATACAAAATAAATGACTGGTGGTGTAGTGGTTAGCGTCACTGACTACGAATTCATCAGTCCCGGGATCGAGACCCGGTGACGGCAGGCGGCGCACAGCAAAACCCAGCTGTTCATCCTTCTACACAATAAAAAAATTGGTTGGTAGATAAATGGGTACCCTGGGTAGCCTTGTGGTTAAGACGCTGGGCTGCTGGTGAGACGTGGTTCGCATTCCACGTTAAACTGTGTAGGTCTAAAGTGGAGTGAAAAGCTTGACCTTCATCAGAATTAACATTTTGGGCGGAAGCAAAACCAAGGTTAACCAAGATTAAATCTCGTATTATGATGCAAACTGAGGAATACTATTTCGATCTCAAAGGGTTTTAAATTGCAAATCCCTCAAAAACTGTGAGTAATTTAAAAAAATCTGTTTTCATTTTCGTAATCAGCGTAAAAAAGAACATAAGAATCACCCACATTTATCAAAAGGAGAAAAACTTTGTTGAACAGTGTTATTGTCGCAGATTTTAACTGGCCAAACATTAATCTCACTTTACGTTAAACAGCGATGCTGTGGTTTTAAGTTTGATAGATTTTCTACATTTTCTTCAAAAGGTGCTGGAGCCAATCCGCTCTGAGAATATTTTAGATTTAGTTTTAACAACAAATGATAACTGTTAGCAGTAGATAGTGTTCTTAGAATGTGGGAAAATTTCAAGAAATTATTCATACATTTAAACAAGCGTCGTGTACCTTGGAGAATTAAGAGAGGTGAATTAAATGTGCAACCTAAATGGTGGAATAGGAAAAAATGAAAAGCAATCGCAGACAGAAATGTTGCCCACAAGAGATATACAGTGAAAGGGACCGTGCGCAGCAGCACTTTCAGACTTGTATAGATTTACGTAGAAATGTTAAGCGTTTAATTTGATTTGCTAAACGTGATTTTGAAATTCAATTACGTAGCTCGTGAATGTAGCGAAAACCCCAAGAAATTTTACGATTACGTTAGTAATAGAAACCCCTTGAGGGACAATATTGGATCACTGGTTGACTCGAGTGGTAACTAATAAAATAATTATGGGGAGTAGCGATAATTTTAAATAATTTCTTTACATCAGTTTTTACAGTTAAAGTTACTTCCTTTATTCCGAAGGCTAGTAATATGGTCAGTGACCTAAATGGGAGTTTTTCATTGCTTACTGACATAACTGTTCACACTGAAGAGATTTCTCAATATATAGATAAGTTAAAAATTAACAAATCGCCAGGTCCAGACCATTTTTACCCAAAGCACCGAAAAGAGTTAAAGAATAAGTTACTTGATCGTTTAGTTCTAATATTTAATAAATCCTTATCACGGGATTCTTCCTTCGGATTTTAAATTGGCCAATGTAACGCCACTCTTTAAAAAGGGGGATAAACAACAGGCGGGAAAAGTAGTATGACCGCAAAATGTTAGTGTGCAAATTGCAATGCAATGTTGATCAATTGTTGCAAGGTGCCAAACCCTTCTTCCTTTGTTGCAAGGTGCCAACCCCCTCCTCCCATGGTGCCAGTGCCACCAAAAAAGAAGGGAAGAGGGTATGCAAGCAAGGGGAATGGTTTATCCCCCAAGCTGCCACCCAAACCTAACCACCTGAGAGAGAGAGAGAGAGTTACAAGGAGTTACAAGGAAAAGAAGTACCTCAAAAGGCATTGCGGCCCATACCGAGGAGGTACCAATGGCAACGGGTGCCACGGAAAATTTTCTACACACTCAAATAGTGTGCAAGATTTGGTCTAACCTTTTCTTGAACTGATCCACAGAGGAACTGTTCATAACTTCTGAAGGTAAACTGTTCCACGTGTCACAGATCTTATACGTAAAGTAATTTCCACACACACTAGTCCTAAACCGTTTCAAATCCAACTTCCAACCATTGTTGCGAGTTGGGTTATCATTTAAACTAAACATGCTTCTAAAATCGATATCGTTGAACCCACGTAAGAGCTTGAAAACCTCGATCAGTTGACCGCGCAGCCTCCGAGTTTCCAGCGAAAACAAGTTCAGGGCGCTAACCGTCGATTGTAGCCCATATGCCTAACGGAAGGGATTAACTTTGTGGCCCTCGCCTGCACTCGCTCCAGCCTCTCAATATCGTTCCTGAGGGTTGGGCGACCAGAACTTCACTGCATACTCCAGGTGCGGCCGAACCAGGGAATTGTACAGAGAGAGAGAGAGAGAGAGAGAGAGAGAGAGCGAGAGCATCCTTCGCCTGGAAAGCCCAGGCGCATAATGATCGCTCTTGACCTCACAGTTGGCTTAGAAGTCTTAACTATCAGTTGGCTTAGAAGGCATAATCTGGCTTAGAAGGCGTAAATGGCTTGCTTAGAAAGGAGTATATATATATATATATATACACAAACTCAGAATGGTTCCCTGAGAACATTATATGTTAAACACAGACCGTGCATGGAACAAGGAACTCTTCTGGGAAAATTAAATCCACTATAGTCCGAATAAGTAATGGTAAATGACAAATACCATAGTTTTTTTCCTTTTTCATGATTTTAGCCCGACGTGGGCAACGGGTCTCTCGCAAAGAGATCCCATAAATATAGCTTCCCTCACCAGCTATCTGCAAAGCAGACAGGATCCAGCTTTGGGACGTGGATCTAGGGTTTAAAGCAAACCTAGATCCCTACACTCAGAACCTCTATATAAGTAAAAGACTCGTTGCATTCACGTCGTGTTGAATAAATCAAAGAAAAAGGGGGTAACTATTGTATTTTTAGCCAAAAAAAACAAAACTTAAACCTCAACCGGGACATTGAGCGCCCACTTTTCAAGGCACGAAACACGTCCGTTTAGTATACACAAACTCAGAATGGTTCCCTGAGAACATTATATGTTAAACACAGACCGTGCATGGAACAAGGAACTCTTCTGGGAAAATTAAATCCACTATAGTCCGAATAAGTAATGGTAAATGACAAATACCATAGTTTTTTTCCTTTTTCATGATTTTAGCCCGACGTGGGCAACGGGTCTCTCGCACGTGTTTCGTGCCTTGAAAAGTGGGCGCTCAATGTCCCGGTTTAGGTTTAAGTTTTGGTTTTTTTTGGCTAAAAATACAATAGTTACCCCCTTTTTCTTTGATTTATTCAACACGACGTGAATGCAACGAGTCTTTTACTTATATAGAGGTTCTGAGTGTAGGGATCTAGGTTTGCTTTAAACCCTAGATCCACGTCCCAAAGCTGGATCCTGTCTGCTTTGCAGATAGCTGGTGAGGGAAGCTATATTTATGGGATCTCTTTGCGAGAGACCGTTGCCCACGTCGGGCTAAAATCATGAAAAAGGAAAAAAACTATGGTATTTGTCATTTACCATTACTTATTCGGACTATAGTGGATTTAATTTTCCCAGAAGAGTTCCTTGTTCCATGCACGGTCTGTGTTTAACATATATATATATATATATATATAATATATATATATTATATTATATATATATATTAATAACTTTTGTAGCGCCAGATTGCGCTATTTTTTAATTAGTGTATATATCAATGGAGATGTTCTTGACTGCATCAGTTGGCTTAGAAGGCGTAACCAGCCATTTGGCGTAGAGTATACATATATATATTTATTGAAGCACAAATGCATCGTTTATATATTGCCATTATCCCGGTTATCGTTTATATATATATATATATATATATATATATACACACACGCACACCAGAAAGCACGTGTTTCTACCGTTTATTGAATAATAAAACAACTATAAGGTTGTAACATATATTCTGCTCGATTTTTTAGTTCATTCAGAATAAAAATTAAATGCCTCATACGGACAAATTTGCTCGAATTTTTAGTTTATTCACAACAAAAATTAAATGACAAAATGACAAATTAAGCATCAATATAATTCCCTTCTTTTTCTATAACCTCCTCCCACTTGTAGAAAAGTTTTTATGCCACGTTCGAAGAAATCCCTTAGTTTCGAGTTAAAAAAGTGACCACTTCGTTTTCGATAGCTTCCCTGGTTTGCAACTTTTGTCCATCTAGGTGGTTTTGCAGACTTCTGAATAAATGGTAGTCTGAAGGTGCGATGTCCGGAGAATAAGGTAGATGAGGCATTTTTCCCCAACCAAATGTCTCCAATTGGGCAGTGGTGATTCGAGCAGTGTGAGGGCGCGCGTTATCCTGGTGGAATAGAACACCTCTGCGGTTAATTAATGCAGGACGTTTTTCTTGTAATGCCATCTTCAATCGTTGGAGTTGTTGGCAGTATACTTCAGCTGTAATTGTCTGGTTATCTGGCAGAAGCTCAAACTGAATAATTCCTTGCATATTCCACCAAACGCATAGCAAAATTTTCTTTGGATGGGGGTCCACTCCTTGGCAAAAACGGTGACTACAGTTGCCGAGAATGCAGTGATGTGCAAATATCGATTCCATGTTAAACAGCTTTAAATGACGATGAATGGTCATATGGCTAACGCCGAGTTGCAGGCCAAGTTCTCTTACAGTTACCGTTGGGTTTTCCTCCACTGTTGCTTTCAGCAACTCTTCATCTAACTCATTTGGTCGTCTTGTTCGTTGATAATCTTTCAGACTGAAGTCTCCATTTCTGAACTTCTCAAACCATCTCCTACACATCCATTCGCTCACAACATCATTTCCATAAACTCTTTGAATGTTTTTTGCGGATTCACTAGCGTTAGATCCTTTATGGAACTCATACAGCATCACATGTCGAATATGCTCTTTCGTGGGCTCCATGTTTTTTCAATTACTGTAATATCGTATGGGTGGCGTTGTAACTGTATGAAAAACACCAGAGAAAATATTCATTAGCCTAATCCTACACTAGTCTAAACCTAAGCCTAAACTAGCCTAAGTCATTCTGTATCATTCTGTATCGTGATAAAACATGTGCGAACCTGTCGCCGCGTGTATTTTGCAACATTTCTAAAACTATTCCACATTATCTTGAGGTTATTCTATCATCTATCGTCCATTTTCTAATCGAGCAGAATTTATGTTACAACCTGAACATTCTATTTATTTAGTTGAATTATTAGAAATAATTTAACATACATGAAATATATAGAAAATAAATATACAATAGAAAATAGTCCAGAATAATTCTATACAACAAAAAATACACACTTTAAATGAAGGATAGATATACTTTAGGTTACTTTAGGTGATTTTGAACAACGGTTCAGGATCAACCTGCGGTCGACCCCTCTGCAGCATCCCGCCTCATATATATATAATATATATATATATATATATATATATATTATTAAATAATAATATTAGTACAGTAGAAATATATATACACATTTAATATATGTACGAGCAAATACATATATATAAGCATAAAAAATAATAATAGTACAGAAGTCTATATACACATTTAATATAAGTATGAGCATTTATATATAAGCATCAAAAATAATAATAATAGTACGGAAGAAATCTATATACACATTTAATATATGTACGACCAAATAAAGGGTGTCAGGAAATGATTGCCCCCCCCCCTGTACAGAAGAAACTGAAAGGAATAGAAAAAAACAGACAAAACCACCCGAAAGAGCGTTTAATTTTGAATAAAAACACTTGTTTTAATATCGGGTGTTGCCCCCATTTGCAGCTCTGACGGCCATTAATCGACGGGGGTATGATCCCAGAAGTGTCTCAAAGAGATCGGTATCATGACTCATTTCTTCAAGGACTTCGTTGATCTTTGCAGTCATAATTTCTGTTGAATACCGATTCTGAATGGGTTGTTCCAGCATTAAGGACTCCACCCGATCCTTCATGATGGATCCGACATGTTCACAGACATTAAGATCGGGAGAATTGCCAGGCCATTCATTATTTCCGAAAAAATCAATGTTATTGTCCTTAAGCAGTTGTTGAGTCGCAAGTGCTTTCATACAGGGGGCTTTGTCGTGAAGAAAGGTTGCCTGTTCAACATCCAAAACACACTCGGGGCCTTTCAAAAACGGAATTACATGTTGGGCTAAAATTACATTTCGAAAATAAGGCCCATCCCAACTGGTTCCTCTTGGTTTGATAACCCAGATGAGCTTCCGAATAGAGAACATAATGAAAACACCCACACATGCTGGATTTTTTACTATTTCTCGATACTTCTGGTCGTCTGGGACTTCATCAGGAGTTGTTGCCCAAACCCGATCATTCTGAAAATTTGGTTTTCTGGAGACATAAACGAAGAATTCATCGCTGACAACCAAGTGAAGGAAATCGTCTTCCGTCCATTCCTCAAGATAATCACAAAACCATAGCCGATCTTCAATATTAAGATCACTCTTCCGTGGCTTAGCTATTTCATGCCAAGCACTCAAGCCTTGGCGAACTCGAAATTGATGCACAAGTTGCCGATTGACTATCTTACCACGACGGATAAGTATCTCTTTCGCTACCTCAGAGCAGCTCTTCTTTCGGCGCCGTGATGCAGCAAGCACAATGTCTTTCGATTCTTGAGATAATTTCTCCGGTCTTCCTCCTCGAAATTCTGTTTCACAATCTTCAGGATTCTTATTCCAATTCCTTTTGACAAAGTCTTCTGATCTTTTTAATCTCTCAGCCACCCAGTGTCGAGTTATGAAAGTTGCACCAGCTTCCTTTGCTTCACGAAATGTGACAGCTCGAATGCGGTCAAGAACTCGCTTTTTCTCTGAATCGTTCGAAATAGATGATGCCATGGTTTCTGTAGGGGAAAAAATGGTAAGAATTAAAATCACAGGAATAGAATATAATGGTTTTTATTCAGATTTTAACGCTCTTTCAAGTGGTCTCGCCGGTTTTTATCTATCTCTTCTAGTTTTTGCTCTACAGGGGGGGGGCAATCATTTCCTGACACCCCGTACACACTTACATATAAACTTCACAATAATAGTGCAGAAGAATCCCAATATCTAGGCAATATATATATATATATATATATATACAGGGCGTCCCAAAAAAATGTATACACACTTTAACAGCTGATAGCTCAATTGATGTTTCTTTCTTTCCAAGTTAAACCCATTAGAATTAATAATGGCAGTCAGACTAAGCTTTGAACAAAGGAAATTCATTCTAAAATGCTACTGGAAGTGTGAAAACGCAGTTGAAGTGCAAAGACAGTTTAGGAGGGAGTTTCAAACAGATCCACCAACGCGACTTACCATCACTCGAATTAGAGATAAGTTTGAAGCCGATGGAACTGTTCAGAATGTCCACAAGAAGCGTTCCGGAAGACCACGGACATCGACAAGCCCCACAAAGCAAGAAAGAGTACTGGAAACGTATCACCAAAGTCCAAGAAAATCTGTGCGGCAAGCGAGTCGTGAGGTAGGAATTTCAGAATCGTCTGTCCAACGCATTTTGAAGCGCTGTCAATGGAAAAGTTACATTCCAAGATTAGTCCATGCTATTAATGAAGATGATCCGGACCGAAGAGTGGAGTATTGCGAGTGGTACTTGGCACGATGTGGATGTGGATTGGACGAAGGGGTTTCGTAGAATACCCTCCGCGTTCACCAGACCTCACACCACTAGACTTTTTTTATGGGGATACTTAAAAGACAAAGTCTACGCTATAAAACCTGCAACAGTCGCTGAATTGAGAGCAGCCATTGAACGAGAATGCACACAAATACCAAACGAAATGTTTCGTGATGTTTGCGATTCCATTGCTTCGCGTTATCAGCAGTGCCTGGACCAGAACGGACGTCAGTTTGAAAACAGGCGTTGACAACACAATTAAATAATGTCTGTAGATTCTATTACATTTTGAAAATGAAATGTATTTTAATAAACACTGCCTTTATAAGTATTTAAAGTGTGTATACATTTTTTTGGGACGCCCTGTATATATATATATATATATATATATATATATATATATATATATATATATATATATATATATATATATAGTATATATTAGGGTGGTCCAAAAAATTAAATTTGGAATTTTAATTTAGACACATGTCGCCCTAATACCTTTATCCGAAACATGTATTCAGGCAAACTTTCAGTTTCTTATCTCAATATTCAGAGGTCCCGCAAAACTTCAACTTCCCGGTCATCACAAAAAATTGACACAATTATTTCAAATAAGCTCACGGAAAAGGAAAGGCATCATTGTTGATTCTAAGTTTATTTCAGGAAGACAGATTTTGACATGGAGGGCATATCCTTCCTGTGCTGAGGTACTGCTTCTGGATCTCATCATTGGTGATGGATGAGTTGAATTATGTGATCAGAGCAATACCCCTTTCGGCGCTGTCGTTCACAACCTTCAGTGAAGCGACAGAGGCCATGAATTGTTGGTAGGTTTTATCTTTGTTCCAAGAAGAAGGTGGCTTGGCGAGGAAGGACTCCGACTCCTGACGACCATTCGGGAGAATGAGGTCAAAGATGTTCTTGGTCTTGGCAGTCACGAAGTCAGGAAGCGGTGTTTGATGAGAGAATCTCTTGCCATGAATTCTCTTCAGTCCCTTCCGCTCTCTCTTCTTGAGATTTTCCACCATTGCAACTTTCTCCTCTTCTCCAATCCGGTCATCAAAGAATGCAAGACCGATCAATTCCTCGGACACATACCACAGGTGGCGTTTGAAGGCTGTGAGGGCAGTGTTCGCCAGCTGGCGATTCGGAATTCCGCTCTCAAGATCCTTCATGAAATCCAAGTCATTTTTGGGGGCATATGATGCGATCGTTGCTTGATGCCAGTACCTGGTGTAGAACAGAGAAATGAAGAGGCTGAGATTCCGCACCGCACACATTTCGTGAGCAGTGATGGTGAACTGCTCTCTGAAGAGGAAGATCTTAAGAACATAAATGGCCTTTGTCATCCATCTGGCTTGGTGGAAGGCCCCAGGTGCCCTAATCTTCATACCTCCCTCTGGAATTTCCCCCAAGAAGGTGTATGACAGGACAAAGAGTTCCTTGTAATCGTCCCTGAGGTGAACTTTTGACTCGATTGCCACCTTCACGTCCTTCAGCGCCCTTTCTTTGAATCCTGCCATGGGACCAGAGAATTCTTCCACGATATTCTCATCGTGCGTTGCTGGCTTCCAGCGGGTTCCATCAATGAATCTCCACTGCTCTTGGAACCGCATGAACAAGGGGATATTGGGGCCGCTGGATGGTCCGTACTCCTTCTTGAAGACATCAGAGAGAACAACTTCCAGGATATGGTGACGGCAAGCGATCCAAATAATCTCCCGGTTGATGGCAGCCTGTATCTTCGTGCAAGCTCCCTCGGACAGACCAATATTTGAGGCCGTGGTGTCGAACACCAAGCCTCGCACATGATCCATGAGGTTCCACTCCTGAAGAGCAGTGATGCAAGCGTTCGACTGGTTCACACCTGTGCTGCTGCCAATCTTGGGGACCCCGAGAAGGATCTCTTGGTTGCCTCCTGTGACCAGAATGGCAATCCTGTCAACCTTCTCGGACTTGGACACATCAGGAAGAAGCTTCGAATCCCAGTGGAGGAGGAGGGGTTTTGGGAGGGAGGTTCAGGTTCTTATTTGTCTTTGCGAATGCTTCCCTGGCCATCCTGTGTCGTGGAATTGAACTTCGTGAGAGCGTCATCTTCTTCAGGTTCTGCCCCGATGCCTTTGCCAGGGCTCCCGAAAGGCCCATGGCGGCCCTGTCGGAGATGTTAAACCGATCCATGGCTGCAGTCATTTTTGGGCTGAGCAGAACACGTCGATTCTCCTTCCTTCGTTGCAGTGACCTGCCATCTTTGAGCGTAAACTCGGCGTCATTCTCTTCTGTATCTGTTCTGAGGAGGAAGGCAGTGCCATCTGCGAGGAATCAGAGACTTCAAATAACGCCTTCTCATTTTCACTTCTCTCCTTCTGTTGCTTAATCACCTCCTCTCGTTTCCTCTTTTCCGCGCTGACTTTGGTGTGAATAACATCGATCCCGGTCATGGAGGATGATGTTCGATCTTCCCTTTGGTTCACCAGGAAGGCCTTATCCTCTTCATTTGACATGATAATCATCGCATCCTTGTGAGCCACATCAAAGAGATCCGCGAGCTGGTCCCGGAACATTGCCTCTTGAGTACGACAGGTCTCGGAGTCTCGATTGCTGTTTTTCTTGAGCTTGTCGTACTCATCAATCATTTTCAAAAGTTTGGCTTTGCTGTAAGCCAGGGTTGATGTTGGAATTTTAGCATTTTCCCATATCTCTAGCACTGCTTGACTAGATGCTTTTGCAGCATTTGCTTTCGTTTGCTTCATGACAGAGTGATGGAAGTAATATTTCCTAAGCACTTGGCCTCTGGAAGGCAATGGAGCACCGGTGATATCTGCGTGTGGGTGGCCAACAAGGCAACAGGCTGGCCCACTTCGTGTCACCATATCCATTATCTAATCAAAAACACTACCTTTGGACACAAAAAAACAGAAATTATGTCTCATAAGCGTAACTATAGAAAGATATAGGCTACAACTAATAATTTTCAAAGAATTAAAGGAAATTGGCTGTTTTGCGGGTCCCCTAAACATCATCCAATTTTCTTCAAATTTTATCCAAAGCTATTGTACATGAAGTGCAACGAGGGCACCATGTGCTCGCTAGGTTCAGACAACTTTCAAAGTTTCACCCTAAATTTGGACCACCCTAATATATATATATATATATATATATATATATACACATCAAAACACGTGCTTCATGTTCTACTGTACTTAATTAAAATACTAAACTCGCATGTGATCGAGTCTACAGTTACATCATTGTTGCTTTGCACTATGCAATAAATACGATTTAACATTATTTCACCACTCAAAGCACGCGGATGACTATACTCAATGTAAAGGGTCTTCAATTCGTTTAACACTATTTTTGTGCCCACTTTACAATTGGTTGGCAAATTATCACTCTTTAAACACGGATAGAATACAATCAAAAGCACGCACAAATAGGGCATCGTTTGCTACATCATTATTAAATTCAAGTTTATAAACACTCCTTTCCAAACGAGGGTTTATTCTTTTCAATCCGAGCTTTTCAACCGTGGACTCTTCTTCACAACGCATATCGGCTGTTGAAATAATCTTCTAAGCCGTGCCGACAGCTACTCGTTATGTAAAGAAATAGCTTTTCAGGGTGAATCGTGAAGGTGAGCTCAGCCCTGTACCGCTCAAGTCCTTTCTACCAAAGTTCAAGATATTTCGAAGAATCTATACCTTTTAAATACCATCCAGTCCCAAACCATTCTCGATTCAGTCCTACACTCGGTAAACCCGTCGAGCAGAGCGGTGTATGCGTATTCAAGAACCGTATCAAAGTAAAGCATATCGGTAACACGTACGTCTAATATAGGCTTTAGCTTGCGGAAACCGACGATTTCAAACATTCTGTCGAGGATGAAACGGTTTCGCGTGGGGACAAGGACGTTATTATCAGACGCATTCTTCCACATCAATCGTATATCAATGCCTGGTTGATGCATATGGCATGTGAGGGTGCATCACTAATATGTTCTCTTCTTGTGCCTACACCTACTGGTATTTTATAACGATCTTCGTCCCACTTCTTAACTATCACGAAGATTCTATTCATCCCCTCAACACTTAAATAAATAACATTCCGTTTACCAGAGTTTATTTGTCTACATCGCGTTTCCAGTACATAGTTAACAGCGCCGGGTTTACGCCTGAACACACGCACTGACTTCGTCACGGACACATCGTATAGGGCAATGAGGATACTGCTCAACGGAAGCTCCATCGTCTTCTATTGTGAGGAGTGTACGTCCAGTCGGGTTAAGCTCTGAGGTGACTATGAGCAGCCGGTGAGCGGTTTGGCTCGGCGGGAGGTGTGGGGGCGATGAGTCACATGGGGGCGTCATACCAATCGTTAGTGATTCGTGCACGGGCTTGCTCCAACATGAAAGTCATGTGAATACTTGTATCCCATTATGTCGAACAATCAGAATTTTTCTGTTACATGAAGTAATAACTGCTTTAATGTTTTATCGAAACCATACAGCTTCGTTCAGGGGTATTCACCATTGTATTTTCTCGAACTACACACATTTTATTAACACTCCGGCGCTCTATTTGAGAGAAACGTGTCCATATCTGTCCTTTTTGCTTAGCAAGCGATACTCATCCCTAAACTATATTAAAAACTCACACAGGCCTTTAGCCACAACCTCACTGCGAACCTCATCATGATGTATATGAACGTAATGATAAAAATATTTTAGACTGTCCATGATAACAAGATTCATATTCTCAAACGCAGGGTATGCGTACTCGGTGTGATGTAACATGACATAATACCGCTTGTCACACCATTCGTCAAAAAGACTCGCTACCCCTTCACGTTGTTCTCTTCTGCACGTGATGCTTCTTTCAATTCGCGGTGTATGTGCGCCTTTACACAGTTTAGTCCTACGACGTAGTCCATCACATCGTTTGAGCCACGAAAGCCCGCAATGCTCTCGCCAGACTAATCGTAGAGTATTTGAACCTCCTGCTCCTCACACTTCGCTCGGCTCAATATGTCCTTAAAAGCCTCAAAGGAGGGAGGACTCGGGATTCTTTGAGTGTTCACCACATCTGTAGACTTTATCAAATACCACTTCATGACTGTCGAGCACGCAATATCAAAGGTAGCCATTACTTTTTCCGTCTACGCGAGAATTCTTCAAAATACACGTCTGAGATCCAGGGATCGTTGAGGTCAACTGAACAAGCAGGGCAGAGATATGATCAGCTAGAGGCCGGAATCATGTGACCCCTTTCATCGGCCATACAGTGGGCGGTGCTTAGCCTTTTCTGCACACACACACACACACACACACGAAGGAGAAAATGAAACGCTAATTGAACCAATTTATTTTAAATAAAAAAACATATCATCAACAAATAAAGTCTCTAATTCACGGAATATATTCGCGTAATAAATAAATAAACATATCGTTAACAAGTAGACACACACACACACACACACACACACATATATATATATATATATACACAGCAAAACATTCAAGGGCTATGGTACCCAGAGGGTACGGTATCGTAGGTGCCAGGCACCTGGTAGCGTTTTCTATATGTGTTACGACACACTACTGTCCCCCCAAGTTCCTACACACACCTAAGTTTCTGTGCCCGAAAATTGTGGGTCCCTACAGTCAGTTGAGACGGTTCGTCACCCTCATCTTCTAAGCTCACTAGCTCCTTCAGCGAATCAAATTTAACGATCCGCCGGTTCGCCTGGTTAAACGTGATGCATTTCGCCTTCACGATATATTGCACTTCCTCCCCCACCCTTACCCGTACCCCATAAGTTTTTGGACCTGTTGATACAAAAGAATCAGCGTAGGCACTATCACCATACTCATCCTTGATCTCATCAGTCAATTCTTCGAGGAATTCTTCAATAGGCTGCATGTATTCACCCTCCCTCTCTGTGAATATCACACTATCTGTGTCTCTGTACAGAACCCTCTGCCCAAGAGAATGCAGTAGACCCCAAAATATGATGCGAGCGTATGCTGTTGTGAAGCTGGCTACAGGTATGTTTGTAACACGTGATGTGCCTGTAGCCAATTCGGTAACGTACTTTATTATGTACGTATTACCCACATTTATGATCTCCATGACCTTTATCGGAAGCGTTTGCATAATCCCACACTCGTTATAACTTTGGGCTAGATGGACGTGCAAATTTCCCCCAAAGACTATTTAGGCACAACTTTGCACTAAAGCGCTAGCCCGGGTTCTTTACAACTTGTGACCGGTCAAGTTGTATCCCTTCACGATCACGGTAGCGCTGAATATACGCCGATTTTTCATTTTCGGCCTCAACTCCTCGCGCATACCCTGATGCTTCTTCCTTATCCTTCCGCTGGTTGGCTGTGTGATTACAGGTCCCGTTATTCTCCTCTGCGCACTTCACGCACAGGGAAAACATGAGCTTGCGGTCTATAACGACGGGTAAGATCGGCATCCATAAGTCACGAGGGGGGAGCACGTCTACGAAAGAAAGACCGAAATAGTTCTTGTTCAAATTTGCTGAGAACTCTTCGATGGTGGGCAGAGCGGGACCCACCAGTTTTTCAGTGCTCCTATGGGGTACGGATTGTTCTTCATCACATGGGGGTATAAATAACAGAAGTCGTAGTAATGGAGTTTCACGCCCTCCACGGGTGGAAAGTATAGTTTGAAGGGATTTGTACGCCCACCGAACAAGCTATCGCCGCATCTGAGAGGATCGAACACCATTGAACGTTTGATGGTGTTTATTTCTTCACGGTACTGCCCATCTGTTTCCATCCATTCATCATATTCATGCTCCCACACGACCTTGTGAGTGAATTGGGAACCTATAAGCTGATCCAGGGTGCGGGTCCATGCAAGACTGTCGGCAGGAGATCTACCATGGATATCTTCTACGATTCCACACTCAGGACGTTGGCAATCATGCCACCAGCACCCGTTAAGGGAGTACGCTGTCTTCTCACCAGTTACACGGTCTTCGCTTAGACCATCCACCCAAAAACCACGACCATTGACCTTGATGGGGACTTCCCCAGTGTTGCGAGCATGTTTTATGTATACACCGGTCTGTTGCTGCAGGTGTATGAGCCAGTAAATATCCTTATGCCCATAACTGCGGGGATTGTTTCTGTGAATGACGGCCAGTATGTCTTTAGGCATGAAATTGTTCTTGAACACCGTAAAGCACAATGAAGCGATCCTGGTTGCGACTTGCAGCGGATCACAGTTGAACCGGTCTATGTACATTAGGGCGGAGTGAAACGCAACTTTTTATTTCAATTTTTTTTGCCTCACTTGTTTTTTAGTGTATTAGAACATAAAAATGATGTATTCAGTCATTTAATAATTTAATATTTGTAACTCAAACCATCTCTCGCATTTTTACACAAAAGCAAAATGGCCATCAGCCGGTTGTCCATGAATAAAAATATGCTCATAACATAAAAACTAAGTGTTCTATCAAAAAAAATAATTGAAGAAAAACGGTTTATAATGCAAAACTATATACTTAAAAAACACCATTGTGTATACATTGTATTGAAATAAAATTGTATCTAGTTTCACTTGGTTGGATGCCGTAAATTAATTACATTTGAATGCGATATAAAACCCGCTCATCTCGAATATTTTTATTTTTCCAGGAGAAGCATCAGATCCTTTTTGGTTTCAAGTGAGGGAAGCAGAGAGTGACTTTTTATTCTTGACCTAATAAATCCGTCTCTTGATTCCTGTGATATTACTGATGCTGATGCATCTGTAACCAACTTCCAGGCTTTTTCGACGTTCTGTGTGTGAATGGGGTATTGTTCAATTTTGACACATTTTGTTTCGTACTCAATTCTTCATCACACAATTTAGAAGTGAGAGTTGGTTCACTAATATCACTCCTATCCCGGAAGATGAATTCTGTCCAATGTGATGCTTTGAAGTTCAATTCTGGTAGTCTAAATTCTCTGATTTTCCTTATATTGGCTTCCTTACATTTTCTTGTCTGTATTATTCGATCGATTGCAACTTTGCGCAGCTTTTGCTCACTATCTGACAGCATTGATAGAAGAATATTTTCTGAGTGAGCAAAATAGGCATTCCGTGATATATAAAGGTTGGACAACATTTTGTATATCTTGGGGTAACAGGTTGAACCTTTTTACCGCATCAAAGATGTTTGGGTCCATCAGGCAGATACGGTTTAAATTTTATATTGAACCAGTTAGGACCATAGTTTGTCACTATGAACAAAACAAGGCTACGTAACTCTCTGGAGGGATTCTTTTGGGAGACATAATAACGACATAGTTTGTTAACTAGAGTTAACCATCTAGAGTTGTTAAGGGGATCAGGCTTGAGTTTCTCTAGGCTTCCGTCAACATGTCCTTCTCTTATGGCCCCAATTATTCTGAACATGTATTGTTGATCATTACTTAAATCTTCTATGAGCTCATCTGTGAGAACTGGGATGCTATCGGCCCCATCCGTAATTGGGGAGAACTTTACCACAGGCATCTCATGACACTGAATGATCTTTGCCAGTTGTTTTCCCGTCATATCGCTCAAACAGATGCCTTGAGGGATTTTCATTTGTATGTAACATACAAATGCTCCAGTGTTGACATTCGTACTGTCGCACCCTATCACCTGGAGATTCTGGTCTAGTGTCACTTCATTCAAGTAAGCGAACAACGATTCAGATACATCACTTGCTTTTCCAGATTTAGGGCTCAAATGGTTAAGGTATTCTCCACCAGGCTCACTCAATAGTACATAATGTTCTTCAACAATTATATCCTGGTACCATTTACCATCTTTATTTGTCTTGTCTTTTCTCCCATCAAAATATAAAGCTTTAACATCACCATAACTTTGTGCAGCTTCAACTTGTAATGTTTTTCTCAATTTCTGTCTCTCTCTTCTCAACTTACTTCGATCAATAAAAAAGTCAGTCTTTTTCGGTAATGATACCCAAATCCACCAAAGTAGCTGAAGCAATGGTCGATGCAGCCCTACTGAAACACCAAATCTGTCTGCTTCCATGGCGAGATTGGGTAAAGGTGCTCTCATTTGAATGTTGGAGCATTCATATTCAGACTCAGTTGTTGAACCTTCTTCGGTACTAGAGAGATCAGTATTAGTATCAGGTGAAAGCACATCATCAATGACTACCTTTCGAATTCTTCATGCATGATTATTTTTCTTCGCGTACTTCCTTGTTTCTCCTTCACCTTTCTTGCATTTCATTTTGCTATAGATCTTGAAAGGGTAACATCCACATCTCCAATCACCATATTTCGCATAGTCCTCTGATCCTCAAGGAATACCAGTTCTTCTTTGGGCATTCTTGATTCTTTGGGACAAACAAATAATATGTTTTTCTTTACATCCGCTTTTTCGGCAGCCAAAATCTTGGTGCGAAACGAAGTTTCATTTACAGGACAAATGTCAAAGAGTTCTACCAATTATTTTTTGAACAATTCAATAAGCTTCGCATTGCTTTTGGATCGGCTGAATTGCGTAACCTTGTCATTAAAGCGTTTCAGCTTGGTAATTATGGATTTTTCACTCATTGAGGGTATTGATGAACGTTTCCACATTCCGACCAATGCTTCTGTTATCGTTTCGAGAATATCATTATTTGTCAATTTTGCAGATGAGCCTTCCTTCAGTAGAAGAAAATATCTCCCAACCTGCATATTAGAGGGTAAGACATTATGTGGCAATTCACTTGGAATTCCGAACAAAAAATGTTGCTTCACTGACTGTCTAGTTAGTTGGGATTTTGCCATATTTAGATCTGAGGTTAAATTTCTACAGAAATATCACATTATGAAAATCTGAAAAAATACAAAACACAAAACACGGAATTAGTTAAAACAAATTATATATAAACTCTAAAACTAAAATGTAAACATATTTTATTCAATAGTCTTTGTAGCCACCCATGCTACAATATGCAGCATGCGGCTCCTACCCCATCCCTTAGCCATACGCAAGATGTCATTGACCTCGAGTGAGACTGATGTTTAGATAAGCGTCTGTGTGTTCTTAAGTAGTTGGTGATTAGTAAATATCGCTTGTGTTGTGTGAATATACTTACTCGTTATCATATTTATAACGAAATAACGCACAATATAACGCGAAATCTTCTCTCAAAAACCGATAGATATTTTACTAGGGGTCTTTCAAAATGTGACTCCGCCATTTTGTTTTCGGCAAAAATGCGGCGGATGGAGGGTCCTAAAAAGAAAATATTATCTTTATAGAACTTCTAGAGAGTCAATACACTAAATCATGAGTGAGGCAAGACAGTTTAATATTTTCACTCCACCCTAATGTACATTAGGGTGGCCCACTTTTCAATTTTTTGTTAAAAGTATAGGTTATCGTAGTTTTTCCCATTATTTGGCACTATACTAGCACATTGGTACCATTTTTACAAAAATTGATCAATATTTAGGGGTCTCGCATCGACCTTGAAATTACGAGGGTTTTTTTTAAATGCGTACTTTTTAACTTTTTACTGAATCAAGATAAATCATTAAGTAGGGATGTTTTCTGAATCCTCTTAATGAGAGAAGTCGTTTGGTGTGCCTGCCAATGTCATACGCAGTGATGTAGGTCTCGAGATCGGTCTCGGTCTCGAGACAGATCTCGAGACCCAATTTGCAGATCTCGATCTCGATCTCGGTCTCCGCTATTTAGATCTCGGTCTCGATCTCGGTCTCGACAGACGCGGTCTCGGTTTTTCTCCCCGAGACCTTTCGAGACCTTTCGAGACCGTAATGAAAAATACATGTTATTGGCATACTTATGATGGTGGCTTGGTTGAATAGACACAATTCAGAATGTTTATGAAAGTTTGTAAAAGTAAGGGTCTCTAGGTGTTCATTAATCAGTCACCCTGTTTTGAGTTGCCACGTTTGTCTTGCGGGGGGGGGGTCTAGATTTTTTTAGGTTAGGTTGGTCTCGATCTCGATCTCGATCTCGAATTTTAAGGGTCTCGATCTCGGAAGGTAGATCTCGATCTCGAACCTTTGATCTCGGTCTCGATCTTGGTCTCACAGAATCAGGTCTCGGTCTCGGTCTCAGTCTCGGACTTGGTGGTCTCGACTACATCACTGGTCATACGACTAACGGTTTAAAGGTTGTGCCTGTATACAGGTAATACCAATGTGCTAGTATAGTGCCAAATAATGGGAAAAACGACGATCACCTATACTTTTCAAAAAAATCAGCAAATAGCAGACAAATAAGGAAGAAAGAAACAATAACTTAAACAATCACTTTTGCATTGTATTGACCACTATCACACGTCACTGGCTGCAACGTTGTCCCTCTGTGCTATGTCATCGTGGCGAGTGATGACTTCTTGAAGTCGCCGAGCTCTTTCCGGTTCTTTTCCACCACTTGCAGAAGATCCTGCAGCTGTGCCTCGTCCTTTGTGACCGTGTTCGCATAGTCTTGTATCAGTTGGACTCCTCTTTCAGCGACGTCATTGGTGACCTGGAGATTAGAGATCACATCCTTCAGACGACAAAAGTCCTCGTTCTCGTCCCACTTATCAGTTGGCAGGTGAGCCACGAAGACCCATACATCTTCAGACCTGCAAATAAGAACCAGGAGGACTCGTCGATCAGGTCGGGGAGTAGCGTCATCTCGTCGACTGAGACGTTCTCGTATGTGAAGTCTTTGGGTACAGGGAGGTGGGACAGCTTCTCTGCCATCTGTTGCTTCACAGTGCCATCCACCTTGTTGCTGCATAGAGCGAAGATGACGGTCTGAGGCCTCAGATACCAGAAGTGCCGCCTCATCACTGCCAGTGACGCTTCTGCCACCTCGCGGTCCACTGCCCTATACCTCAGAAAACGCTGGTATAGTACCAGGTCATTCAACGGCGCATCAGCTGCTACAGGGGCCGCCAACCAAGCTGGTACGTACAGAAGAGCGATGAACACCACGATCCTGTGCAGTTTGTCGACCAGCTCGGCGTCGAGCTCCAGCTGCCTACTGAACATCAGCAGTTTTGTGTAGTAGATGACCTGAAACAGAATAGGCACCATTGTAAGTAAGACAGGTTTATTGTTACCAATTACTTTGTTTGCGTTATAATGAAATGTTTATCTTTGAATAACATTTAAACTTATCTCTAGATTATTTTTGTTTGAAAATACTAACTTTAGCCATCCATCTTGCGTGGTGGTAGGCTCCTGGGCGCATGAGGTGAATGCCACGGCGTGGTTGTGTCCCGAGTACCAGGAGCGTGATCTCTGCCACTTCCCGGTAATCGTCTCTGACGAAACCAGAAGCTGTGCTCAGGAAGCTGACCGCCGCGTCCCGGAGTTCTATTAGCCACGTACTCTCCGCCAGATTCTCGACCTGCAGCTTGCAGTAGGTCGAGAGATCGAGCTCGTCCCATCTTCAAAAATAATAAACAAGAAAATTGTGTGAGAAAACTCTGAAGTTCCGGTTTGCTTTGTTTTATAAACTAGTGGAATATCATGTGTGTCCTAACTTTACCTTGCACAAAAAATGAACTAACCTTCTCTTCAACTGCTGAAACAAAGGATCAGTTGGTGCCGTAGTCCTTCCGAGCAGGGTGACGGCTACTGCCCCCACGATAAGCTCTAGGACGTGATGACGGCATCCCAGCTGGAGTAGCGGTCGCCCGAGCATGTTTTCCAGCCGGACAACTGCACCCTGCACCCTCCCCGTGTTGGTGGAAGTGGTGTCGAAGCAGAGTCCGATGACGCTCTCCTACATCCCCAATCTTCGAGAGCATGTATGGTTGCCCGCGCCTGCGACAGTCCGGTGCCGTCAGCAACAGCTGGGACTGACAGCAACTTTCCTTCTGTGCAATGAGGAGCCCCGGAGATGAGAATTGCTTGGCGGTGCTCCGCCGTTCCAAGGAAGTTCTGAAACACATGCCATATATTTCAATTTCATGGTTGTAAAGTAACCTTTTTGTTCACATTCAGTTCTCTTTTTAATTGACATTATGCTTCATGAATCTCATTACTAAATTGATAGCTATGAAAACTTAATCAACTGACCTTGACCATTTTGCCATCCCAGTGGACAACAGTGTGCCTCGGTGGCGTGAAGGAGTCCTTCACAGCCGTCGCCACTTCACGGCGATGTGACACTCTTCCCCGGCGAGCCGTTTCTTTCGAGATGCTGAACTGATTGAGGTCTGCTGGTGGATCCGCCGAACGTGTGATAGCAGCCACAATGCTTACTACCTATGTAGAGAATGGAAAGTGGAAAGGAAACTGTCAAGAATACATGTGGGTTACGGGACACTTTAAAACTGACGCTATCGATGAATACTATACACAATACGCACCTGATTATTGGACATGCGGAAACGATCAGCCACTTCCATGACAGCAGGTGCATTAAGGATGCGGCGAGGAAGATTGACAGACACACTTGGCTCTTTCGGCAGGGGGAACGCTAGTTCTGTCTCCGACTCTCCTGACATGCCAGTATCATCATTCTCCATGGCCTCATCTCCGGTTTCGTATGCACACTTTGAGGTTTGCGGCTCCTGGCGAGGACGTTTTCTTCCTTCCTGTAGCTTTCTTTTTACAGCGAAAACTTTATCGTTCCCGCTCATCGTTGCCACCCGAGGACCACGTTGATCGAGGTAGAAGTCAATGTCTTCTTTCTTGTCCTTGTCGGACAGCAGTCGATTCTTCTTTATATCTTCGACAGCGTCAGATGCTCCGATATCCCACAGCTTGTCCACACTGTCCGAAAACTTCTGCCGTTTTCCTCCGGCGTCAGTTTCTCGTTTTCTGCTCTTTTGGAGTAAGTGCCACTCTTTCCACAATGCCTCTAGCTTCCGTTCGCAGTTGAGCTTTGTGATTGTTTTAATGCGGGCCATGTTCCAAAACTTTAAGACGTTGTTTACGGTTTCTTTGAATGCGTCTTTCCTGTTAGCAGTGTACTGGATAACACTGAAGAAGTATTGCAAAACCTGCCGTGTTGTTGGCAATTTGCTACCACTGATGGAGGACGACGGTTGGCCAACTAAAAAAATTTCCGAGGCCGATCTTAGAGAAGGTAGCGATGTTATTTTCGCCTTTCCTTTTGATGACTCTATTTGTAGCTTCAAGAGTTCTTCCAGTTATGGTTGCCATCGATTTGTCCATGACAAAGGATGAGGAACTCAGACAGAATTTCAAAATGTTATGATCTGCAAAAAAAGAAATAGGTTAGGTACCTGGCACAGGCATAGTGCATTTTCTAATTACCTATATACATTATACATTCCGCCCGGGTATGGTGACTCATTTTTTTTAAAAGTATAGGTGATCGTAGTTTTTCCCATTATTTGGCACTATACTAGCACATTGGTATTACCTGTATACAGGCACAACCTTTAAACCGTTAGTCGTATGACATTGGCAGGCACACCAAACGACTTCTCTCATTAAGAGGATTCAGAAAACATCCCTACTTAATGATTTATCTTGATTCAGTAAAAGGTTAAAAAGTATGCATTTAAAAAAAAAACTAGTAATTTCAAGGTCGATGCGAGACCCCTAAATATTCATAAATGTTTGTAAAAATGGTACCAATGTGCTAGTATAGTGCCAAATAATGGGAAAAACCACGATCACCTATACTTTTCAAAAAAAAATGAAAAGTGGGCCACCCTAAATTGTACAATGTACATCCTTCTAAAGGCCTGGAAACATACTCTAAGCACGCGCACATCATTCACGCAATAACGCTCACATTCATCAGCTATATTGTATGGAATTTCTTCATTAAACCTGTTGTAGTAGCGGTCAAAATCTTCACGCTCACTATCACTCATGTTGAAATAGTTAAAGTAATGTTTTGTGCGAGGTAGTTCTACGTAATTTAAAGTGTCGCTAGTGAGGAAAGTGTATGGGAAATATCCTTTTGAAACTTCGGCGGGTACGCCCATCATTTTGGATAGCTTGGCTAATTTACGAGGTGGGAATAATAAAGTGTCTTTAAACTGAACATTACCACTTATTTGCATCTGTATAAGTTTGTTTCCTCTTTTCAAGGGATCGCCTGTAAATATCTCCGATGACTCGTGTTCAAGCAGTTCCTTATAAAGGAATTGTGTGTTAAATTTTGCCCCGTTATAGGCAAGAATATACAGTCATTTTTTTAACTTGTCCGCTAACTTTACAATATAGGACACAAAGAGTTTCACGGGGTTGTCGTGTGCGATCGTTTAAAAAACGTTTGTTCGTTTGTCACATTTGTGACACTCATCACACTCGACTTCCATGCACTCATCGCAGATAGTCTGGCTGTGGGATAACTTCTTTTGTTTCAGCAGCCGTATATGTTTCTATATCGTTTTACACAGTTATACAAGGTCTATTTTTAGGCTTAGCATCTTTCGTATAGCATACATGCTTTATACCATCTGCCTTATATTTCTTATGGCATATGGAACAGTGAATTTCATCACATTTATGCATGAATTTCCCCCAAATTATCCATCATATGAAACATACCACATTCACAGATTCTCATTTTCCTGTAAGTGCCAATTGACTTATGGAGCTCAAAGCATTTATTATTGAAAAATGTGCGTCTACACACATTGCAGTCCCTCTTTTTAGCTTCAACTACACAACTTTCACATTTGGAGCTTTTACACTGCTCACGTACCATGTGGCATTCCTTACAATGTTTCACTATATCATCCGAAAACTCGAGACATCCCTTACACAAATCATGATGCCTTCCATATTTTCGACTTTTATCATAGCTCGCGTAAAGAGTCCTTTTATTACTGATGGGGAGATACGTTGTCTCTGACAGCCCTAAAATAAGTAGGGGTCTTGTACGTCCTCTCACACTGCTTTTAAAAACATACAGTCCTGCGACGATCATCCATTCCAAATACGACTATACGAACATTCATTTCCTGCTCCACCCTTCTCAACTCTTCAGGGTCCATATTACAGTCAAACTCAAGCTTGCAATCTGAAGCCATTTTTCGAGCACACTGCACAACCGTAGACAACCAGATATTATACGCGATCGTATTTAGCATAGCAAACATATGGGCCAAGACTACTGCTATAAAGCCGCAACCACGATCGGAGTTTATATGCCGTCTGTAAATAGCCTGAAAAGTGAAGTTAAGAGTATAAGGTGTGGCCGTATGACCCGCAACACGGAATACCCGGTCAATATATATCGTGAAGTTGTACATGTTGAAGGTTGTAATACTTTGAGGGATTTACATTATACGATCCATAATATATTCTATATCTACAGCAGCCAAGCGTCTGTATGGTATTAGCACCCAAAAATCATCTACATCCCCGTCATCTGAACCGAACCCGAAGTACAGCCTCGTCCTGACTTCATGACAGTCCCTGCTCTGAAGGGCAAACTCCACAATACGCTCAACTACGCGTCGTAGTCCGTGCTCAGCACCCTTGTTATACATGTTCGCGGGTCGATCCCGACTACGTACAGATTTCTAGTCAGGGTTGGGGTAGCGGTGGTGGTGCGCACCAGCTCGAATGTTATACCATCCTCTACAGAACGAGAAGCTGCTGCTGTGGAGGGTACGTCAGGAAATGAACAAGAATAAGGGTGCACATTTTTATTTGTAGAAGGAACTAATGTGGGGGTTGTGTCTAAAGACGTAGAGGCTGGAGCTCTATTATTGGGGGTCTAACAACCGGTGCACTCCTGGCACGCTTTATACCTGACGTGGAAGGCGATTTATCATCATGCCTCCGCATGAGCTACAGTTGGCGTTAGTGGGGGTTCGCTAGTGGGGGTGGAGCCTGTAGCCACAACTACCTGTCATCGCAATCGTCTGTAATATCGATGATGGGGACATTTTGCTGTACCTCATCCTCATTCACGGTTCTGAGGAAGAAGAGGAAAAACGAGACTGTAGAATATAAGGAACATCACTTTAAATTTTATTATACGTTGTAAATGTTCCATTTAGGAGTGTGACGTGTTAGAAATGGATTCTGTAGAAAAACTCATCTTTACGAGCCCGTCTACATGTATTATATCTGGCACTACTGGATGTGGTAAAGCTGTGTTTATGCTCAAAATCATTAAGGTAGATGTTCTCAAAATTTGTGCATAAAGTAATATGGTGCTATTCCACATACCAGTCAGTATTCAACGAGTACCAAGATGATATTTTGATCCACAAAAGTGTATATGATGTTAATTCGTTAAAGGGAAATGAACATACAGCCATTGTAAGTGACGATCTCGTGTTAGAAATGGATATGACGTTTGCCGAGACATTTACAATGTTCTCCCACCATCTTAACATAAACGTATTCTTCATCAACCAGAATCTACTTTTCAAAAATAGATACATGCGCGATGTGTCGTTAAATACAGAGTATCTACTCTTATTCGCACAACGTAGAGATGTGTCACAAATTGGAGTATTAGTCAATCAAATGTTCTCGAATCAGCGTAAGGAGTTTTTGGAAGTATATGGAAGTATATGGTGTATATTCCAGAATGACAAAGAGGCTAAAGAAATACAATGAATTAATAAAAATCTATCATCGACTGCCCCGGGCATTGCAGCAGATATTTGTTAAAAATATTGACTCCGACTTTTTAAAATGCATCTGTGAAATCTGTCTTAGCGTTATAAAATGTAATGTATCAATGAAACCCCCTCAGAAGGCTCGCCTACGCTGTTACAAGAACATAATACGCACACTAGCTCGTAAAAGTCAAACTGTGAGGAAGAAAAACGAATTATTGTACAAAGAGGGGGTTCATTCCTCCCCATCTTATTTTCAGTTTTGGGGCCTTTACTGACTAGACTAATATAATGAAGCATACACGAGGTGTATGCTTCACTACAAAGCTCAAAGAGTCCAGATACGGTTCTAGAACCCCGTAAAAGCAGGCTAAAAAGAATGGAAAGCGAATTGTTAGACCTATTAAACAGTGAAAAGTAACCTGAGGAGAAAATAATTTTATATCAAGAACCTCTGCAGAAATTTCTTCATGATTACGAAAATTATAAGAATTGACAGAGGTCCCCGTAATTATTAGGCACAGCACAGACGACGCTGAAGATGGAGGCATAGGACCTCGGGTCGCGGCTAGAGATGACCAGTCACAGCATATCGAGCATGTATTAAAAAACAGCCTCCCACATACACTGAGGAATAAAGGCTTAAGTGTTTCTATTGAGTGAGGACCTCATTATACAGTGGATTGATACAGGTGAGGTCATTGTTGAAGGAACAAAGGTACAGGGCTCGAATATCGCTGAGATCGTCCATGACCTGGTGAGAAAGTGAGATAGGCCCTCGTTACAAGCGTTACAATCAGATCTTAACACGGTAGAAGACATAATGGCGGGGACTAAACCTAAAGAAGCTCTAAAAACGCACTTCAATTGCACAAGGGACGAAATCACGAAAGATGCAGAGAGAAAAATGCATGGTGGAGGGAAGAAGAAGAAGAGACCTGTGCGAAAGAAGAAAACGCCTGTCCGAAAGAAGAAGAAGGTGTTACCAGCACGTGGTGTTAAACGTAAAAGGACATCATAAACGAAGAAGTGTTCTAAGCGACTGACACCTATGATTGGTCATTTTTTTAACTGATATAAGCGAAAGACATTGCTCTCATTAATCATAGGCTGTTTACTACTTGCCGTGCCACTATTTTTGACTCGTTATGGCCCATTTCATCCATCCGTATAGTTCACAATGTCGTAAATCGGAGCTGTCCCTCTTTGACATGCCCTCAACTCAAGTTTCTATTGGGCACAGTGACTTTATTACAATTAATCCATTAAACACCATTAGCTCCCCGAGTGCCCCTATAGAATTCGTGATCTCCAGCTCAGGCCCTTACTTTTTTATCCAAGTTGTGTGCACATGTACGCTAAACTACGTATAGCACATTCAGATAGAGAGGATTGCAAAGACAAATACGTTGTATTTCCACAAACAAACTTTCTGCACTCTATATTCAGTCAGTATGAGGTGTATTTAAACCAGGTCAACATCAGCAGGAACGGGTTACTATCACCTACGAGCCTATCTGGAAAATGTCCTCAATTTTTCAAAAGAAGCGAATGACACCTTTTTAACTGCCGAGGGCTATTATCAAGCTAAAGATTAAAGCAGTATAAAGGACAATTTAAAAAATCCTAAAAAGAAGATATGTGAATGCTTCGGACGCCTGCATACAGATTTCACATTCCTGGAGAAGCTGCTTGTGAATGGGGTCGATATGAAAATAAAGCTCACTCGTACAAATCCTGAGATCTGCTTAAATCTGGGGGCTGACCAAGAAGAGAGCGCAAAGCCCGTGGTGATTCATGTTATGGAAACATATCTTCGCGTGCGCCGAGTGAAATTAAGCTCTGCTAAACAACTCGAAATTGAAAAAAATTACTACACGCCACAGTAAAATACCAAATTAATAAAGTACAGATCAAACTCTACATGGTGCCAGCAGGGCTGGCATCGAAGCAGATAGAAAACGTCGCCCTTGGATCTCTACCTAAAAGGTTATTAATTGGAATGCAGGGACACGTTTCTGTGAATGGAAAATATAAAAAGAACGCCTCTAATTCGAAAATTTCGGCCTTAAAAATATAACCCTATACGTCAATGGAGTCGCCTTAGTGGGGGCATTAGAAACGGATTATTCAACAGAAACCGTGTACCGGTACTTGCAACGAGCTAGGAATTGGCGTAACGCAGAAGGAATTCATCGAGCAAGTTAACCTTTACCCGTTTGACATCAGCCCGTACTTATATGCTAGTGTAAACATGCATTTAAGTCCACAGCAGAGTGGAAACATCTCAGTCACATTGGAATTCGCCAAGCCTCTAAACGCGCCTATTATTGTACTAGTTTATCTCGAATCACAAGCCCTAATAGAGATCGATAGGTTTAGAGGTATAGTCACAGACTTTTAAAATGGATGCGAATACACTCCAGATAGTAATGAATAGTGACCGAATCACACGCTCCAAATTTATCGGTGTGTTTGCGAAGAATGAAACGCTGAAGCTTCCAGCTACAAGACGCTGCGGCACACTTATTCTAAATACGGATGTTAGCGGAGGTGAAGGGCTTCATTGGATCGCCGTCTATTTTAAAAATAGGGAGCGAATGTAATATTTTAACTCACTGGGGGTTCATCCTTGGAATGACGATATTATTGTAAAATTTCTCGAGCAATTGCACATTCCCCAAATTGTGTGGAGTCCTTACCAATTACAGGGGTACTATAGCAATACTTGCGGGACGTACTACCTTTCATTTCTCTTGCATATGGCGCGTGGGAACGAATTTACAAATTTTTAAAAATTATTCGATTTGTGTCACACCGAACGGAATGATGAAATGGTATGCAACCAGATAAAAAATCGGTTCCCGTTTGTACGCACTCGGTGTATTGTGTGAAGTTTTACGCGTGTATATATATATATATATATATATATATATATATATATATATATATATATATATATATATATATATATATATATAAATATATAATGTAACTTGAGTAATTGCAACAATATTGTGTAAAATATAAAATGTCTTCAATAATGTTAGTTTGTGTAGCGTTTAAGGACGAATCTTATGCTCTGTAGCTTATTTAAAATGTAATGGATGCTAATTCTGTAAGTATTTTAAGTTAGATATAAATATATATTGTATACAAAAATTATGCCAATGTCATTATATATGTCATATATATGAGAAATATTGAAGGACATATTGCGTAAAATTTTGTATACAGTAAACGCTAGTATGTACTATTTTATAAAACATTCCTCTTAGCTCTATCATTTAATAAATTGTTGAAGATACATGGCTTGTTCTTTCCCGACACACACACAGACACACATACAAAAGAAAAACTCGCATCACTTCGTCGATGATACGACAATGCTGGGTTGAGTGTGCAGTAAAACTTGTACCTCCGTCCCCAAATTCTCGTCCACGATTTGAGTTTCTTCAAAATTATCACGAAAAGTATCTATAACACGATTGAGTTCCCCATCCGCCCTTTAAGGAAAAAGGAGCTACGGTTGTAGACATAAATTTTAAAATTATTTTTGGCCTGTTCAAACATTTTTCTGAAGAAAGTAATTTGAAAATTCGCTCTTTAAATACTTAATAGAGTACAAATACAATAATTTAGAGAGCCGGAAGTACTTTTATCCTAGCTTGGCATGCTACGCATCGCCTGCCGCCACCGACCCTCAAGCCCGGGAACGCTGGAAATTCCTCCCTTTAAAGTTTGCAGTAATTCATTCTTGGTACGAGTCAAACTATGGATAAATTATGGATTTTTATAAAAATAATTAATACTTGCAAAAGATTCTTGATTAATATAATGTAGGACCGTATTAATCACTGAGCTGAATGACACATGCTATATATATTATATATATATATATATATATCCTGAGGATGTCATTAGACGAAAGCGCTTGAGCACCTTCCTTTCCTTCGTAGTTTTATTCATCATAAATATTTTTCACGTGTTACTTTCGTGAAATAATTTTCATATACTGTATATATATATAGACCGAGAGTGGTAATCAGATTAAACCACATTTCACAAATTAGTTTTTAAATTATTATGTAATTATTAATTATTTGTCACTTCAATTGTGGTTCCTTCCGCTGGATCATTCTGTGTGGCTTCACAAATGTTTGCCACTTGTTGAGATGAAAATAATCCTTTCTGGTCGGAAGCTGCGAAGATCAACTTAGTGACTTCAACCCTGAAGGAAGGCAGGATAAAAATCACTCTTTGCGTGTATGGCTTACGTGAGATCTCCAACTTTATATAAGACTGGTAAACAATAGAGTTCTGACTGACTGGCAGTGTCCATGACGGCTGGTATTGCGTGGTTATTCACAGGCGAAATATCAGCTAATATGGTGTCGAGCTGAAAATGCCCCATTTATATATGCGGCGCGCCGCTTCAATTGTAGGTCAAGATCAGAAGGTCAATCGCCGACTCGAAGGCATCCTGATTGGTGAACAATGAACAATGTCAAAATGTCGTAGGCTCGATCTCACGCCCCATTCGTTGGGTCGAGAATTTCTGATTGGGCGCTGATGCCGATTCTGAGGGCATGTCTTCATCAAATTTGGCTTAAAGCAGCCCACGGATTTTTTCAATTGTTTTCAAAGATGTCACAAGCAAGTAAATTTAGACGTGTGGTTGAATAAACCATTATTTTTTAATTAAAAACTTATTTGTTTGTCTGAATATCAACATGAAAATTTAACATTAATTAGAATGTATTTTTAAAAAAATTTTAAACGTAAATTCAATGTTTTTAAAATATTCATTGAATAAATTTGACAGTTTTTCATAAATTGAATTGTATTTGTATTAAGGGAGGACTTTTGGTGCGCTGTTTTAAAACTAATTTGAAAGTCTCTTGATTATTTTTATTAAAATTCACGAGATATTAAAGTCCACTGAAGAAATAAAATCTTTTTAAGTTTAAAAGTTTAAATTTTAGTTTTTTTACTTTTGAAGTTGTAAATCGTGGCTGCCCCTTTAAAGGAAAATCTTTAATAAGTGGAAAGGCAAATAGCAGGTGTCCCGCGATTGTTTGGCCGTAAGATTGATATGGCACTTAAATTTAATGACATGTCTAAGCAGACAGCACCACAGAGAGAGAGAGAGAGAGAGAAGTTTGCGTGTATTATTATCATTGATAGTATTATTATTATTATTTAAAAGAGCTATAGTGAATACTGCTTGGAAAATAAATTTGGAGTTTCAGTTCACTTCGTTTCGGATTAAAATCTCGACGAAGGGTATTAGCGATCAGTCGAGTCGAAATTTTACCTATCGCCCCATCCTATGGAGGTGAGTTTTGTTTCATCAATTTTCAGGTGAGAGACGTCCGTCTGTCGCCAACGCAATCTAAAATTCCATCGATAAGTTGGCGTCTCATTAGTCTAAGCCGAATTTTTTTTAGAAAAAACGTGAATAGCGAATAAAATATAGATGTGAGCTTTAAGGGATTATATATATATATATATATATATATTATATATTATATATATATATATATATATATAATATATAAATAAATAGATTTGACAAGAGCCTCACAATTATTCAAGACATTGTAAAACGAGTGTATTTATTATTAATAATAAAGGTTATTCAATGTTTCAAATTGTGGAGGATTTTTTTTGGTCCCATCTAATTCGGCTTATTATTATTGTGTGTATATATATATATATATATTATATATATATATATATATATATACACGTATATATATATATATTATATATATATATATATATATACCTAATGGGATTTGTTTAAATATGGGATGATAAGTACATATTTTGCCGTCTCGCCTTCATTCCTTGACGAGATGTGAATACACGAAAGCATCAAGTGCTGGGTTTGTGCTGACGATTGACGTATTTATTTATTTATTTTAAATATAATAATTCTTAATAGTGTATATAGAGCAATATAAATTTAATTATTTATTTTTAAATATAATAATAATAATTCTTAATAATGTGTATACAACAATATAAAAATTCATTTTTAGCATTAATTGGCACATTATTAAGTGGAGTGCCTTGGCTTAGAAGGCTTGCTATATATATATATATATATATATATATATATATATATATATATATATATATAAAGCCTTCTACGCCAACTGGCGGGTTAAGACTTCTAAGCCAACTGTGAGGTCAAGAGTGATCATTATACGCCTAGGCTTTCCAGACGAAGAATGCTCTCTCTCTCTCTCTCTCTCTCTCTCTCTCTCTCTCTCTCTCTCTCTCTCTCTCTCTCTCTCTCTCTCTCTCTTAGGTTAGGTTTGGGTGGCAGCTTGGGGGATAAACTATTCCCCCTTGCTTGCATACCCTCTTCCCTTTTTTTCGGCACTGGCATCATGGGGAAGAGGGGAGTTAGCACCTTGCAACAAGGGGGGAAGGGATTAGCACCTTGCAACAGTTGATCAACATTGCATTGCAATTTGCACTCTAACATTTTGCGGTCATACTACTGGGGAACTATAGGCCTATTGGTCTAACTTCTATAATTGGAAAGCTTTTAGAAACAGTTGTATGCGCCTAGGTGGTGTAGTGGTTAACATCATTGACTACGAATCCATCGGCCCCGGGTTCGATTCCTGGTGACGGCAGGCGGCGTGCAGCTAACCCAACTCTTCGTCTTTTCACAAAATAAAAAGTGGGTGGTAGATAAATGGGTACCCTGGGTAGCCTAGTGCTTAAATCGCTGGGCTGCTGATCAGGAGGTCGTGAGATCGAGTCCGGGCAATAACTGTAGCTTCTGACCGTTTGTGGTGGGTCGTGGTTCGGATTCCACATTAAGCTGTAGGTCTAAGGGAGAGCAATAAGCTTGACCTTCTCAGAATGAACAAATTTGGGCGGAAGCAAAACCAACGTCAGCCAAAATTATTAGACATCGTATAGTCGAGCATCTTGAAAGAAATAATCTTATAAAACAAAGTCGCCATGGGTTTTGTAGAAATAAATCTTGTTTAACAAATTTATTGAAAAAATTTCATGAAGTCGTCAGTATTTATGATGGTAGTAGAGCGATAGATGTAATATATTTAGACTTCCAAAAGGCGTTTGACAAAGTTTTGTATAAACGATTGGTAGTAAAACTTAAAGCTCACGGAATAAAGAGTCAAGTTCTTAATTGGATTGATAACACTGGGGAACAAATTTTAACTATTTTTTTGTTTCTTGGACGTGAACAGGTCGGTCTTATAGGATTGTTTCCGCTGATTCCGAATATAGCCGTAGAATTTCTCTATCACCCAAGGTTACTGAGAAATTTGTATTTTAATATTTATTCAAAAGGTGTATACTGTATAGAAGTTAGTAAAAATACTTCATAAAAATTATATTAGTGCAGATTGGCATTTAAAATATTCTTCTTAAAACTTCTTTGTCACTGATTTTCTCTTGTAGTTTTCATTAGGAGCTTCTCGCATCAATGTCCAGCAGTAATCAGCTAACATTGCCGGATCCCACCTCCCTTGGTAGCGTTTCTCCATAGTAGCTATATCTTGGTGGAACCTTTCTCCATGCTCATCGCTTACGTCGCCGAGGTTTTCAGGGAAGAAATCTAAATGGGAGTGCAAGAAATGGATTTTTAGTGACATTTCATCCCAATAACCTATATGCTTCAATCATGTCCTGCACTATTTTTTCATAGTTAGAGGCTTTGATGTTCCCTAGAAAATTTGTGACAACATTCTTCATGGCCTCCCATGCCACTTTTTCTTTTCCTCTCAAGGCATCTTCAAACTTTTGATCTTTCATGAGCTCTCTGATTTGGGGACCAACAAAGATCCCTTCTTTTATCTTTCCATCGCTAAGTCGTGAAAACTTTTTCTTCAAATATTTGAATGCCTTATCTTCCTTGTTCATTGCTTTGACAAAATTTTTCATGATACCAAGTTTGATGTGAAGTGCCGGTAAGTATATTTTCTTGGGGTCAACTAAGGGTTCATGAGACACATTCTTCAGTCCTGGGATACATTTTTGACGAAGTGGCCAATCCTTTACAAAATAATGCGAATCTCTGGCTCTGCTGTCCCATTCACAAAGGAAGCAGCAGAACTTCGTATAACCGAGCTGCATTCCCAGAAGAAGCGCGACGACTTTTAAATCCCCACATATATACCAACGAAACTGGTCATAATTAATCTGCTGAAGGATGAGTTTCATATTTTCGTAAGATTCCTTCATGTGGACAGCGTGCCCTACAGGAATGGAAGGGTATTTATTTCCATTGTGAAGTAGTACAGCCTTGAGGCTTAGCTTCGAAGAGTCAATAAATAAACGCCAATCTTCAGATTTGTGCTCATGACCGAGAGCTAACAGCAGTCCATTTACATTATTACAGTAGCATAAACCACCTAACGAGGAGAAATACTGCATCAGATCTTTTTGGCGAGTGCGGAACGCCGATATGCTTGTATCTTTTGCCAGCAAATTCCATTCACGTAACCTGGAGCCCAATAATTCCGCTTTCTTTTTCGGAAGGTCCAAATCTCTCACGAGATCATTCAGCATAACCTGCGTTATCATACGTGGTTTATTTGATTCAGGTTGCTGAAAGTCTGTATCTTTAGTGTCATCAATTTCCATTGGTTCAATTTCAGACTCTTCATCCAGTGTCCATGACTTTGGGGGAGTTGGAATTGGGTTATCATCGTCATGTAGTACTGGTCTCATGGCAGATGCAAGATTTGGGTATTGAATTTTATGTTTATTTTTGGCAGAGAATCCTGAAACGTTAGTCATACAAAAATATGCAATCCGTTAGGTGATCCTTGGGCTCTCTCCAAATCATTGGTATGGCAAATGGCATAGATTTGCGGGTACCTTTAATCCAACCCCTAAGAGTGACGGCACAGGAAATGCATGAGATATGAGGTTCCCAGGATTTGTCTTGGTCGCCTACCTTACATCCAAAATAAAGTTCGTAAGCCTTCTTCACGAGTGGGGTCATCGTCTTCCTCTGTGCCATTATGGTCAGTTCTCCACATACGTAGCAAAATGTATCTCTGGGATTAATACAATTTCGATTTATGCTGGCGGAAAATTATTGAAATCACGGAAAACTTTTTGGAATGAAAAACCAATTTTTTCTACTATGAAAAATTTTAAAATTTGAGCAAAACTTGAAAACAATTTCTTTCTTTTTATTAAAAATCTGTTTGTTTAAATAGCTATATTTTTTTAATGCAAAAAATACTATTAAATATAGTTAACCTGGAAAAAAAAGAAAGTAAAATTAAATTAGTACACTTAATTTTAACTAATATTTTGGGAAAACTCTGAGTAAATGGAAATATTATTTTCTCGAAAACTATGGGTGATAGAAAAATTCTGAAACCATATTTGGAATCAGCATCAAAGGTTCTATAAGAAACACTAAATAGTTTTGAAGAAACAAAAATGTTGTTCCCTAGTGTAATTGGTTAACTGGTAGAAAACAAAGGGTAGTAATTATTGGGACTGAGCCAGGGTGGACTAATGCAACTAGTGGTGTTCGCAAGGGTCCATTTTGGAACCACTCCTTTTCACAATATACGTTAACGATCTTGATGTTAATTTAGTAAGTAAAATTTCTAAATTTGCCGACGATACTAAAATTGCGAATAAAGCAATTAGTTTACCAGATAGAATCTACAGTGCGATCTTAATAATTTAATAGGGTGGTGTAATAAGTAGCAAATGAAATTTAACGTAGATAAATGTAAAGTCGTGTATATAGGTTACACAACAGTAAATTTAACTGCACTATGAGAAATAGTGTTAAATGAAGCCTCTGAGGAAAAAGATTTAGGTATCATTGTTACCAAAGATTTAAAATTCTCAAAACAATGCTCAGTCGCGAGCAGTAAGGCTAATGGAGTATTGGGTTTTATTTCTCGTAATTTTAAATTTTGAATATAAATCTTCGATATTGTTTTGTCATTATATACAATATGCCGTTAGGTCAACTGAATGCCCGGTTAGGTCAACTGTACGCCCTTGATGATTGGTTAGGTTAAGTCGTGATATTTTCGTTAGTTTTAACGAAAATATCACAACTTAACCTAACCAATCGTCAAGGGCGTACAGTTGACCTAACCGGGCATTCAGTTAACCTACATTAAATATATAAAGAAAATGAAAGGATGCAAAAAGGAGCTGCTCAACTCGTACTTGTGGAAAATAATGAGGCGTGACCGATTCTTCCGAAATCCATTTTTTACTTTGTGTGACCATATAGCGCAACAATTCTAATAAATTTACTTTCAATCTAATATTTTAACATGTTATGATTTACTTTTTATGCCTTTACTTTATTAAAGCGAACATTTTTTATCGTACTTCTTATCCTAAATATTGGGAAGCAATATGTTAAAGTGATTAACACTGGGAAGCAATATGTTAAAGAGAGGTTCCTGGGAAGCAATATGTTAAAGTGATCCCATGGAGTGGCCGATTTTCGGATGATTTTCTTTTTATTTTAAATGTAGTAGGAGGTGCTAATCGGGTGTGGTTACAGTCTACAGAGCACTGCGAGTTCTCAAATGATACCCCATTAGTAGAGACGGCAAGCTTGATGGGAATTCTCAGGAGTCAAAACCTCCGAATAGCTAATTATATTATTATTAAATATATAAGGATGGCTGTTCTTTAAGTACATTGTGTTTATTTATTGAGATTTCTCTTAAATATGTAAATGTAGTAGAAGGCGCTGGTCTGATCTGGTTACAGAGCACTGGGGTTTGTCATTGTGAGAAAGCTAGGGAGACAAAACTTCAGAATAAGTTGACAAAGGGGGCTATGAGGGTAGTTGGTTGCGGTGGAGTTGGGGATGATGTTCTCTTTTAATCGTAAATGTATTGTAGTAGGAGGCGCTGTTCGGGTCTGGTATCAGAGCACTAGGAGTTTTTAAATGATAGACTTTTTTTACTTTTTATATTTTTATTTATGTGTTTCTAATGGATGGGAATTCCGAATAGCTAATTAAATTATTTTGTTGAAGCGCCTACTCTCTCCTTTTCTTTCTTTCTTTTGCTCCGTCCCTTCTTTCTTTTATGTTTTATTATTCAAAAAGTTCTGCTTGAGGAAGGTCGAGTTAAGATAGTATAGAAGTAGTATTATTACCTTTGTAATAAATGTGGTAGAAGGCGCTGGTCAGATCTGGTTTCAGAGCACTGGGAGTTTTCAGATAATACTCCACTGGTAGAGAAGGGGAGCTTTATGGAATCTCTCGAGAGTCAGAACCTTTGCATAGATGTTTTCAGTTTTAGGGAAGCTGCTTGGGTTTATAGTGTAGGAATGTTACTACTTTTTAGGTAAAATCGCGGAGTATCTAACTTAGCTAGCTAGAGAAAGTTTTATAATTTTATATAGAAGTAGTGAGATTCCCCTTTTGCAATAAACGTAGTAGGAGGTGCTGGCCGGGTCTGGCTTCAGAGCAGTGGGCGTTCTCAGATGATGGAAAGCTTGATGAGATCGCTTGGGAGTCAAAACCTCCGAATAGTCATACTCATCTCCAGGGAAGCTACTTAATTACAGTAGAGCTTTAGTTTTAAATATTGTGCATCAAATTTCGCAATAAAAATAAATAAATTTCGCATATAAAAACTATGCAATTTAGGCCGTTTCAAAAAATCGAAATTTATGATGGCTCAACGCACACATACTAAAAAAGTAATATGTCATGAATAAAGACTTCATGCAAAATATTAAGACAAGAGCTTATTGTTATCCCACCCCTCCATGCATATCTATTTTACCCCTCATGAGAAAATTTTCATTTTTCTGGCAAATATATTTATTTATTTGTGATGTCCTCTTAAATTTGGTATATAAAATTCATAAATAAAATTGGAAGATAAGTAGGTTATTTTCAGGAATGGTCCAGTAACCCCCCTATATTCTTTAGAGAGAATTCTAGAAAATTCTTCCTTCAGGATAACTATTCTAGAATTTCCATTTTTTCCCTTTATGGATTATATGATGTTTTATTTGCTTTTTCAGCTATAATTACCGATATTTTCACAAGTTTCCTGTTCTAGAAAGGTTACTTCATGTTACTTTACAACTTTCTTACAGTAATCAAGTCATATTATAATTTAGGTGAGTGATTAATGATTATATTATATTATATTATTATTAAGACTAACAGGTGGTAAAACTTTTTCCCTCAGAATTATGGCAAAAACCAGAAACAAGTGTGAAGTCTGGTTGGTCGGACAAGTGCTGGAAGAGGGTTTTTCTGAGAAGCAGCTTCCAACTAACAGTGATGTCCTTAAACGTCTTTTTTATCACATTAAGGTGGGAAAGCAAAATCTCTGTAGCTTGCGCAACTGTAGCCAACGAAGTTATTGCTATGTGGGAAAAAGACTCCTTAATTACATCCCACAAGCCTTATATTGTCTCAAAGCTTAAAAGGCTTTACAATAAGCATGAAGGGCTGGTCAAGAACCGAACTCGATGAACTCCTACCCAAGAGAAGAATGAAGCAGAATTTGTCACCAGCTTAAAGAAGCTTTTCGATGTAGCTCATTCAGAAGTGGAAACAGAAATAAAATTGCAGGAGGATAAAGATTTTCTTAAGGATCAAAGGAACGATCGGAAAATGATTATGGGTCCAGAAGACAAGGAGTTTTCAAGAAAGGCAAAAGCACGACAGATAAGCATGGAAAGAATGGAAAAACTTCGCAGGAAATCAAAGGAAGAAATGAGGCAATTGACAGGTTGTGGATCTCAACCAATGTGAAAATTCCGGTTCAGGAGGAAGTGAAGAATCATCTGGTGATGAATTGTTCTACAGAGCACTCTCATCATCATCTTCAAAAAAGGAGAAGCTTGAACCAGGTGTAATTGTTAGGGATAAAAAGTTCTTGGCTGCTCTGGACCGCACTGGAACATCTGCAAGAGCTGCTATGCACATTGTGGCACCTGCCCTTTCAGCTGCTGGAGTGGAAATTGAAGAGATCACACTTTCATCATTCTCTATCTACAGGTCTCGGCGATCAACACGGATGCAGATGGGAGAAGACATTAAAGCCAGTTTCCAACCAAATACCTCTTTAATAATTCATTTTGATGGAAAGCTTCTTCCATCCATGCTTGGGGGTAAGATTGATGTAATGCCCATTGTTGTGACTGGTGCAGGCGAATTAGAAAAATTACTGTCTATTCCAAAGCTTATTTCTGGAATGGGAGAAGAAATGGGGAGAGCAGTTTTAGATGTCTTGAAGCAATGGCCACAAGTAAATGAGTGGGTAGCAGGCCTTTGTTTTGATACTACTGCAAGCAATACAGGTATCCATGCTGGGGCTTGTACCATCATCCAAAAGGCCCTTCAGAGATCACTCCTTTTTCTGGCATGCCGCCACCATATCCACGAGCTTCTTATCACTGCAGTTTTTGACATGTTTTTCTCTTCTTCGGGTCCACAAATTCCTTTATTCAATCGATTCAGAGATTGTTGGGATAACATTGATCAGCAGAATTACAAGCCCTATGAACCCAATGATCTCACCTCAGAATCTTTAGATCATTGGATCTTGAAGCACAGAGACAAGCTTATTTCTTTCATCAACTCCAAACTTCAAGAGGGCCACACTCGAGGTGACTACAGGGAATACTTAGAACTTGCACTTATCTTCCTTGGTTGTCCAATGCCTAAAACAAATAAAGGCTCTGATAGCAGATTCCACTACCTAGGAGCTTACAGCAGAGCTAGATGGATGGGAAAGGGCATCTATTCCTTAAAAATTTACTTATTTAGGAACCAATTCCTTCTCACCCCTCATGAAAAACAAGCTCTGATACGAATAAACGCCTTTTCAGTGACAGTTTATCTTCAAGCTTGGTATACATCTCCAGTTGGAATTGATGCTCCAGCAAATGATTTGGCCCTCCTCAAGATGCTACATATCTACAAGATCCAGGTTGATAAGGAAGTGGGTGCTACGGCCCTCAAAAAACTTCAGAACCATGGTTGGTACTTGAGTGAGGATCTTGTAGGATTTGGCTTTTTCTCAAACCTCGTGACTGAAGATGATAAGATTCTAATGCTCCACAACCTTCACCACGCGCCTCCTCGAAAAGTGAGGGCAAGAAAGGTGGACCCCCGAGTGTTGCAAAACCCCAATGACTTAAAGATTACCAGTTTTGTCACAACTCAAACACAAGACTTCTTCAAGTGTTTGAAAATAGAAATTCCCAAGAAACTTGAAGACATTGAGGAGCACCGTAATCGGGTCATGGCAGTCACAGTAATCAACGACTGTGCTGAACGAGGAGTCAAACTGGCTACAGAGTTTAATGAGAAGCTCACAAAGAGTGAGGAAGAGAGACAACTGGCCTTTCAAATCATTGAAAATCAGAGAAAGGAGGTCCCTCAGCCACTGAAATCCCTATATTCTTAATCAATATATGTCTTAAATAGAATTTAAGTCGCTTTGTTTTAAAACATATTTTTCGTTCAGTCTTATGTTTGCTCTAATTATCCATTAATGTAAAAGAAGTGCCATCTGAGGGGTGTCTTTTTATCATTCAAATAAAATGATATTTTGTCTATTTGTTTTTCTTCCTTTATATAAAAAAATAAGTGTGTGTGCGTTTATCAAAATTCAATTTGAAAAATTACCATATAATCGTGAAACGGTCTACCTGAGTATGCATATTATGCATTATTATTCCATTATTCATGAGGAATTCTTAAATTGTACAGTAGGTCTGGCCTGTTATAGGTACTCTCTGAACCAGTGCTCCTTTATGTTTTTTTTAAATTTCCTCCTACATTTAGCCCTACCCCCACGTTAGAGAGACTCCTCTGATTGTTTTGTGCCCCGCATAGCATGATCAACCATCGACCAACTCTTCTTTTGATCACTTGCATCATAAACACCTTTAAGTGGGAGACTCTTGAATTCACCGTAGCAACAACGGCTGATCAACCACCAGACACTTTCATTCTCAATAAGAAACAAGTATATGGGGATAGATACAGGGACCCTCCACTGATATTCCTTGCCGGAAAGGGATTTTCTTTCTTCTTGTGGCACAACACCGCGAAATATGAACAACCCAATATATCACTTACCGCATAAACATCTTCCACGGCGGGAGACCCCAAGTTGAAAACTCGCGACATTCAAAGAGTTGGCAGACGCATACATATGACAGACATCCAGTTACAAAACACACGCTCACACACTCGCCTAGCCAACCTTGTTAATAGACTAGATAAGTGTTTTATAGAAATGCATAATATTATCTGGGTAATTCCTATACGAAGGTCTGATATATGATAAATCTTTGGTACGGTGGCGTTGGCAGACTACGGAGAAATTTATGATGCAACGACGAAATGATGATGACTTGTACATAATAAATAAATTTAAAAATTCCTTAAAAAAAGCTTAGCATAGATTAGATTAATAGTTTAGTATTCATGTTATCCTTTTTTTCCGTTGTCATCTAGTGCGTATCTGGGTACACGAGATATGTGTACGCATGGTGTGAATGAACTCTGAAGCTATTGTTCATTATACTTTTTCCTACTTTCCTATAAATCTTCTTTCACCACTATTTTCTGTCAGCAGTGGCTGGCGGAGGAGGGAGAGAGCCTTGCCTGTTCTATACTTTACTGTTACTCCTATTCATGTGTGAAAGCTTTACACGTCTATAAGTGTAAGCATTGTATAAATTTTCAGTTTTTTTATATTGCTATTTCTAACCTCTTTGGCTAGCCTAGAGTGGATCTTACGGTCTTTGTTAGCTCTCCTCTCTCTCACTCTCTCTCTCTCTCTCTCTCTCTCTCTCTCTCTCTCTCTCTCTCTTCATATATATATATATATATATACACACACACACACACACACACACACAGTGCACATGAGGAGGGCATTTCCTATACAATATCTGTATGTATGTACAACACGGCAAAGAAGACATAAGGGGTCAAAGACCAGCCTTCCTTTATTGCAATGAAGGGATTTCAGCTGCATTCAGAAGAAGGGGAAATGAAAACGAAAAAAAAAAAGAACCTAGGGTAAGGGGAGAGAATAGAAAACAAGTGAACTTGTTGTAATATAGATTTTTCTTATTTATTCTATTGGCTTCTGTGTACGAATGTGTAAAGTAAAAACATTATATATATATATTATAATATATATATATAATATATAGCGGAACAGACAACTACAGACAGAAAACAGACAAAGAACAGCCATAGGAATTCTTTTCACTGCCACTTCTCAAACATTCTTAGAAGACACACGTGAGCTCGAGGAATAAAACAGAAAACACGCGTTTTCAAGCAATAAAAGGAGAACAATGACGCTAGCCTCGAACCGCGGGATTTCGAATGTTCCTAAGGTTATATAAGGCGCAGTCAGCTTTTATTCACCCTCACTCCGTTAGTGCGTTCATCTCGTAAGTTCATCCTTCACGTTGTCACAGCGTCAGCTTTAGCCGGCTCCCTTCAGGGCCCAATTCAACACGCTTCACCCAAGAACGCATCATCACTCGAAACAGGCAAAGTCTTTCCCGCTAGAGGCATTTTCATTGGCCTCTTTCACAACAGCTCAACTGGTTTACAGTCAACCACGAGAGCACCGGCCAAGCTCAACGCAACGAGAAGTCATCCTCAAGGTGGACACATTACGTGACTCGACGGCGAAGCTACAAACCCAAATCACTCCACATCTGGTCAGCTTTCACCGCTTTACGAAAAACGGCCGTCAATGAGAATTCATTAGGCCCATCAGACCTTGGCTTACGGAACAAACTTCCAAGAGGCAACAACACCCGGGCCTACGGTAATAGGTTCACCCTCAACACATATTCTACAGAGGTTTTCATCATCCCGGTAAACTAAGTGCACCTTTTCTAAGTAACTCTCGTGAAGCCTACACCAGCCTACCGCCGAACGGTAGGCTATACTCCCAAAGTGTGTAATTAAGCATTCCAACTGACTCTCCTTAAAGAACGCAGTAGGCCTATTTCCAAATTCATGTGTCATACCAAAACCGTAATCGCGTAGTATCCGCTATTGTGTTCATTCATATAAATACTTTGCATCCGTTTATTTTATGTGGTAGATTTGAGTATCCTCTTACTGAAGGCCTAATTGACTTAGCATCATATTATTGCCTTATATAAATGATATTCGTGTAAGCCTTTATATAAATGATATTCATGTAATCATTGTAACAGCATTTCTTTCAATTATTATTAGACTCTAGCATCTTGTTTAGTAGGCCACTTATGCGTAATTCTAGCCTACCTAATCCATTTACAGTGTACCAATTTAACGTGCATATTTTCCATTATCATTTGGTTACATCATTTATTCCATGTTCATTCATGCCTAACAGCTAGCCTATTTAATCAGTGTGTTACGCATTCTATTCAGTGTACTAAACGCACGGGCATTCTGTCATTACTAGGCCCATTCAATGTTCATTCATGCATAACCTTTAGCCTTCATAATCAGCGTATTACGTAATCTCTTTGTTGTATTATAACGCACATGCATAATTTCTGTAATCACAAAGTTTCATATTTCATGCTGTGTCCCATTTTTTTGTATACCATTAACCTCTCATAAACGAGCGTATTTCTTAACAATTGATCTGTATAATTCCTTTTATTTACTAATCCTCAGTCAGACTTTTCTCTAATACAAATGTCGTTATAGAATTGTTAGGCACTCTAATCATTGTTTATCTTTTGTTATTCACTGTGAACAAATAACTGATTTATTTTCTCAATTAAATACAAAACATTAAGGTGTTATTTTATAACCTTAACAATATTTGCTTGGGTGTTATCCAAGTTGGTGACCTCGAAGCAATTCGTATCACTCATAAATATTATAGTAGGCCTACTCCATTAGCCACCTTCAACCGGTAATACTGTAAGACATCATAAATTGTTAACCCAGCCTGTCATTAATACTCAATCATTGCATCAATTAATCACTAGCATTAAATTAATCATTATCACCTTAAACGGCTAAAATTTAGGCCCACTATAAATTGGTGAACCCTGAAGTGACTCAAACGTGATTTTAAGTTAATATTTCACAGTGAACCTGTTGTTTAGTGGTTAGGAACATATTTTTTTTTTAAATATTCTTTTATAGCATTAACAAATAGCGGTGATATCAAATATTTTGTATTTATACACGGTACAACATACAAGGCGCGTCAATAGCCCTACCTGCATCTGTGACTGGTGTTATTTTCCCGTGCATATTATAGGCCCCAAACACATTTACGGTTAATCTTTCTTTTGGTACAGTACATGATAACACGTTTTCGCGCGAAAAATATGCAACAGGAAAACAACAACGCCACTGCATCCCACACTAACGGCGGCTCCAGCAGAATCCCCAGTTTTTGGCCCGCGGACCCCCGCACATGGTTTTTGCAAGTAGAATATCATTGCGAGTACCAGAACATAACCAGAAGCGAGGACAGGTTTAACCTCGTAGCGTCGCAACTTTCACCGGAGGTCGCTTTCGAGGTGCGAGACATCCTCGCCAAGAGGCACCGAGAAGACCCCTATGAGGCGTTGAAAACCGCCTTTTTGGCACGGACGGCCATGTCAGAACAAAACCGACTTCGGAGGTTACTCGCGACCGAAGTGCTTGGCGATAGATCCCCGTCGCAGTTCCTGCGACACATGCAACAGCTCCTCGAGGATTCGGCCAATGTCATCGAGCACTCCTTCTTCCGCCAACTCTTCACTCAAAGGCTGCCACCGCATGTTCAACAAGTGATTGTGGTGACGAAGGCAGACACCCCTTTGCAGGACCTGGCGGACATGGCAGACAAAGTCTTGGATATAGAAGCACCACAAGTGGCCGGAGTCGCCTCATCACCCCCTCCCCCAACCGTTTCCGACAACACCAACTTTGGGGAGACTCGCGAAGCTGACCACCATGGTAGAAGGCCTCTTTCGCGATGTACGTGACTTGCAGGCGCGTGACAGAAGCAGATCACGTGACCCCCATCGCCGCAACCCACGACCCCGTTCCCGTTCCCGCACACCCGGTTCCACCGACGAAGCGGGCGTATGCTGGTACCACAGGGTATTCGGCGATCAAGCCCGAAAATGCACAGTCCCCTGTCTGTGAGCGGGAAACGTATCAGCCGAGCATTAAAGGCGTCTAATGCTCAAGGCTTCCGCGGAGTCCGCCTTTTCTTCGTCACAGACGCCCATTCCAAGATACAGTTCTTGGTCGATACCGGCGCCCAAGTCAGCATCCCCCCCCTCCCCACAAGAACGTTTACATCCCAGTTGGGAGACTGAATTACACACGGTGGACTCGACTCCCATTCAAACATTTGGTCAAAAATCTCTTACACTCAACCTCGGACTTAGGAGAACTTTTCGTTAGGTTTTTCTCATCGCCGACGTGCGGCAGCCAATCTTAGGAGCAGATTTTCTGCAGCATTTCGACCTAGGAGTGGACATCGGACGCTGGAGACTCATCGACCACAAGACCAGCCTCAGCGTGCAAGGCACCTTCTCCCGTACGTCAGCGCCTCCGCCAGTATATTCGGTGACTCATCCTGAGTCACCGTACGGTAACCTACTGGCTGAGATTCCATCGGTGACACGCCCTTGCAACCGCGAAGTGCCAGTCAAGCACAACGTCCTCCACTATATCCAGACTACAGCACCCCCAAAGGACGCTCGTCCTCGACGTTTGGCCCCGGACCGTCTGCGCATCGCAAAGGCAGAGTTCGAACACATGATCGAACTGGGAATCGTCAGGCCCTCCAAAAGCCCTTGGGCGGCACCGTTACACATGGTCCCCAAGAAGACTGAGGGCGACTGGCGTCCTGTAGGCGATTACAGGGCGCTCAACACTTGCACAGTGCCCGACCTCTACCCTCCCCCCCTTCTGCACGATTTCGTCGCCAATCTCTCTGGGTGTAAGGTTTTCTCCAAGCTGGACCTCGTAAGGGCCTACTATCAAATCCCAGTAGCCCCAGAGGACGTTCCCAAAACTGCGATAGTAACGCCCTTTGGGCTTTTCGAATACATCCACATGCCTTTCGGCCTCCGGAATGCGGCACAAACCTTTCAGAGATTTATCAACGACGTCCTCCGTGGTCTCCCCTTCTGTTTTGCCTGTATAGATGACCTCCTCGTCGCCAGTAACGACGAAGTAGAACATGCGCAACACCTTCGGCAGGTTTTCGCTCGACTCGAGGAATATGGGGTCGTTATTAACCCCAGCAAGTGCCAGTTTGGCGTCTCCGAACTGCAGTTCCTCGGTCATCACATCACAGGCAAGGGCATCTCCCCCAACCCCCACAAGGTTGACGTCATCAATGAGTTCCCCCCCTACCACTCAAAGAAAACTGCGGGAATTCTTAGGTATGATAAACTTTTACCGCAGATTCATCCCCCATTGCGCGCATCTCCTCCGCCCTTTGCATGCCCTCCTGCGCCCCTGCAGGAGGGGATCCTCTACGTTAATCCCATGGCCTGAGGAGGCCCAGCGAGCGTTCGAGTCGGCTAAGTCAGCCCTCATTGATGCGACACAGCTGCCTCACCCTCATCCTGACCCAGAAATCAGCCTCGTCGTGGATGCTTCTGACACTGCGGCAGGCGCCGTGTTACAACAAGCGTCCGGAGATGGTTGGCAGCCTTTAGCCTTTTTCTCACGAGCATTCAAACCAACGGAAACCAGGTAAGCACTTTCGGTCGAGAATTGCTTGCGGTTTACCTGGCGACCAAACACTTTAGGCACTATTTAGAAGGGAGGGAATTCATTATCTTCACGGATCATCGCCCGCTTACTTTTACGATCAACTCTCATTCCGACCGGTATTCCCCGAGAGAAATGAGACACTTGGACTATGTCCCACAATTCACCAGCGACCTGCGGCACATAAAAAGCCACAAAAATACCGCAGCGGACGCTTTATCACGAGTCACGATTAACGAGTTCCTTGTTCCGGCCAGCGGTGACGACATCGATTACGAAGCCATTGCAGAAGCCCAACGAGGAGACGATGAACTGCAGCAGCTCCGTAGTGCATCCACGTCATTACAACTGGAAGAGATTCCACCTCCTTCTTCTACACTGACCCTCACGGTCGACGCTTCTACAGGATCGCATCGTTCTTTCGTCCCCGAGGGATTCCGACGCGGAATTTTTAATAGGCTTCATTCTCTTTCTCACCCCGGAATTCGCGCGTCTCAGGCCCTCGTCACCTCTCGTTTCGTCTGGCCCAGCATCAACCGTGACGTCAGACGTTGGGCCCGAGCTTGCATAAAGTGCCAGAAAGCAAAAATTCACCGTCACACGACGGCACCTTTGGCTACTTTTCGTCCCCCCGACGCACGTTTCGATCACGTACATCTGGACCACGTCGGCCCATTTCCCCACTCAGAAGGTTACACGTACCTTCTCACCTGCATCGATCGTTTCACGCGTTGGTCTGAGGCAATCCCTATAACAGACATCACGGCTGAATCTGCCGCCTGCGCCTTCGTCAGTGGTTTGGTCTCCCGTTTTGGAGTCTCATCAACAATCACTACTGACCGTGGTCGGCAATTCGAATCCGCCCTATGGAAGAGCCTGACACAAATTTTAGGTTGTTCCCGGATCCGGACTACAGCGTATAGGCCCATGGCCAATGGCCTCGTCGAGCGATTACACCGTCACCTGAAGGCGTCCCTAAGGATGACCACCACCGGCCCACGTTGGACCGATGCCCTTCCTCTCGTTCTCTTTGGAATTCGGGCAGCGCTCAAGGACGACCTCCAATGCACATCGGGCAAATTGGTGTACGGCACTCCCCTGCGTTTACCCGGCGAATTTTTCACTTCGTCAGGAGCACATCCTTCGGTGGATGGAAGCACGTACGCCGACGCTTTAAGGACGACCATGCGCAACTTTCGACGGGTTTCCTCTCTTCATCCCAATACTCGTCGCATTTTTGTCCCTGCCCATTTGTCCTCCTGTACCCACGTCTTCGTCAGAAACGACACCATCCGTCCTCCCCTACAACATCCGTACGACGGGCCCTTTCCAGTGCTGCGGAGGGGTGACAAAACTTTCACCCTCGATCGGGCTGGACGCAAGGACGTAGTGTCGATCGACCACCTGAAGCCGGCGTACTTCGAGGACGACGCGATTTCCCCGACAGTTCCCCCAGAACCTACTACAGCAGCCCTAACTCTACCCAGTTCCCCAGTCCAGGAAGATGCCCGGCGCCCTCCCGCCACCGAAGCACCGCCAAACACAAGACCTGATGTCCGTACTCGGAGCGGCCGCGTCAGTTTCGCCCCGAAATGGTGATCCTTTAATCATCGTTCTCTGAGAGGGAACTACTTGTAGCGGAACAGACAACTACAGACAGAAAACAGACAAAGAACAACCATAGGAATTCTTTTCACCGCCACTTCTCAAACATTCTTAGAAGACACACGTGAGCTAGAGGAATAAAACTCAGAAAACACGCGTTTTCAAGCAATAAAAGGAGAACAATGACGAATGTTTCTAAGGTTATATAAGGCGCAGTCAGCTTTTATTCACCCTCACTCCGTTAGTGCGTTCATCTCGTAAGTTCATCCTTCACGTTGTCACAGCGTCTGCTTTAGCCGGCTCCCTTCAGGGCCCAATTCAACACGCTTCACCCAAGAACGCATCATCACTCGAAACAGGCGAAGTCTTTCCCGCTGGGGGCGTTTTCATTGGCCTCTTTCACCACACCTCAGCTGGTTTACAATCAACCACGGGAGCACCGGCCAAGCTCAACGCTACGAGAGGTCATCCTCAAGGTGGACACATTACGTGACTCGACGGCGAAGCTACAAACCCAAATCACTCCACATCTGGTCAGTTTTCACCGCTTTACGAAAAACGAGCGTCAATGAGAATTCATTAGGCCCATCAGACCTTCACTTAGGGAACAAACTTCCAAGAGGCAACAACACCCAGGCCTATGGTAATAGGTTCACCCTCAACACATATTCTACAGAGGTTTTCATCGTCCCGGTAAGCTAAGGGCACCTTTTCTAAGTAACTCTCGTGAAGCCTACACCAGCCTACCGCCGAACGGTAGGCTATACTCCCAAAGTGTGTAATTAAGCGTTCCAACTGACTCTCCTTAAAGAACGCAGTAGGCCTATTTCCAAATTCAAGTGTCATACCAAAACCGTAATCGCGTAGTATCCGCTATTGTGTTCATTCATATAAATACTTTGCATCCGTTTATTTTATGTGGTAGATTTGAGTATCCTCTACTGAAGGCCTAATTCACTTAGCATCATATTATTGCCTAATTATTAGCCTTTATATAAATGATATTCGTGTAAGCCTTTATATAAATGATATTCGTGTAATCATTGTAACAGCATTTCTTTCAATTATTATTAGGCTCCAGCATCTTGTTTAGTAGGCCACTTATGCGTAATTCTAGCCTACCTAATCCATTTACAGTGTACCAATTTAACGTGCATATTTTCCATTATCATTTGGTTGCATCATTTATTCTATGTTCATTCATGCCTAACAGCTAGTCTATTTAATCAGTGTGTTACGCATTCTATTCAGTGTACTAAACGCACGGGCATTCTGTGTCATTACTAGGCCCATTCAATGTTCATTCATGCATAACTTTTAGCCTTCATAATTGGTGTGTTACGTAATTTCTGTAATCACTAAGTTTCATATTTAATGCTGTGTCCCATTATTTGTATACCATTAGCCTCTCATAAACGAGCGTATTTCTTAACAATTGATCTGTATAATTCCTTTTATTTACTAATCCTCAGTCAGACTTCCCTAATACAAATGTCGTTATAGAATTGTTAGGCACTCTAATCATTGTTTATCTTTTGTTATTCACTGTGAACAAATAACTGATTTATTTTCTCAATTAAATACAAAACATTAAGGTGTTATTTTATAACCTTAACAATATTTGCTTGGGTGTAATCCAAGTTGGTGACCTCGAAGCAATTCGTATCACTCATAAATATTATAGTAGGCCTACTCCATTAGCCACCTTCAACCGGTGATACTGTAAGACATCATAAATTGTTATCCCAGCCAGTCATTAATACTCAATCATTGCATCAATTAATCACTAGCATTAAATTAATCATTATCACCTTAAACGGCTAAAATTTAGGCCCACTCTATATATATACAGTATATATATATATATATATATATATATGTGTGTGTGTGTGTATGTATGTATATATATATATATATATATATATATATATATATAATTTGCATTTAATTTTTGGTAATTATTTAATAATAATAAATATAAACCGATTTGGGAGCAGTTTTTTTCTGTTTACGGTCGATCGGAGATTGAGTATGGTGACTCCGGTCGAACTTCGAAAGGTGAGGAACATCGGTGAGACCGTCAAAAACAATTCGACACCAAACGCCCGAAATAAACTGAACAACCGTTTTCTCTTTCCTCACTCTGTGAAAGGGGAATCTCGTTTATTTCAGTATCCATTTCGGATTCATCATTAAAGCGAATGGAACTTATAGCAAGGACTAATGGCAGGCAAAATGTGATTCTCTGTTACCATTTATATACACTGTGCAGTATATATGTGCTGTATATGTGTATACATATGAAAATTATTTCATGAAAGTAACACGTGAATAATATTTATGATGAAAATCGTGCCTTAACAAGGCAAAACGAACCTTCTATCGTGTGGAAAATAAACCTCGCACTTTGCGAAGAATATTTTAGTAATTCCATTTATCCCAGCCATTTTAGATATTACTAATGTACTTAAACTTTTGAACATTAATGTGGTATTTCCCTATGACAATATCGTGAAAAATGTCATAATATAGATTAGTCTTACCAATAACTCAGGCATTACCTATAAAATTGGTTATAAACATTGTAACTCCTTTTACATTAGACGGACGAGAAAAGATTTAAACACGCGTGTAAAACAACATCAATATTCTTTTAGAACGGGCCAGTCGTCGAATGCCCTTTTTATCCATTTGTCAGAATTGTCCCATTGTACTGACTGGAATAATTCTTCAATTTTGTTTCACTCAAGCAACAGTGTTAATAGAAACATTCTTGAGTCTGCCATCATTCAACTTACAAACAATTTCAACCTTAGCCAGGGCCTTTTTTCGCTCGATCCTGTTATTTTTAATTCTTTCAGATCAGATTTAGAGAAGAGCTCAAAGCGCTAAAACTCGAGTAGCTTTTCCACGTGGACTAATGCTACTTATCCAATATTCTCTGCATCAGTCATATAATTTTTGTTTTTCCTTATGAACTGATCGAACTGATCGGACGCGGAAGCAACAGACCTTGGCCAGCGAGATCACCAGATTTAACCCCTTTAGATTTCTTTGCATGGGGCTTTATCAAATCGCACGTCTATCAGACGAAGATTACGAGTCTTGAAAACTTACGTACACGTATACGAACTGCTGCAGATAACATAACCCCGCAAATGCTCCAGAATGTGTTTAGAAATGCTGCGGAACGATTTGAGCTGTGCAGGGATACTGATGGGCGTCACGTCGAATCCTACTCTTAATTATTTAATAAATGTTACCACTTTATCATTTTATGATTGAATTCCATATAATTTCCAAGTGCTTCACAAAAATAGATCCTGACTTTATGTACACCCTCTATATCGGGTGGCCCCCCAAAAAATCCTTGAGATTTCAACATCAATAACTTCAAAAATATACAGTTCACATTTCCAAAATTTACGTACCTTTTACCTCAATCTATTGATAAGCCATCATAAAAGTTTCAGACCTCTATATAAAATACTTTTTCCACAGCTGAGGGAACAATGAGGTATGGTGAAAAAACGAATATCATAAACTGAAAACATTTTATTATTCACATCTTTTCAACAAATATGATCAATATGTCCGCCGTCCTGCTTACAAACTAATCTTAACCTTTTCTTCCACGACATGATACATTTTCTGATTTCTGCTAATGTTATTTTATCCCAACATTCGAATATTTTTTCTTTAATTGGATTTCTCTAAACTTTTCTGTTTGGCCTTCATAAATCTTCTCTGCTAGAGTGTTCCATATGCAATAATCCATGGGATTGCAATCAGGTGATTGCGGGAGCCAGTCGTTTTTTTCCAATGAAGTTGACTACATTCTGTTGTAAATAATCCCATGTGAACTTGCTAGTATGAGCTGTAGCACCATCTTGTTGGAGTATGAAATCGTTTCCATAATAAAGACGCCGACAATCAGGCAAAAGGTTCTCCTCTGAGAAATTTACATAGGTTTCTGAATTAATTTTATTTTCTGAAATAAAATGAATTTTCGTCTTTCCATTCCACGATACACCTGCTGATACCATGGTGGTAAAATCTCGATGGAGGAATGTCTTTTTTACGCCGACCATAAACAACATCGTTCCGGGAGTTTCGAGCAATCTCGATGGTGAAATCTTTTTCATCTGTAAAAACTATTTTTTTAACATCATTGGACGAAAATCTATCAAGCAATTTTCTACAACGAAGTTTTCTTTTAGGTCTTACATTGCTGTCACGTCTTGAAACACGGATCCTTTTAAATGCTTCAAGTCCTACCGTTCTCTGCATTCTTTGTATGGAACTTCGACTGATACCTAAATTTCTTGCAATTTTCCTGAAAGCAGTGTGACCCAGGTCGATCCTCTTGAGATAGACTCATCATTTCGATCATTGCTATATTATCTTGAGTGTAAACTGTTTTGGGCCGACCACTTCCACGCTTCCGTGCTGTCGAACCGGTTGCTTTAAGTTTTTTAATTATTCTATTCACAGACGTAACATTACAAGTTATTCCTGGAAATTCCCTCAAAATTCTTGCCCCAGTCCATCTTTTTTCCAAGAAACACTTTTCAATCACCGCTTTTTCACTGTTAGTTAAAACCATAATTTGAAGGGTAAGTTTAAAAAACAGCATTTAAGATGGGCGTAGCCTATATCATCTGACGTTTTTCAGACACTAACAGATTATCCATAGGCTAAGGAAACTACTACAAGTCTTAGAATAGTTACCAGGTACAGCTATACACATTTAGGATTTCTGATATTCGTTTTTTTCGCCATACCTCATTGTTCCCTCAGCTGTGGAAAAAGTATTTTATGTAGAGGTCTGAAATTTTTATGATGGCTTATCAATAGATTGAGGTAAAAGTTTTGTAAATTTTGGAAGTGTAAACTGCACATTTTTGAAGTTATTGATGTTGAAATCTCAATGCGTTTTTTTTTTTGCCCACCCGATATACATATATAATGATAATCTCTATTGGTAGGATAGAAATCCCATAAAAATACAGAGATAAATGTAATAAACAATATGCGATTAATTATACAATAATAAAATAAAATACATTACGAAATTATTACTATTATTATTATTATTGGAAGAAATAATATTTTATATACACACACACACACACATACACACACACAGTATATATATATATATATATATATATATATATATATGTGTGTGTGTGTGTGTGTGTGTGTGTGTGTGTGTATTTATTTTTACCTTGCCCTAACCAAGAACCAATTAAATTTTATATCCCATTCTACATTTGTAAAGAACTCTCCAATGTCATTTCGAGAAGCCAAATATCCATTGTCATGAAAACTCCTCAAATATTTCGTGCTATTAAATAAAAGTGAGCAGAAATAACATTGAAAATACTTGAGTTCGCTCGTAACTGAACCTGTGATGGAACTTTAAAAGAAAATAACAAAAATGAATTAATGGAAATTGGTGCTCCCTATCAAAATCACATAAAACTTTTAACACTCGCGTGTCTCTCTGTTTACCGTCTTCAAAACAAGATAATGCTGATATCATAATGTTAGTGTGGATATAATATTTGTTTGTAGGTAATATTAATATATATATATATATATATGCAAACATTATAGAGGTAAAATTGAAAATATAGCAATAAGATTAGCATTTATACAAATACCGTATGAAATTTACCAATGAGAAAAAAAAGTCAGAATTAAAATTAGGTTGATCAAAGATTGAAGGCGATTAGGACTTGAAAACTAAAAGCGATTTCACTATTTATGGTAAATGACATGAATAAGTTAAAATAAAAAGTTGCTGGAATCAAAATTAGTCGTTGAAACAATTACATAATATTAATGCAGTGAAAATTTACTTTATGCAATTAAAGGTAAAGATAGAGTTATCAATATGACCATTATTAATTTAATAAATAAAACAATCATTATTCAGGCAAATTAAACTGTTATGTACTCTCTCTCTCTCTCTCTAAAGAAAAAGAATTACATAAAAACAGTTAGCTTTAATGTCAAGTTATTAGTAGTCATAAATAAAAGATAACACCACTACTTCAGTACCGTATAAATTCTATAAACAACAAATAAATAATTAAAGTGGTAAGTATATGATGTACAGTAACCGAAATAAAACAATTTTAAACTCAAAACTTATCTTATAACCAAGAAACGCAGCAAAAATATTTGAAATATAATTAATTACCCGTATGTTCTGTGAGTAATTTTTTTATCCTACTTTTCATACGCTCATATAAATTCTTGAGCTCTGTAAATCTTAAAAACATAAAGGAGAAGCCGACAGCGCGATTACTCTATCCAGAAGTTTCGCGAACTTAGTACCATTCGGATGATGTAAACGCACAAGTTTGTCAGATTTCGTGTTTTGAGAACACCTTGCGATAACGTTTGCGAAAAGGGTCGTTTTTCTTACTAAGATTTCTACTATTCTTCTCACGAACTATGATAATTCGTTTGTGGAATTAAGTTTCGATTTTGCAGTTTTATATTGTAAAATGTAAGTGAATACTCTCTCTCTCTCTCTCTCTCTCTCTCTCTCTCTCTCTCTCTCTCTCTATATATATATATATATATACACACACACAGTATATATATATATATATATATATATATATATATAAGAATGAAAATGAAAAGGTTTATTGGCAGATTCGCCCGTCAATGATTTTCATTTAGAAAACAATAATTTTTAGTGTGTAAATTTTAAAGAGATAAATGGTATTGATGAGAGTTATATTGGCTTACTTCATTTAGGTGTCCATCTGATGAAATGGGTAAATAAATTCAATAAATAAGAATTCGCTCACAGAAGCACTGATGTTTCATTCTGAATAAGCCAAAATCCCGAAATTGGGGGATTAAATATGCCCTTCTGAAGGGAGGAGTATGTACGGGACTGACGGACAGCCTAAAGACGCTTACGAGCAGCATTACGGACGCTGTTTGAGGGTGGTTGGAGAATGGAAATCACATAATCGATATCAGATGTTCGCCGCTTATTCACGCAGTGTGGGAACAAGGTCCCGCGTTCTAAAATGTTTCCTTTTAAATACATTAATATAAAAATAGTAATATTATATTAATAGGATACAGTGATATCGTATCTGTGTATCTACCTATTTTATAGTATGTATAATTGTATATATACAGTATATATATCGTAATAATATAATAATAATAATAATAATAATAATGAGCATTTTGGTTCTAGCACTGTTTCAGATAAAGGAATAAACAGTCATTAATTACCTTTTCTTATTTCAGAACTTCCCTATTTTATAGTATGTATAATTGTATATATACAGTATATATATCGTAATAATATAATAATAATAATAATAATAATAATAATAATGAGCATTTTGGTTCTAGTACTGTTTCAGATAAAGGAATAAACAGTCATTAATTACCTTTTCTTATTTCAGAACTTCCCAGAAACGGTCAGTGCGCATATCAAAAGAAAAGCTTGCAGTAACGTTTCACCGTAAAATTTTCAGAGGAAAAATTTAGAATTTGGTAAATTTAGAGATTTTGTTACAAAAATTCAGAATTCAGAAATTCAAAAACTCGCAAGAGGATGCCAACACTTCTGAAGTCAGCTAAAATGGTGAAATTTGCTCTGACACTTCTCCTGTTTGAAAGTGTTTGCGTCGTTTCGACTTCGCCCTTCGAAGAGTTTTTGGATAAATTCAGTGCAAATGAATATGAAAAAACCCTGAATGAAATCGATAGGGCAAACGGCACCCCGAATGTCTTCGTCCTCAGAGATCCGTAAGTATTTAGAAATCTTTCAGAATAGCATAAATATAGACTGCGATTAAGAAAGCTGCCTCTTACTCTTTTATGAATGCTCAAGCAATACGGCAGTATGTAAAGATGACAACTGGACTGAAAATCCAATACACAATTTATTTTTACACCATATTTCAACTTATTATATATATACTCTATTCCTTGTCAGGCGGATGCGTTTTATAGTCAGAGAGAGAGAGAGAGAGAGAGAGAGAGAGAGAAGAGAGAGAGAGAGAGAGAGAGAGAGAGAGAGGCTAACAAAGACCCTAAGATCCATTCTAGGCTAAACCAAGAAAAAAATTGAAAAAAAGGAGAAAAAGCAAATGAAAATAAAGAATACAGAAAAATGATGCCATGCTTACACTTACAGACATGTAAAACTTTCACATAGGAACAGTAGTAGTAGTAGTAGTAGTAGTAGAAGAGTATAGAACAGACAAGACTCTCCCCGTCTTCCGCCAGCAACTGCTGATAGAAAATTGTTATGAAAGAAATTTATAGGAAAATAGAAAAAGTTTAATGAAAAGAATAACTTCAGAATTCATTCATTCTTATCTCGTGTACCAAATTAGGCATTAGAGAATAGTGGAAAATAAAGGATATCATGAAACTCTAAACTACTTAATCTAATCTACATCATGCATTTTTTAAGGATTTTTTTATTTATTTATTAAATACAGGGATAGACGAAAGTCTCGATCGGGTCGTTTAGAATGGGTGATAAAAGAATGAGCTTTAATTTTTGGAACATTTTATTTAAACCAAAAACAAGGAAAATACACTAAAAATGTTAAATTAAATAAAAAGGTATTTTGCTGCTTATACGTTCAATTGGTCTGTGTGGATACCGTCGTGATCAATGCATAATTGCATTCGATGCCAAATGCTCCGTGAAGCTTTTCGGAACATTTCAGGCGTAATGACTGAGAATATGTGAAGAATTTCCATTTTTAGCTCTTCAACAGAGTGCATGCGGATGTGGCTGAGTTTGCTCTTCAAAAAAGACCATAACTAGTTATCACAAGTTGTGAGGTTGGGTCTTCTGGGAGGCCAGTTGAAAGATCCTCCTCGCTCAATCCACACTAGAAATTGGTTGTTGAGGAAATTACGTACGTTAACTGCATAAATGGGCTGGTGCTCCGTCTTCTAAAATAATACTATTTACAAGGCCCACTTCCTCAAGTTCGGGGATTAACCAGTGAGACAACATCTCCAGGCAACTTTGACCAGTCACTCACATCGAAAACAACGTGGACCAATCAGTTCACAGTACACCAGCCCACACACATCATAACATGGGGAGACTGCAGCGCTATTTCTTCAAGGAAATGGGGATTTTCTTTTGCCCAGAAATAAACATTCAGAGACCTCGTGCTAAGATATACGGCACATTTGTCAGTGAACATAATGTTTCGACGAGAAGCTAAGATTGGAAATTCATGCAATAAAATTTGGCAGGACTGCTGCAGTATATCCATATCATGATCAGATAATTAAGTGATAAATTGATTCTTTCTTTATTCCTTCTTTATCAAACTTCACAAGGAAATTCTTAGAATACTGAATTCAGCAGATCGTTTCTTAGTTGATTTCTTGGGTGATTGAAGAACTGACTCCTGAACGAGCACTAACGTCCGCATATTTCTGCGTCTTCCACATCGTTTGGCATCTAAAACAGGTCCGATTGTGAATGTTTTTTCTCCAGTTTACGTAAATTTGCCTCAGCCGGAGATGATTTATTAAAATGCAATATAAGTTTTACCAGTACGTTACGTTCTTTTTCGTGAACCCAAGCACTCGCAACAAGACGTTCCCGATTGTAAAATAACTTGTATCCGCCATGTTGTATTCGCCTGTATATTATCCTAGGCCTACCAGCTTCTTTTTGGCAAATTTGTGTGAATTCCGTCGTAAATATTCTTTGGAACACATTCTCCATTTCTGATCGCGACTTTTGGCCATCCCTGTACAAGAAGTAATCATTTCATCGCTACATCTTTTTTGCGATGAATGCCAAGGCCATTGTGCTGAGAGACTTACTTTTAAACATTAATTATTTACATTGCCATCTTCACTCAGGAATTACTTAGGTAAGGGAGCACTGGTCTAGAGGCACCTCCAGCTGGACAGCACGCCCAAATTTAAGAATTTCCACGAAAGTGTACATTATGTATGTGATTCCCGACATTTTCAAGGAAAAAATATATCATAACATAATTTATATTGCGTCTTTCGTGTAGGAATTACTTAGATAAGGAAACACTGGTTCAGAGACAGCTCCAGCTGGCAAGCACCCTCAATTTAAGAATTCTCTCTGTACATATGTTTAAATTTTTTCCTGTTTTTCGACAAAATTTCGTTACACACTAATTAAAACTAATGTTCTACTCCAGCTAAGTAGCTTTCCTGAAGTTGAATATGTCTGTTCGGAGGTTTGGACTTCCAAGAATTCTCATCAAGCTTCCCATCATCTCAGAACTCTCAGTCCTCTGAAATCAGACTAGATCAGCGCCTTCTACTACATTTATTACAAAATGGAACAACACTATATAAAACTAAGAAAAATTCTTTGTTAGCTAATTTAAATGTAACGCGATTTTCCTAAAAAGTACTGACAATTCTACGCTACTCAAGTAGCATCCCTGAAATTGAAAACGTCTATTCGGAAGTTTTGACTCCCAAAGGTCCTTTCAAGTTTCTCTTCTCTACTACTGGTATATCATCTGAGAACTCCCAGTGCTCTGAAACCAAACCAGACCAGCGCCTCTTACTAGATTTACTGTAAAGGGAACATTACTGCTTCAACTCTATCCTGACTAGCCCCTACCTACTAGCAGCTGAGTAGTATGGTTTCAGGGATCCAGAGTCGAGGTAGGGCGGTAGGGGCAACACTGAGGAAAATCGGGTGAGCGGTGGCATTTCAAAGTAAAAATTTGTAATCTCAAAGCATTTTTTTGCGTTAAGTATATGAATAAAGTTATTCGAAGTCATTATTATTTGTCTATAAAGTATATATATATATATATATATATATATATATATAATATTTAGGAGAAATCCAATGACAAGGAGAAATGTAAATGCCATGAAAAGTCTTCTTTAATGCGCAACGTTTCGAGCAATACGCTCATCTTCAGGCTGTTTAATAACAATGTGAAATTAAAATCAATATTGAATGAAAAACAAGACAGAAAATTTCTATAACCTATTCATAAAGGCAAATTTTAAAAGACTGAGAAAAGAGGGTTAAATTCTAAGTTATACAGATTTACATATAAAAATTAAGAAGCTATTTTTAAATACATATAGTAAATGTGAAATTAATACACTGGAAAAATTAACAATAGTACACTGGAATAATGAAACTAACTAACCTTTCACTGCAATTTCCGAGGCTAACTGATTTGAGCAGAGGCAAGACGGGAAAAACAAGAGATGGCGAGGGCGATTGGGGAAGGGGGGATTATAAGGAATTGGGGAAGGAGGAGGGATTATAGCAAACTTCCATGTATTACAGTGCCGAAGGATATAAAATATTTCTTGGTACCTGAAATGGGTCCTTTGAATAAGGAATTTAAGCTTAAATTTACAAAATTGTTAAGGAAATTTTTTTATCATACTGATTTCCGCATCATATTTATTAATAAAACGTCTTTAGGTAGCTTTTTCTCAGCGAAGGATCGAACCCCTGACTCGTTGCGTAGCGGTGTTGTATATTTATTTACCTGCCCTAGGTGTCTCCTTGGGAATTACATTGGCAGCACTGTTCGCTCTCTCAGGGCTAGATTTTACTCGCATATGGGAATAAGTGGCCGAACAGGTAAAATTTTAAAAACTAAAGAAGTTTCGAGTATTCGTGAACACAGCATAAAATGTAAAACTGATGTCACTTTAGACAATTTTAAAATTCTTGGTTGTAATACTTGTCCCAACTCACTAAGAATTTTGGAATCGCTTTTCATAAAAACATTGTCCCCTACTCTAAATGTTGACTCATCTGCCGTCCCCCTCAATTTGCTATAATCCCTCCTCCTTCCCCAATTCCTTATAATCCCCCCTTCCCCAATCGCCCTCGCCATCTCTTGTTTTTCCCGTCTTGCCTCTGCTCAAATCAGTTAGCCTCGGAAATTGCAGTGAAAGGTTAGTTAGTTTCATTATTCCAGTGTACTATTGTTAATTTTTCCAGTGTATTAATTTCACATTTACTATATGTATTTAAAAATAGCTTCTTAATTTTTATATGTAAATCTGTATAACTTAGAATTTAACCCTCTTTTCTCAGTCTTTTAAAATTTGCCTTTATGAATAGGTTATAGAAATTTTCTGTCTTGTTTTTCATTCAATATTGATTTTAATTTCACATTGTTATTAAACAGCCTGAAGATGAGCGTATTGCTCGAAACGTTGCGCATTAAAGAAGACTTTTCATGGCATTTACATTTCTCCTTGTCATTGGATTTCTCCTAAATATTAAATTGAAGCTCTGTAGAAGCAACCCGCATGATTATATATATATATATATATATATATATATATATATATATATACACAATAAAAAATAATTTTGTTAATATATATATATATATATATATATACAGGGGCGGACTGACAGCAACCTGGGCCCTCGGGCATAATGAGGTCCTAAGCCCCTTGAAATCCGATTTTTTTCATATTACAGTTCGATTAGATACTTCACCCAATTGAGAACACTCACTGTTTTATGATGACTGCGGGCCGGGGCCGCCGGGGCCCCCAATGGCCCAGGCTTTCGGTCCATGCCCGATTACCCGACCGCTCAGTCCGCCCCTGTATATATATTATTTTATGAGCTAATATAACAAAATTATGAAGTATAGACACCACCCAACACTCCTCACCACGCTACATCGACCAACGTACCTTATCCGCCTACGGCCATGTCCTGCCTTAAACTGCCCACAACCCACAACTCCGCACCTCTCCCTGGCTCGAGGCGTTTATTATAAATTATTTAAAAATATAAAAGATAGAAAAAAGCGATATAGTACTTACAAAGTACAGTTTTAAAGCAAAATAAAAGCTACATTATTTTGTTAAAATTAAACCTTTATTATTATCTTCATATAAATTAATTGAGAAAAACTTAAGAGTTTTAAAGCAAAATATAAGAGAATAGAAGGTAGAAAATTATCAAAGGTATATTATTTACAAAGTAGGGTTTAAAAACAGAATAAAATATAGAATATTACCAAACGTAAATTAATTACTGTATATTAGGAAAAAATTAAAAAGAAATGAGGAGACGAAAGAACCCTAACCTTTCTCATCCGATTCTACAGCCAGAAAGACATTGAGAGAGAATTAAAGGCAATAAAGCCACGTAAAGCCATTTTGACTGGCTGAAATGGGTGAGAAAAATCGGTTTTGTTCAACTAAAATGGTTTAAAAAAAAGAGCCGACCTAAGCATCGATTTACCAGGTTAAACATCCACCGGGAATACATCGTCTCCAATACATAAACTTAAACAGGAATGTACCAGCCAAGATGATGGATAAATTTAAACATTCGTGTGTGTGTGTGTGTGTGTGTGTGTGTGCGCACGCTCTCCAAATTCTGTACCCGCCTACTTCTATTTTTCTTTCTCCCTCTATCTCTTTCTCTCCCTACACACACACACACACACATATATACAGGGTGGGCCGAAAGTCTGGATCCATAGGAAAATATTTATTTTAATACATAAATTACAACAAATGGTAAATACTTAAAATGAATATCAACTTTAACTCGTAAATGCGTATCCGTGATACTGTACAGTGGTTCGTACTCCAGTATAAAAACAACAAATTATAACAAATGCTCAAATTGGCGGCCTCTGACATCGAGACACTTAGGGATGGAATTTATGATTTTCAATAATTCTTCGAATTGACGTTCTCGAGATGCGTGTTTCATTTGATAATCTTCTTGTTGACTTTACTGGACTATTCGTTAAAGTTTCACATACCATTGCAGAGGTATTTTCATCAGTTGCAGTTTTTGGACGACAAGAACGCCGTCGATCATGTACACTTCCTGTTTCTTTGAAACGCTTAAACAACTTGCCAACAGTCGCATGTGTTACTGGATGCTTATTAGGATGATTTCTTTTGAATTCGGTAGCAACTTCTCTGTGTGTAGCGCCCTGTCTTGCGTACATGAGCACAAGTTCTACCCGGTCTTCTGTTGTTAGATTCGAAGCTATTTCTGGGCTGAAATAAAAAAAGTATTTGAGTATTTATACTGGAGTACGAACTACTGTACAGTATCACGGATACGCATTTACGAGTTAAAGTTGATATTCATTTTAAGTATTTACCATTTGTTGTAATATATGTATTAAAATAAATATTTTCCTATGGATCAAGACTTTCGGCCCACCATATATATATATATATATATATATATATATATGGTAATGATAGTGATAATGATAAGCTTTATATACAAATATATATATATATACGGATCAAGTAAAGATAAGCACCCCCAGCCTTCTTTAATTAGCCTTATAAGGCTAACTAACGAAAATATCACGACCTAACCTAACCAGTCGTTAAGTCAACTGTACGCCCTTGACGATTGGTTAGGTTAGGTCGTGATATTTTCGTTAGTTATCCTTATAAGGCTAATTAAAGAAGGCTGGGGGTGCTTATCTTTACTTGATCCTATATATACTATATACAGTATATAGTGTACACTAATTAGCTCAAAACTGTGTTCAAAAAACTTTATATCATGCACGACAGGAAAAAACATGTATGAACTCTGACAATATTAAAATAATTTATAAAAACTTTTTGGAAAGATATTCGTGTTTAAATTTAACATAAGAAAAACGGAAGTAGAAAGGAAATTGACATTACAACTCCAAAATAAATTCAGAAACTTTTCTTAAAAAGAAATTATACGGACGAATTTACATATACACGGTGAACCAAAAGTAGGTGGACAGTAGGTTGAATACGGTTTGTGTTATATTATATTATAACTATGGTGTTCATTATAACTATGGTGTTTGTGTTTTATTATATTAAATATTATAACTAAATTTATTTAAATTTTATTTTGTATTATAGTATACAAAAAAATTAAATATGTATTCTCAAAATAAACGTTATCATTTACTGTCCACCTACATTTGGTTCACCCTATATTTATGGAACATATGAAACCAGTAACATCAAATCCAAAATATTTGAAAATAGCAAAGACCACCCAATGAATGCAGCTGCAAAGCACCCAACATACGCGCCGACGCCCATCGGGGCCATCTGCAAAGCACTCCACCCGCATGGCCTTACAAAAATTACCGTCGTCGCCACAAAATCCACAAAAAAAAAACGCGTGGTTTGTTTGTTCTACGAAATAACCGAAAGAAATGAAACCCCCCAAAACTAATAATAATAATAATAATGATAATAATAATAATAATAATAATGATAATAATAATGATAATAATAATAATAATGGTAATAATAATAATAATAATAATAATAATAATAAAATGGGTGCTGAATATAAAATCGCAAACTCAAATGCAGTGAAAAATTTACTTTACAAAATTAAAGGTAAAACGGTTATAAATTTGACCATTAAGTAAAACAATTTTTATTCAAGCAAATTAAACTGTTATATACATTTCTCTCTCTCTCTCTCTCTCTCTCTCTCTCTCTCTCTCTCTCTCTCTCTCTCTCGCAAAAATTTTACAAGTTCACATTCACAGTAAAATCTCCAAACACTCTTTATCTAAAAATTTACGTAAAAAGGTGGAACGGAAAATACTTTAAAATTTTTAACACTCAAAATAAATTCACAACTATATATATATATATACGAGGCCAAGACAACGGAGGAGATGCTAATGACGTTAGAGGAGAAGACGTTAGAAATTGTGGAAAAACATGTCCCAAAGATACAACAAAGAGGAAAGAGAAGCAGGTTCGAAAGACAAAAGAGGGCATTGTTCCGAAAGAGAAAAAGAGTGACTGCAAAATTAAGTAATTGTAAAGATTACAACATCAGAAAAATATTAAATGATAAACTGCAAAGTATCGATGTCGTCACAGAGGAACTAATCGAGAAGCATACAGAAAAAGAAGAAGACGACGCTTATAGAAGCGATAAAAGCTAACTCAAAGTACTCCTATAATTTCGCAAAAAGAAAGTCAAAAAACCATGCGACTATCGGACCTTTAAAAAATGAGAACAGTGATTTATCTGATGATCTAACTGAAGTATCTGAAATATTAAGAGCCCAGTATGAATCATCTTTCAGTATCCAAAAAACTGACAAATTGATATGCGATAGAAACGCGTTCTTTGAAGAAGAACCACAAGGGGAAAGTATAACAAATTTCGACTTTACGACGGATGATATTACACAAGCTATAGGCTATAGGGAAACTAAAAACACACTCAGCGGTAGGACCGGATAAATGGAATGCCACACTGATCAAAAACTGCAAGAATGCAATCGCTGAGCCCCTATATTGGATATGGAGACGATCACTAGAAACGGGAGAAATACCAGGCATCCTGAAGAGCGCGAACATAGTCCCAATATATAAAGGAGATCGATCCGAGGCCAGTATCGCTTACATCCCATCTCACTAAAATATTTGAAAGAATAGTTAGACAGAAAATCTATGAGTTTTTGGAAACTCAGAAAAAATTCAATGGTAACCAACAAGGGTTTCTGTCAGGCAGATCATGCCTATCACAACTAATGGAACAGTACAACAACATTATTGATTCACTTGAAAGTAATGAAAACTATGATGTACTATACACAGACTTTGCTAAAGCGTTCGACAAGTGTGACCACGGAATCATAATACATAAACTGAAATATATAGGAATAACAGGAAAAGTAGGGAAATGGATATATAATTTCCTTAGTGAGCGGCGGCAAGTCGTTACAGTACAAGGAGTATCTTCATCAGAATCAGAGATTCTCAGCTCAGTACCACAAGGAACAGTATTACCTCCACTACTCTTCATAATCATGCTAACTGACATAGATGAGGATGTTGCCAGAGACAACACAGTAACGTCCTTTGCGGATGACACAAAGATCAGTAGAAAAATAAGAAACCCAGAAGACATAGGATCTCTACAAACCGACATAAACAGAATCTACAAGTGGACGGAAGACAACAATATGAAGTTTAACACCGAGAAATTTCAGCTATTACGGTACGGAAAAAGAAGACATAAAATCCATGGAATATTATACCCCAAATGGACAGGAAATTCAGAGAAATTCCAGAGCAAAAGATTTAGGGGTTGTAATGACTGATGATGCGAAATTTGAAACACAAAATAAGATAACAGTAAACAGAGCAAAGAGAATAACGGGGCAGATATTGAGAACCTTTAAACGAAGGGATAGGAATGTAATGATTCCTCTACTGAAAACCCTGATAATACCCAAATTGGAATACTGCTCGGTCCTAACATCCCCATATAAAAAAGAAGACATTAGACAGCTGGAAGGGATCCAGAGAAGCTTCACAGCCAAGATCAAGGGGTACAAAGAACTAAATTACTGGGAAAGGTTACGCAAACTAGACCTATATTCACTGGAAAGAAGAAGAGAGAGATACACCATTATTTACACTTGGAAAAAAATGAAGAAACTAGTCCCTAATCTTACTCTGAACCCTATAATTCCCCAAACAACGGTGGAAAGTAGAAACGGTAGAATGTGTCGTATTCCCAAATTGAAGGCGATACAGGGAACATCCTTAACCCTGAAAGAAAATAGTTTTGTAGTGAGAGGACCAAAACTGTTTAATCAGTTGCCCAAAGACCTAAGAAACACGAAGGGAGTTGCAGTGGAAATCTTCAAATAAGATTAGACGCCTGGCTCAGAACAATTCCCGATGAGCCGGGCGTACGTGGCTATGTGAGGTGGAGAGCGCAAGAACCCAACTCACTACTTCACCAGACCAACTCGAGAGGAGGGGCGAGAAGCTTGACCTTCGCGAAATGAGAAATCATCGCGCGAAACCTTTGTAAGGTATATATATATATATATATATATATATATATATATATATGTATGTATATTGTTACATTCGTGGGCTTTTCTCAAATTTTCAATCTCTTGAACATCACCTCTTCTCCTCTAAACCTCATCTTCTTTTCCTCACTGAAACTCGGGTGTCTGGGACGACTGACAGCAACCCCTTTTCTGTACCCTCTTACGTTCTATATACTCAATTTCACTCCAAAGGTGGATGTTGCGTATATGTACGCAATGACCTAACTTGTTCTTGTATTCCCGAACTTGACTCTTCCGAATTCTATACCCTCTGACTACGGCTTACATGCCACTCTCAAACTAAATACATCAACGCTGTTTACCTTTCTCCTAATTCTACTGACTATGCAAAATTCCTTGACTACCTCACTTCCAAAGTGGAATACATTCTTTCCCGCTCTCCCTTTTCTGAAATCTCCATTTTAGGAGATTTCAATGTTCACCATCACCTTTGGCTTTCCTCCCACTTCACTGACATCCCTGGTGAACTAGCAAACAACTTTTCTATCCTAAGTGACCTAGAGCAGATTGTACAGCACCCTACTCATATCCCCGATCGCCTTGGAGATAGGCCCAACATTCTGGATTTATTTCGTACCTCTTATATCTTCTTACTCTGTCAAACTTTTCTCTCCGTTGGGCTTCTCCGATCACAATCTGTTTCCTATCCTATAGCTCCAATTCAGCCTTTGTATCCTCCCAAAAGGGGCGCCTTTGGCACTTTGGCGCCGCTGATTGGGAGGCTCTTAGACAGTACTTTTGTGACTTCCCATGGAATGATTACTGCTTCCGTGGCCGGGGCCCTTCTGGGTGTTTTGAGTGTATCACACAGTTAATTCTCAGGGGCATGGACGCGTACATTCCATATTCTATTCCTACTACTACTGCAAAAAATCCTTGATTTAACTTCACTTGTTCTAATGCTATCCGGAACAGAGAGGAGGCTTTCAGAAGGTACCGTCGCCTTCCAACTCCTCACTCTCACTCAGCTTATATTTCTGCCCGGAATCGTGCAAAATCTGTTCTTCGACTCGCCAAAACTTCCTTCATCCGACAAAAATGTGAAAATCTATCCAATTCTAATTCTTCTCGCTCTTTCTGGCATCTAGCTAAGAACCTCTTCAACAACTTTACTTCCTCTTCTTTCCCTCCTCTTTTCCATTCCGACGGCACAGTTGCCGTCTCTTCTCCTGCCAAAGCTGAACTCTTCGGCTCAAACTTTCGCTTACAATTCAACCATAGACGATTCCGGTGCTGTTCCTCCATCTCCTCCCCCCTCTGACTTTATGTCTGGAATTAGAATCTCTTCTGAAGATGTTTTTTTCTGCCCTATCTGGGCTCAACTCTAGGAAAGCGTATGGTTCTAATGGTGTTCCTCCTGTTCTCAAGAACTGTGCTTCCGTGCTGACACTCTGCCTAGGCAAACTCTTTCGTCTTTCTCTCTCATCTGGTACTTTTCCTTCCTGCTGGAAGTTCGCTTTCATTCACCCTGTTCCAAAGAAGAGTGACCGCTCTCAACCCTCCAACTATCGTCCATTGTTTTGATTTCTTGCCTTTCTAAAGTTTTTGAGTCTATCCTTAATAGGAAGATTCTTAAACACTTCTCACAATCTTCTTTCAGATCGTCAGTATGGATTTCGCAAGGGACGCTCTACTGGAGATCTTCTTGCATATCTCTGACTCTTGGTTATCTTCCTTTCGGGATTTCCGTGAAACTTTTGCTATTGCGCTCGACATATCAAAAGCTTTGGGTAGAGCTGGCACAAATCTTTAATTTCGAAACTGCCCTCCTTCGGTTTCTATCCTTCTATCTGTGCCTTCATCTCTAATTTCTTTTCTGACCGATCTATAGCTGCAGTTGTAGATGGCCACTGTTCTTCTCCTAAAGCTATTAACAGTGGTGTTCCTCAGGGTTCTGTTCTGTCACCCACTCTTTTACTTTCATTTATTAGTGACCTTTTAATTCGCACTTCCTTTCCTATTCACTCCTATGCCGATAATTCCACTCTTCACTTCTCCATCCGCTCCCCAAAGCGTCCCTCCATGATTCGCGTAGTACGGCTATGGAGCACCTGACCTCTGATCTTTCTACTATCTCTGATTGGAGCAGAGAAAGCCTTGTGGCTTTCAATGCCTCAAAAATTCAGTTCCTCCATCTGTCTACTCGCCACAAGCTTGCACACGACTATCCCCTTACCTGCAACAACACACAACTCAATCCTTCGTCCTCTTTCTACTTTCTTGGCGTTTCCTTTTCTCGTGATGTTTCCTGGAACAATCACATATACTCTCTTTCGAAAATAGCTTCTAATAGGTTAGGTGTGCTGTACCGGCTTCGCAGTTTCTTCAAACTCGCTCAGTTGCTCTCTGTGTACAGCGATGTTTTTCCGCCCCTGTATGACGTATGCTTCTCATGTATGGGGTGGCTCAACCCACACAGCTGGACTTGACTGGATGGAATCAAAGGCTTTTCGTCTCATCAATTCTCCGCCTCTTCCTCACTGTCTTCAATTTCTGTCTCTCCTCACCGCAATGTTGCCTCACTCTCTTTTTACTATCGCTATTATGCCGGACATTGCTCTTCTGAACTCTCTAACTGCATGTCTCCTCCTTTAAGGAGAGCATGCAGCCCCAGACTTTCTACACTTTCTCATTCCTTTTCTGTCCAACTATCTAATGCAAGGGTTACTCGGTATTTTCAGCTTTTCTCTACTCAACCGGTGGACTCTGGAACACTCTTCCTCAATCCATCTTTCCTCCTATCTATGACCTCCTATCCTTCAAACGCAGAGTGTCGAGGCATCTCGAAAACCCTGAACCTTGATTTTGGCTCTCTTCTTCTTCTATGGGAGGGGCGCTTTTGCGGGCATTTGTCCTTGGCCCCTCCTTCCTGCATAAAAAAATGGGAATATAATAAGGGAATTGATTACTTAATCAAAGACTAATTTAGCCTATAAATAAACTGTTCATTGAACACAATCACGTGAATGGCAGAATGGCGACGCATTTCTATTCCTAGACCCCGGTCATTAACTGAAATGGGTCGTAAACCGCGGGGTACTACAATCTGATTGAAACAACATATACAACACCATATTAATAGGTAAAACAATGTAAACAGTCATTAAGGAGAATTAATAACAATAAAGAGTGTTGTATAGTTATTATCAAAGTAAATCTAAAGTAAGGAGTACAAAACATCAATACAGTAGAGCACACTAAATATACATATGTACATAAAATAGTAAAGTACAACACACATCACACTTCTGTGGATAGCTGGTGATCTTCGTGGATTTCTTCGATAGAAGCTGGGGTGGGGTACTGGGTAGGCGCCGGTGTAGCTGGAGTTACTGGGCTCTCCGGGACAGGAGAGCCTGACAAACTTCGACTCAACTGGCGCTGGACGGATGATGTGGAAGACTCATCGCCAGAAGTTTCCTGTGGCCTTGATATCCTCTTGAAGTACGAATAGAGGGACGTCTGGACAGAAGAGCAGCGCTACCAGAAGGACCAGATCTTAGTTCAGCCATGGTAAATGGATTGAAGGGGTTGAACAAGGCGAGAAAGCAAGGTAGCGAGAGTTCCACACGAAACGAGCGACGAACGAGGAATGACTCACCACATGGCATGTGGAAGCAATGAGCGAGTCATGCGGACGGAAAAGCAGACTCAAACGGGCGGGCGGTTCTTTGTGACGATCGAACGGTCGTTAAAGCGAATGTCGTTAAGCGGGGTGGTCGTAAGCGAGGGTTGCCTGTATACAGGTTACCAAAAACTAGGAAAATAACTAATGTAAAAATTACATTTAAACAAAAGCGTAGCCATGAGGATTTGCTTCTGTTCTAGGAGACGTTCAAAAAATGAGACGCCGAACATAAATTATACTTTTATGTAGATTGTTACATTATTAGTTAGATTGTTACATTATTAACAAGTTTAATGGCATGTTAAAATTACACTTTCTGAGAGGTTGATAATTCTTAAAAATAGGATGAATCAATTTAAGAGAATCTTATGAGGAGAATCTAAGTAAATCTTACGCCTGGCAGCCTCACGCGACAACAGGGTATCATAGGCCGAAAAGAGAATTTATCGTATAAAAATTAAATCGGATTGAAGTAGTAAACGACAATAAAATTTTTATCATATTACTCTTTACCTATTGCCGAATAACGTAGCATAAAATTATGTTAGTTAAAAGATGGGATTAGTGTTTATTAAAAAATAACATTCGAAGCGAAAGGCGCCAAATGAAAGGAGAAAGAAGCAACCTCACTGGGAGGAAATAGTACATCTCAAAGCTTGTTGAACGAGTGTTCCCCACAAAATCTTGTTAAAATTTAAATGAGAATATTAAATTTAGTTCTCCTTTTAAGAAAAAACGTGTTCTTAGTGGAAGTTTACTCAATTATATAAAAATACATCTACAGGGTGTCCCGTAAGTCTGGAACCATAGGGCAAAATGATAAAAACGGCAATAAAAACGCCGAAGAGACTTTTGGGGACTGTTTGCGAAATGAGCGAGGATGGTAGCGGCTGTCATCGTCGGTGGATGTCCTAGGAGGTCCACTGCATGGTTTATCTCCTATGGATCCCGTTTCCCTGAACTTTGCTACAAGTTTGCCGACACAGCTGTGTGTTATCGGCGCGCGGTCCGGGTGCAATCTGTTAAATTCCTCAGCGACCTCCCTCTGACTCCGATTTCCCACGAGCAAAATTACCTGGATGCGTTCTTCCTTACTCAAAGACATCATGGGCACTTGCATAAACGGAAAAACATGAATTACTTATTTTACCCTATGGTTCCAGACTTATGGGACACCCTGTATTGTGCCGTCCGGGAGAATTCAAATCGTGTGTGGCACATAGAAGCGAAATCGTTCTTCTAAGTTTGAGTAAATCACTCTTAAATAACTACCAAATTGTAGATTAAAATTGTTTAGCAGTCAAATTTAAATTGCTTGTGCATTTTACTTAATTGTTTTATTATTATTGTCTTCCCTAAACAAATATTCATCGCCGTCAAAATTTTCATTTTTGCATTGCAAGTTGTCTAGTAAAATCTTTGATGAATACATTATTTTTGTAAAAGGCTTTGCAATTATTCCCCTACCAGACAAACAGCAGAGAAACGAAGGTTTGAATTTCACATAAGGTGGTTTAAAGGTTAAAAAGTTTAAATGAAAAATATAAATCATAAAGTAAACGTAATATAAAATACCATCTTGCGCGGAATGTTCTCCTATACAAGCGTCGTTCTTTACGTTAATTATACTGCGTGTTCTTTGCAGTTGAAATGTATATATAGGTGCGGCATGCGGGAGGTGCCCCCCTCGGAGCATTGGTTTCTGCGCGTATGTAGGAGAATTACGACTTCTGATCGAGTGAGGACCATGGTGTAGTGGTTATCATATCTGACCGGCAATCGGAAGATCCCGGGTTCAATTCCCGGGTGGTTACCTCATTTTTTTCATTTGTTAGTTCTCCCTCCTCATCTTGCGCGGAATGTTCTCCTATACAAGCGTCGTTCTTTACGTTAATTATACTGCGTGTTCTTCGCAGTTGAAATGTATATATATATATATATATATATATATATATATATATATATATATATATACACACACACACAGTATATATATATATGTGTGTGTATATATATATAAGCTTAACGGAGCAGCAGCACCCTCCACCTACCAAAGTATGGAACAAACTTAGTTAAAAGTAGAAAAAAGAAGTATCTGGCAACTTTACTCCGAAATGAAAAAATCGTAGTTAACAACTCCTCAGCCGCATCTCCCCCCCACTCCGGTCATCCATCGATAAAACCAGAAAAACAATACACGGCATATTTCTTCTCCCTATAATCTCATAACGGCGCCATGTTTTATGAGCTTATGAGCTTGTATGACCCTCATTTCAGCTAAAGGTAAGATAAACAACACCTGGCGCTACCTACGACTAAGGGCAAGGCCCATTACATTGCCCGAAGCCATTCGTATCCCTAGAGACCTGCCAACGGAAATTCCAATGTGCTTGTTCACCCAGCCATAACTTGGTGCCATTGGGCCATCATATTACTGCCACCGCCTTCTTTTATTACCTTTTATGACCCTCAACACAAAGATTAAATAGATCAGCTAAACAAGAACATCTGGCGCTAAGATTAAAACCAAGGCTCACTACATCTCCTAAAGCAGTAATATCCCTAGAGACCTGACAGCGTAAATTTCAATACGCTTACTCACTTGAAGGTTAAGAGAAATGAAATGCATTGCCTAAAAGCATAATTTTTTTTTTAAAAGTTCATAGTAAAATTAATTTATAAAGCAACTTTCATGTTAATAAGCTACGTATAAGTAAATAAACATACAACAGCTTGCATAATAATAATAATAATAATAATAATAATAATAAAATAATAATAATAATAATAATAATAATAATAATAATAAAAATAATAATAATAGTAATAATAATAATAATAATAATAAAAATAATAATAATAATAATAATAATTATAATAACAGTTCATTTATAAAAATCATTATATCATGTTTATTCAACGATGAAGCCGAAGGGTACAGTTTCATAACTACCAGGCAACCGGTAACTTTTCTGGTATATATTCTGACACATTTTAGTACCCCTCAACTCCTTCAGGCCGCAGATTTTTGGGCGCGAAAGTTGTGTATCTGTAAAGTGAGGTTAGGACGTGCAACATCATCATCAGCCCCATCATCATCAGCATTTGCACCATTCCTGTTGTCAATTCCGAGTTCTTCTAAACTCACTAGATCATTAAGATAGGCGAAGCTGACGCTCTGTCGATTTGCAGGGTTAAAAGTGATACCCTTCGCCTTGACGATGTATTTGAACTCATCAACGACCTTCAAACACACTCCGTAAGTTTTTGGTCCTGATGAGCTAAAAGAGTCCTTGGTAACCACGTCTTCATACTCGTCTTTGATTTCGTCAGTGATCTCGGCGAGGCGGCATATATTCGCCAATAGGTTGCATATATGTTCTCCAACCTACTCCGTGAACACCACGCTGTGTGAACCAGCGTCAAAACCCTCCAGTCCAGAGAATGGATGGTCCAACAGCTTAATGTGGCCTTACGCCGTTGTGAAACTGACGATTGGTATATTTGTGAATAGGGAGAAGTCTGTAGCCAGATCATTCCTGTTGTAACGTATTATGAACATGTTGCCCACGAACACAATCACAATATTCTCTTTATCAACAGCATTGGTGGAACCCTACACAACGTTAAAACTGTGGTCTAAATGCACATTACCCTTGTCATGGTTCTGGACAAACTTGCCCTAGTGACTGTTCAAGCAAAGCTTAGCACCAAAGCGCTTACCAGGATTTAGGGCAGTGTATTTACGGCCAAGCTGTATCTCCTCACGGTCTCTATAACGCTGAATATAGGCCGTTTTATCTTTCTCAGTGTCAACACCTCGTGGAAACTCCGATGTCACACCCTTATCATTCAGAAGAGTAATGATATAAGGTGTGAAGAGGTTAGCTACTTTCTGGAATCCCCCACACCTCATATATTTTTAAAATTATGTAGCCGTGGCGTACGGCTCCACTTCCGAACTGTTGAACACCCCACGGATCTTCCTTGACTGTATTACGACATTCCCTGCTGTTCTCCTCTGCACGCTTCACAAACAGGGGAAATATAAGCTTGTGATGTACGATTGTGGGTAACATTCTTGATGTTTCTTTTTCTCGTGATCTTTCTTAGAAAGACCGCATATACTTTCTTTCTTAAACAGCTTCTAAGGGATTAGGTATGCTGTTTCAGCTCCGCAGTTTCTTCACCCCAGCTCATTTGCTGTCTCTATATAAGGGTCTTGTCCTCCTCTGTATGTAGTACGCTTCTAATGTGTGAGGTGGCTCAACCCTCACAGCTCTACTTGACCAGGTGGAATCAAAGGCTTTTTGTCTCATCAATTCCCTGTCTCTTAGCGACTGTTTTCAGGGTCTCTCTCTTCGTCGCAATGTTGCTTCACTCTTTCGTTACTGTTGCTATTATGATACCGCTCTTCTGAACTTTCTAACTGCATGTCTCTTCTTTAAGGAGAACATGCAGTACCATCTTGTCACCTGGTCAACTGTAGAACAATTTTCCTCATAAAATTATAAGATTATCACAAGTACGGGTCCATGCACACAATCGGTCGTAGATCTACTGTAGTAATTCCCTGTGGTACCACACTCAGAATGGGGACATCCGTGCCAAAGACAGCCGTGGAAGGAATACACCGTCTTTTCATCAGTGACGGATTCCTCACTCAATCCGTTAGCCCAGAAAACTCGGCCGTTTATCTTGATGGCCACTTCTTCCGTGTTGCAAGCGTGTTTTATGTGTATACCCGTCTGTTGTAAGTGCGTGATCCAGTAAAGAGCTCTTTACTCATATGTGGATTGTTTCTGGGTATGATGGTGAACTTGTCCTTTGGCATGAAATTGTTTTTAAACACAATGAAACAAAGGGAGGCATCCATGGTTACATCTTTTAACCTTCCTTAAACAGATAGCCTCGTAGGGACCAGCCGGTCCGTTGCCGTTTGGTGTCCTTCGTATTTCTTTGTATTTGTATGTTTAACAGCAGGAAGGATGGTTCTTTTATCGAATGTAGTATTTCATTTTCGCCAAACATACCGTTGTTCGTTGTTCCCCAACAATTCAATTTTGGTCTCGTCTGTCCAGTGAACTTTCTTCCAGAATGCAAATCCATCATTTTTATGATTTTTAACGTACTTTAAACGAGCCTCTTTATACGCTTTTCGTAGCAGAGGTTTTCTTCGTGCAACTCTTCCATGCAGAACATTCTTTTTCAATGTACGACGTACAGTACAAGGATGGAGATCGATCTTCGACAGTCTTAATGTTTGTCAAATAAATATACGAAAACATTTTGCATTTTAACTTCTTTTTATTTTCCTCATATTCTTTGAGGTTTTACAGTATATATTGAAGTTGAACTTTTTTTTTTATTTGTTAAATTCTTCCAAACGAACAGAAAATTCTTCATAACTATCCTGTTCATGATACAAAAGATAAGGACGAATATGATTGAAATTTTTTCTGTACGAATACTTATGAACGCTAATATATATATATATATATATATATATACATATATATATATATACAGTATATATACTGTGTGTGTGTGTGTATATATATATGTGTGTTACACCTTTTCTTTTTGGGTTTCTTCCCGTGTAACAGAAAACAGACTCCCGGCGAAGTCGACCTGGAGAGTCTTCTTTATGTATTACTCTCCCGGCACTCGTGGTAGAGTGCGCTGACAAATTTTGTGGGTCCGATGGGGACAAGAAAATGCTTGGCAAAGTTTTCGTTTAATGTGCTTGAATCAGATCGCCTTAATACTCGAAATACAATTAAGTGGAAGTCAAGTCGTTTCTTGTTCGACTTTAAATCAGAGATATTTATTAGACTTAGTCAGATTTTATCCAAGACTTCTTACAAGCAATTCCTGCTTTTTTACCGCAAGGCTTAATCTGAGTTACATACTTAATAGAAGGTAGTCTGTTTGTTTCTCCTCCTCAAGGGAGATCATAACGGATTGGGCTTCCAACCCAATCCGGAGATCCGCGTCTGATCTCCGCGCGCAAAAATCTGAGTTTAGGGCGTGAAGCGCCTCCTTATATATTAGAGAACCGGAACCTACATCATTCATACAAATGTCGTAATTAACTTTATTTTCTTTTTTTATACTATTTTCTCTTTCTTTATTCCATTTCTCTTCTATCATTAATCATTCTCTTTTCACTCTTTTCGGTGTACTTTATAAATGCGGTAGACGAAACCGAGTGGAAAGCCGTTATCCATGCAAGGGAGACCGGGAGGTTTAATTATACTCTTCATTAACATTTTACTAGCTTTATTTATACCGAAAACACTGAGATAAACGGGGTAATGCGAGGGGGGATTTAACTTTAACACTTAAGCAGGAGAGACACAAAAGAAGAGTCTAAATTCACAATTACATCTTAACACGCAAAAACACCAAGTTTCTGAGCCCAAGGCCGCCCGATGACTGCCCTTTTTTGGGCATTTCTCTCTCTCTCGTCCGACTTGGGCCGATTCTTAGTGTTGCCAACTCGTATTTTATAATTTTATTTTATAAACAAACCATTATTTATCGTAATTACATTTATTAAATATTATTATCTTCTTTATTAATTTTTTATAACCAAAACATTCTAATTTTTAATTAGACATCACTACACAAAGAGCGTGGGACGAGTGAATACGTATGACGTCACCAGCACTGGGTGCCTTTGCGTCAATTCGTGTGTGAATTTCGTTTGAAAGGAAATCCCACACGTATGATATATAGTCACGAGAATTACTAAATGCAGGGTGTATGGTTATGAAAATATTTGAAATCCTTAATTTAGCCCGGCGCATCTGGGAGAGCCAATCCTTTTTCTGCTTTAAACTCGCATCTAAGTACACGAAGTACGTTAATTAAGAAAAATTAAATAATTTCTTGTCTGTATAGGGAAGCGGTCGTGAAACGATTTCAAGTTTTTATAGCTTCGGGCTTTATACGAAATAAAGTAAATTGGAGATGAAGAAAGGTAATATAACATATATATATATATATATATATATATATATATTATATATATATATATATGGGATGAATTTCACAATAAAACACGTGAAATGAATGAATGCTGCAAACCCACAAGGAAAAAGAAAAACGATTCCAAGGCCTTTCGTGTATTCAAAGCTACACCTCGTCAGGGAATGAAGTTAAAAGGCGAGAAGCCCATATATATATACAACGTACAGGAAAAACAAAACAATTAGCACATACTTAACAAGGGTTAATGAGAGGCAAAAGAAATTTTAACATGATATCGTCAATTTTATAAGTCCCCGAGCTGTTATTGAAATTGTTTTTAAAATGAATAAATGCACATTCTAGAATATTTCGTTCTATTATATCTCTGTTTTTAACAAGCGCTTTAGAACTATCCCACTTGATGCTATGGTTACATCTATACATATGGTTAAATAAAGCATTGGAAGTACTAGCTGTTCTACAAGCAAAAAGGAAAATAAAAACGCGCGCCGCTATTGGGCCCTTAAGGACGAGAAATAATGAACTAACCGACGATCCAAAAGAAATGTCTGATAAATTGAGAGCTCAATATGAATCAATTTTCAGTACCCCAAAAAGTGACAAAGCGATACCTGACATAAATGCATTCTTTGAAGAGGAATTCCAAGGAGAGTATATAACAGACTTTGATTTTACCCCAGAAGATGTAGCGAGAACTATAGGACAAATGAAACCACATTCAGCTGCAGGTCCGGACAATTGGAACGCATTATTGATTAAAATCTGTAAAAATGAAAGAACATAAGGTTCATAAGGTAAAGGTAAGGTATATATATATATATATATTACACAATCTTTCCAAATAAAATAAAATGGCATCGACGTTAAGAGCCTCGGAGTCCCCAAGGGAGGGAATCATAACTGTTCACACTTCTGGCTCCCTCGCTGCTAAAACAAGGAACGCAGACCCGGGCAGCGGGACTGGTTCTGCTACTGCCCCTTCGAGATGTTCTAGGTCTCTGCTTGATTCACTTTCCATAAACTTCAACATTCCTGGCTTCTCCTCAAATTTTCAATCTGTTGAACACCACCTATCCTCATCTAAACCTCACCCTCTCTTCCTCACTGAAACTCAACTGTCTGGGACGACTGACAGCAACCCTTTTTCTGTACTCTCTTACTTTCTATATACTCAATTTCTTTTTAAAGGTGGATGTTGTGTATATGTACGCAACGACCTTACTTACGCTCGTATTCTCAAAATTGAATCCTCCGAATTCTATACACTCTGGCTACGGTTTACATGTCATTCTCAAACTAAATACATCTGCTCTGTCTAACTTTTTCCTAATTCTACTAACTATTCTAAACTCTTTGACTACATCACTTCTGTTCTACAGTTGAATACATTCTATCCCACTCTCCTTTTGGTGAAATTTCAATTTTAGGTGATTTGAATGTTCACCACCACCTTTGGGTTTTCTTCCATTTCACTGACATTCCTGGTGAACTAACTTACAATTTCTCTATCTTACATTCCATATTCTATTCCTACTACTAGTGGAAAAAAAACCTCAGTTTGATTTTATTCATCCTAATGCTATCCGCAACAGAAGGTACTGTCGTCATCCAACTCGTGACTCTCGCTTAGTTTATATTTCTGCTCGGAATCGTGCAGAATCTGTTCTTCCACTCGCTAAAAATTCCTTTATCAGATGAAAATGTAAAAACCAATCCAATTCTAATTCTTCTCGCTCTTCCTGGCGAGCCAAGAACCTCTCTAACAACTTTACTTCTTCTTTCTCTCCATTTTCCATAACGGCGGTTCATTTGCTGTCTCTTCTCCTCATAAAGCTGAATGCTTCGTTAAAACTTTCGCCTCCAACTCATTCCTGGATGATTCCGATGGTGTTCTTCCATCTCCTCCTCCGTCTGACTTAATTATGTCTGAAATTAAAATCTTTTCCAAATATATTTTTTCTTCCCTATTTTGGAAGGCGTACTGTACTGATGGTTCCCTCCTGTTGTTCCCAAGAACTGTGCTTCTGTGCTGACACCCTGCACTCTTTCGTCTTTCTCTTTCATTTGGTACTTTTCCTTCGTGTTGGAAGTTCGCTTTCATTCATCATGTCCCAAGGAAGGGTGACCGCTGTGAATCTTCCAACTATCGTCCAACTGCTTTGAAGTCTTTGCCTTTCTAAACTTTTGAATCTATCCTTAATAGGAACATTATTAAACACCACTCTTCTCACAATCTTCTTTCAGATCATGATTATAGACTCCGCGAGGGACGCTCCACTCGCGATCTTCTTGCATATCTCTCTGACTCTTAGTCATCCTCCTTCCTGGATTTTGATGGAGTCTGGCAGAAATATTTAATTTCCAAACTGTCCTACTTCGGTTTCTATCCTTCTATCTGTGCCTTCATCTCTGATTTCCTTTCTGGCCGATCTATAGCTGCGGTTGTAGATGGCCACTGCTCTTCTCCTAAAGCTATTAATAGTGGTGTTCTTCAGGGTTCTGTCCTGTTACCCACTCATTTTTTTTATCAATGATCTATCAAGTCGCATTTCCTGTCCTATCCATTCATATGCCGATGATTCCACACTTCACTTCTCCACCCGCTTCCCAAAGCGTCCCTCTCAACAGATACTCAATGCTTCTCGTGGAACGGCTATGGAACACCTGACCTCTGATCTTTTTACTATCTCTGATTGGGGAAGAGAAACCTTGTGGCTTTAATGTTTTCTCATAATCTTTCTTGGAAAGATTACATATATTCTCTTTCCAAAACAGCTTCCAAGAAGTTAGATGTGCTGTACCGGGTCTTCACCCCCACTGAGTTGCTATCTCTGAAGAGGGGTTTTGTTCGCCTTTGTAAGTCGTATGCTTCTCATGTGTTGGGTGGCTCAACCCACAGCCGTACTTGACCGGGTGGAATCAAAGGCTTTTCGTCTCATCAACCCCGCCTCTTTCTGACTGCCTTCAATCCTCTCTTTTCAACCCAATGTTGCCACTTTCTCTTTACTATCGTTATTATAACGAACACAACTCTTCTGAACTCTCTAACTGCATGCCTCCTCCTTTAAGGAGAGCACGCAGTACTACTTTCGACACATTCGCTTTCCTTTTCTGTCCAACTCTTTAACGCAAGTGTTAATCGATATTTTCACTCTCTCGTGTACTCAACCGGTGAACTCTGGAACACTCTTCCTGAATCCATTTTTTCCCTGTGTATGACTTCGAGAGCTACCATCATGTAAACATCATTGTGCAGGCCCCATTTTGGCCTGGTGTCATTCACCTAACTTTATATAAAGTCTAGTTATTACCTCGCACGTTATTACTATTGAAGCCATTATTCAAGTGCACATTTAATTTCAACTGTAAACAATCAACTTGTATTTTGTCTCATTCATAAATCACTTATTTTGTGTAATAAAGGAAGAAAACTCATTCTGTCAATCAACCTAATTAATAACATTATTTGATCTGAAAGATCATGGTGACCCCAGCCTTATCAACCATCATTAATCATGAATCACAAACAATTAACATTATTATTATATTATTATTATAGTGCAAACGAGGTATATATATATACAGGGCGTCCCAAAAAAATGTATACACACTTTAAATAATTATAAAGGCAGTGTTTATTAAAATACATTTCATTTTCAAAATGTAATAGAATCTACAGACATTATTTAATTGTTTTGTCAACGCCTGTTTTCAAACTGACGTCCGTTCTGGTCCAGGCACTGCTGATAACGCGAAGCAATGGGATCGCAAACATCACGAAACACTTCGTTTGGTATTTGTGTGCATTCTCGTTCAATGGCTGCTCTCAATTCAGCGACTGTTGCAGGTTTTATAGCTTAGACTTTGTCTTTTAAGTATCCCCATAAAAAAAAGTCTAGTGGTGTGAGGTCTGGTGAACGCGGAGGGTATTCTACGAAACCCCTTCGTCCAATCCACATCCACATCGTGCCAAGTACCACTCGCAATACTCCACTCTTCGGTCCGGATCATCTTCATTAATAGCATGGACTAATCTTGGAATGTAACTTTTCCATTGACAGCGCTTCAAAATGCGTTGGACAGACGATTCTGAAATTCCTACCTCACGACTCGCTTGCCGCACAGATTTTCTTGGACTTTGGTGATACGTTTCCAGTACTCTTTCTTGCTTTGTGGGGCTTGTCGTCGATGTCCGTGGTCTTCCGGAACGCTTCTTGTGGACATTCTGAACAGTTCCATCGGCTTCAAACTTATCTCTAATTCGAGTGATGGTAAGTCGCATTGGTGGATCTGTTTGAAACTCCCTCCTAAACTGTCTTTGCACTTCAACTGCGTTTTCACACTTCCAGTTGCATTTTAGAATGAATTTCCTTTGTTCAAAGCTTAGTCTGACTGCCATTATTAATTCTAATGGGTTTAACTTGGAAAGAAAGAAACATCAATTGAGCTATCAGCTGTTAAAGTGTGTATACATTTTTTTGGGACGCCCTGTATATATATATATATAATATATATATATATATATAAGTTCGTGGAACTTTTAGCAGTAAAACTAGAAAACCTAAACGTGATACCTATAGTCATCTACAGACTTCCGAACACTCCTCGGATGCCATTGCTGATATCAGAAACCTAAGAAAGTCCTTAAACTCTCCATCCCCCAATATAATAGTCTGCAGACATTTTAATTTCCCATTTATAAAGTACAAAAAGGTGGGAAGAAATATATACGGAGAGCCAAGTATGAACCAGTCTTCAGTACCCCAAAAAGTGATAAAGCGATACCTGACATTGATGCATTCTTTGAAGAGAAATTGCAAATAGATTGTATAACAGACTTTGATTTTATCCCAGATGTAGTGAGAGCTATAGGACAAAGGAAATCTCATTCAGCTGCAGGTCCGGACAAATGGAAAACATTATTGATTAACATTGTAAAAATGAAATAGCTACACCCTTATACTGGACATGGAGAAGATCCTTAGACAATGGGGAAATACCGAGCATCTTGAAAAAAGCATTGTCCCTATATATAAAGGAGGAGATAGATCTCAAGCAAAGACCTATAGACTATTGTCATTGACGTCCCACCTCACCAAAGTATTTGAAAGAATAGTTAGAGAGAAAATCTATGACTTCTTGGAGACATTGGAATGATTCAACGAAAATCAGCACGGATTCCGATCAGGAAGATCATGCCTATCACAACTTATAGAGCACTTTAACAATATCCTAGAAGCAGTTGAAGGCAATGAAAACTACGATGTTATATACACGGATTTTGTAAAAGCGTTCGACAAATGTGATCATGGTATAATAGCACATAAAATAAAATATATGGGAATAATAGACAACGTGGGAAAATGGAGCTACAATTTCCTCAGGAAACATGTACAAGTAAAAATTCAAGGTATATCGTCATCAGAATCAGAAGTACGCAGCTCAGTACCACAAGGAACAGTATTGGCCCCACTCCTATTCATTATCATGCTAAGACATAGACAATGAGGTAACCAACAACAGGAAAGTAACATCCTTTGCAGACGATACAAAGATCAACAGAAAAGTCAGGGATGTTAAAGACGTGGAGGCCTTACAGAGGAACACGAACAAAATATACAAATGATCAGAAGACAATAACATGAAATTTAACACAGAGAAATTTCAGCTTTTGAGATATAGAAGAAATGAGGAACTTAGACAGGATATTATGCCCCAGATAGACAGGAAGTTCAGAGGAGGAAGAAAGCGATAGATTTGGGGGTTATAATGACCGATGGTATGAAATTTAAGACACAAAATCAGATGGCGATAAATAAAGCAAATAAGAGTCGCGGGACAGGTACTAAGAACCTTTAAAAGAAGAGACAAGAAAGTAATGATTCCCTTACTGAAAACACTGATCATACCAAAACGTGAATACTGCTCAGTCTTGAAATCCCCATTTAAAATGGAAGAAACTAATAAACTAGAAGAAATTCAGAGAAATTTCACAGCCAAGATTGATGGCTGCAAAGAAATCAGCTACTGAGAAAGACTACGTAAACTAAATCTGTATTCCCTGGAAAGAAGAAGAGAGAGATGCACCATATGAAAATCATCGAAAAACTGGTACCAAACCTCTAACTAAACCTAATTACCATTGAAACAATACTGGAAAATAGGAAAGGCTGTGTAGTGTTCCCAAACTAAAGGTCTGACAACACCTTCAACACTGAAGGAAAATAGCTTGGTTGTCAGGGGGCCAAGACTTTTTAACCAGCTTCCAAAGGACCTCAGGCACGTGACAGGGGTCAAAGTTGAAGTCTTCAGAAGAAGACTAGATACGTGGATCAGGACGTTACCACATGAGCCGGGTGTACTTGGCTGTGTGCGATGGAGAGCGGACGAAAGCAACTCGCTCCTCCACCAAGCCAGGCCTAGAAGAGGGTCCACCAGCTCGACCTTCGTGTGAAGAGAGACCAACGCACGGAACTGTTACACGGTTACGAGGTGTGGGTGTGTGTGTGTATATACCATATGTCCCACAAAAAAGTACACCCAACTTTAGATTGTACTAACTCCTCCAAAAATTGAGATATTTTGGATCTGTTTGTTTGATTTAATATAGCAAATTATTCTTTGTTAACGTTCAAATTTATTCATGTTTAAACGATTTAGTGTTTGAGCATCTGCTTTTAACTGAAGGGTACAGCAAAATGGGTTGCGCGGAATGATCATTTCTCCCAGCCAGATAGCTCCTCTTGCTTTGACCAATGTGCTACTTTTTACGTCGAAGGATATTGCAAATATTTTTTTAAATAATTCGAACTTTTGTATCTAAGATACGAGTCATACATATAAATGAAGAATCTGAATTACTAAATTTATAAATAACTTTGAAACCCTTATCATGCAGTTTACACGAAGGCAGCGCGTTCTCATGGTCACAACTTATCTGCAAACTAAAAGCTTAAAACAAGTTCAGAATACCTTCGAACTGCAATTTCCCGATAGAGCTTCTCCAACTAAACATACAATTTTGAAGAATGTTCGGAAATACAAAGAAGAAGGAACGGTCCTCAATTCGAACAAAGGACGTTCAGGCCATCCGAAGACAGCAAGAACAGACGAGAACATTCAGCATGTTCGGCATTTATTAGAGAGACATCCAAAAGTGTCCACCAGGCGAAATGGTACAGAACTCTCACGCATGTCATTTCATCGAATAGTTCGTGAGGATTTGAATTTGTACCCATACAGAATGGAAACTCGACATCAACTCATTGAAGGAGATCTACCTCGCCGCCTAAGATTTGCCCAGTGGTTTCTTGAAAAACCAGAAAGATTCACGGAACAATTAGTGGTTGGAGATGAGGCGGCCTTTTTTATGAATGGTCTAGTGAACAGACAAATCTGCCGTCAGTATGCACCAAAAAATCATCCACCTGACAATCATATCTACGAAAAGAATAACTCTAGACAAAAACTGTCTCTCTGGATAGGACTGTGCGGTAATGGAGCGTTAATTGGCCCGGTCTTTTACGATGGTAATCTAAATGGTGAAGCTTACCTAGAAATGATAGACCGAGAAATCCTTCTACAAATACGTATTACTTATGGAAACCGATTTAATCGTATTTGGTGGGTGCAAGACGGAGCTCCTGCTCACAGGAGAGTTATTGTGAAGGAACGCTTGCAGGAAGTCTTCCACCAAAGAGTAATTGCTACAGGCCATGACATTGAATGGCCTCCCAGAAGCCCTGACTTGACCCCGTGTGATTACTTTTTATGGGGTCATTTGAAAAATAGAGTATTTGCATCACAACCTATCAATTTAGATGATTTGAGGACTCGCATCACAGCTGAAATCAACCTGTTAAAAGACAATCCAGATCTTATCAAAAGAGTGATGGGGAAGATGAGAGCTCGACTCCAGATTTGTATCGATAGGAATGGCGGTCATGTTGAAAGAAAACGAAACTAAGCATAACTTTTGCAATAAGGAATAAAGAAAAATCTGCTTTGTATCTTATTAAAATTATGTTAAAGTATCTATTATTATGTATTTGTCTTTTCATTACATCGATAGCACACACACATTATTTTTTCATTGACCAATTTTGCGCAATCCATTTTGTTGTAGCCTTCAGTTAAAAGCAGATGCTTAAACACTAAATCGTTTAAACATGAATAAATTTGAACGTTAACAAAAAATAATTTGCTATATTAAATCAAACAAACAGATCCAAAATATCTCAATTTTTGGAGGAGTTAGTACAATCTAAAGTTGGGTGTACTTTTTTGTGGGACATATGGTATATATATATATATATATATATATATATATATATATATATATATATATATAGAGACCACCTTTCCTGTCGTTCGACTCCCCCCCCCTGGCTACGGCCTACTATCAGAATAAGATGAAGATAAAAATAGTGATATGGCTGCACCAGTACTAAGGGCACCTATGAAAACCACTGCAACTACAAAGTTGGAAGTACAATGCATACAGATAAAGACTCAAAAAGAATTTAAATAAAATAAAATAACCATGATCTATTTACAAAAACAAAATTTGTTTTCAGAGGCAGACACATCATTCAAATAGGGCACTTGCAAGAAAATGAGGGGGAGGTCAGGACGTCACCGATCCTCCTCCCCTGTAGATCAGCCTTCCTTTGACCTGAGCACGTCATTCTAGTATTTTTCTTGCAGTGTTTGCACCGACCTTGTTTCACACTTGTAACAAATACATGTTGCATTACATGTACTTAATTACCCCTAGGTCCAGTCTTGCTCACCTGTTGTGCTGGCGTATTAGAAAACAGATACCTTACGACACATCGTGCGAATTCAAGCTGATCTAATTTTGTCTCTGATACTTCCCTATGGATCAACCATGCGGCACCTCGCAACATATTTAACATTTGGGAAAAAATATGAAAGTACCACTTTTTAAATCTAACTGATGACCTGTATTGAGATACAAAATGATCCATCAGATCAACTCCTCCCATGTTCTTATTTTATGTATGGATGAGGTTAGGATGCTTTATAGAAACCTTTTTTATAGCACTTTTGTAGCGTTGAATTCAACAAGTGGATCACTGGTGTCATTTTTTGTGACTACAGTTACAGGACGATTGTCATTCCATTTGACAGCAAGTATTTTACCATCAGAGCAATGCTCGTAGATTCTACGCTCTGTCTTTTTCATTGATTTCGAGTCTGTCAGAGGGCACTTTTGCAGCCTATTATCCCTAACTGCCCCTGTTGCTCTCACATTTTTCTCTTGGAGTCTCGCCATGAGGTTATTGGAGGTGAAAAAGCTGTCGAAGAAAACTGCATGAGCACTGGCATCGCTAATACAAGTAAGCATATCTTCACCAGCCTTTGTACCTAGAGGACGTTCATCAGTAGACAAAGTTCTACCACAATAGATATCAGACTTGAATGGATAATCAGGAAATGAACTTAAGCACGACAGTTTATAACCAAAGCTTACTGGCTTTCCTTGTATAAACATTTTACAGCTGTGATGACCAAAGTATGGGACCATACATTCATCAATTGAAAGATTCTCATAAAAAACTAAAATGTTGTATTGATTTATTTGTCAATTCAAGCAATGGTCTCAGTTTTACAATTTCATCTGTGGTATCCAAGTTGTTATTATGTAAATAACGTTTTACAATATTTCTCAAAATCTTTTCCTTGATATTCTTTGTGAAAGAAATGGAAAGCAACATCATCTGATCTTTCCCAGTACATTTCCACTCGAGGAAGTTTATGGCATCCTGTCAAAATGAATATGCCAAGAAAATTTAAGAGACTCGCAATGTCACATGTAGATTCAGGGGAATTAGCATTTTCATGAGCATACCTGAGCGTTACTTGGAGTATCAAATTTTGATTATCCTCATTGAAAAGCTTTATAAACAAACATTTTACCAAGAGAAAGTGAGCATAACTCTGAGTGGCACTCAGTCAGTGGTCTAATATCATTCTTTTGTAAAAAGCTTTTATTATTTTTCTCTTTTCTCCAGTTCACTTTCAAGCATGTGATATTTTCCTTTTTCTCTTTTTTTTTTTTTTGCTTTGTTCTTAAATTTTCATGGGATGAACTTCTTGATTCATTATTATCATAATTTTCATCTATGTCATTGTTGCTGTCATCAACTCTCCCAGAAACATCATGCGGCAAACTGCCTCGCCAAATGATACATTCTCATTGCTTTCAAACAAATTATTATCAGTATCTTCTTTGTCAGTAAGCAGCTGGTCTTCTGGCTGGAGAATGTTGATGGTATCTGCATCATCTGCCAGCACTAGGTCAACAGCTTCTTTAAGTATCAGGAATTTTGGTATTTTCTGGAAACAGACATATATCATATATTCATTCACAAAATACTCATAAAATCAATTTTAAAACAATGGAACGAACTATTTTAGGATAACTTATGTATAATATCATGGAAAGTTGCACTAACCATAATTTAGCACATACTGTATTAGAGAGCTCAAACATGTAAAAGATCAAAGCATTGGAACTCCAGTTCCAATGCTTTTCCAACTGGCTGGAACTCCAGTTGTTCTGATCATTTGTCCCGAGATCCTGCCACTTTTCCCATTTGGAAACAATTTTATTCAACATATAATATTTCTAGATAATTCATCAAATATTTTTATGAAATACAGATATTGTGAAAGAATAATCATATATCTCAAGATTATGGCCATAATCAATAATATTTAAATACTTTTTAATTGAAATGAATTGAATAACCTTTATTAATAATAAAATAAATACATTAGTTTTACAATTTACAATGGCACAAGTAATTGTGAAGCTGGACTATTTATTTTATTCAATTTGGCCCTTAAGCTTTAGGCTTTAATGGGCTCTTAAACTAAAATAATAAAAGCACTTACCAAAACAAAGTTGAATCAGAGCGTACTTCAATACGTTTGATTTCAACAAACTTTTAAGAAGCACTGAGTAATGTTGTAGGCAGCTATACAAGTTTCAACAAAATCACACTCTTTGGGGAGTCTCTAACAAACATGTCGCAACAGGATACCTTTCTAGGCTATCTTAATGTAAGTAGAAATTGTAATTCCTAATGTGTTCCCAAGTGGAAACAGTGACAGTTAGTGGGTTAAATCATATGACTGAAAAGTTAACCGAATCCTCTGAAACGTAATTACGCAAACAAAATGTTCAACAATAATTTCATAAACAAAGTTAGCATTTTTCTGGATGTTGAAGAGGTATTTCAGTAGGAGGCTTCAAATGTCTTCAACAAAATTTTTTACTATTGTTACTATGAAAGAAAGTTTTTATATACTCGTATAATGATAATGTTAAATGTATATTTATGTAAAAAAATGACAAAAATTCGTCTATTTTAAAGTGGATATTCAGTATAATATTATACTTCTTAGGGTAAGTGAGTTACGGGCTGTGTAATAAGATGATACTGCTGTATTTTTCTTTTTATTCAACTGTGTATTTTCAGCTTTGAGAAATGAAAATGAAAAATGTAATGGTGGAAAAGTGATTTCCATATTACACATAGTAGCAACAAACAGTAAAAAATCAAACAGCTAAAACAAAAACATTAAAATTAGCGAGTATCGATGTTAAGTGGAGCTTCAGACGCATATTCATACCAGGAAGCCCCTAGTTTAGGAAGCATGGCAAGACTGATAAATACAGTAGATTAGATAAATGGATTATCCGAGTTGTGGATTCTTTACATTACGTTTTATTGAGTAGTATAGTTACCTCCGGGTGCCTGGAAGCATTTTGGTAACTTATGCAACATTCTAAAGGATCTGTTATGAAACAAATTTACATTTCCGCCAGAACCTTTTTGTATGATCAGCTGCTGTCGAAAAATATTCATACAAAAGTACGAAAGAGAGTGACTTTAGTTTCGCTTGTACATTTGAAGCTCCTTATTATCACGTTAGCTTTATGTTTTATGTTCGTGTCATCACTCTAGGAGTTGGTGATAATGTAATCTAAAGACTCGTATTTAAATTCTTTTATCTGATCTGTTGGTGCTTTTTCATTTTGAGAATAATGCTCTATTGCCTGACTGCTTGGAGCGTTTTTGATGGAAACTTCAAATTTTAGTTTTAGCAACATTGAAATCAGTATCATGTTTTGCGAATGTAATTTGAAAATTTTCAGGAGATAATCCAGACATGTAACCAAAGGCCTTATAACACCATGCCAGCAACATAGACAAAGCTATTTGTCCTTATACTATTTATACAACATCTGCCTTAGAGCAGAGGAGAGCAAAATGAAGTAGTATTAGTGTGTTGAAGTGCAATTTCACTTCCAATTGCAAGCTCATGTTCATAAACGACCTCCTTCTACTCCTTTCCCAGCCTTTGCTACATCGCAGTATTGGAATACTTCATCTACGTACCCCGCTCGCAACCCATTTTAACCTCTTTTATTCCCTCGCAAACTCCTTCACGCCAAGTTATTTCCTGGATACAGTCCCTCCCCTGATACTTGTCAGTGCGACCGCAAAGACGCGAAAGAGAAAGAAATAGAGGGAGAGACTATGAAGAAACCTCTTATTTTTTACATTTAACTTACTTCACTAATTTAAATTAAGTATACATCAGTTATATTATTTACAATAATTTGCCTAGTAATTAAATGTGAAACTGATATAAATGTGGCACAAGATTTAACGAGGAACAGAGGAATGGAAGTGGTTTGCGAGGTGTGCAAGTGGGGACGTTCGTCTTACTGGACATACCACCTAGAGGTATACCCCAAACTTTGTCATGAAAATTAACACTAGAACCCTGTGACTGGTGTGGTACCTCAATCCCGTAATAATTTATATGTATTATAAAAAAACTATACAGGGCAATGGTTGATTGCTGTCAACCTCATCCATTGGAAATTCCCAGCAGATATTGGTTGGTGGAGAGTTGACGACAAAAACCCTACGTCTTTTCGTTAAAAAGTTGTGTTCGAGGAAGTCTTCAAAAGACCTTCTTAAGTAGTGTTTTTGGTTAATGTTTAATTTATATGCCTGCGGTATTTAGCGCTGCCTAATGGTAAAGAAGAAGCCCTGAGATGAGCTAATATAATTTTTTGTCTTAAAAATTTGCTGATTTTACAAAGTCCCCAGACGTCTAATTTTTGTGGTTTCATTATTTCTTCTGTCGAAGTAATTTTCATGCGTCAACGATTGAAAATTTTGATACGAAATAATATGATTTTCTTGTTGTTATGTGGACCCAATGCCTACATATTGGGTTCTATGTATGGCAATTATTTTCATTCCCAGTAAGCTATGTCGACAATCCCGAGGCAATTTTGTAGGTATTTAATTAAATAAATTAATGATTCGTATTTAATTAAGAAATGTTGTAGGCGTGTAGGCCGGAGAAAAATTTGTATGTTATACATTAAATTTTTTGATAAACAGTGTTTCTCAAACCATGTGAAATCAATTAAAAAGAATGAAGTAGGAACATAGAAAGAGAAATGTTACTCAAAACCTATTTAAATATAAAAGTTTAACAGGCCAACTTCTCAAGTTTAGTTAAAGTTATGTCAATCAGTTTGACTCCCCTTAGGTATAGGAAATTAATGGAATTAAAGTAAAATTATTAATCATTTTAATGTTGCTCATTATTTGTGTAAATTTTATAAGTCACTAGTTTTTAAATGCTTGTTTACTAACGTTGTTTTGGAGTTTTGTCATGTTTTATGCTCTGTTCATGTTTTAATAGACTTCTCCGTTGGTGAGTTAATTGAAATGTACTTTCATGTTGTGTTGTTTGGTTAAATGAGTTTGTACTGTGTTCAAACCTCCCACCACTTCAGACTAATCAATACCCGTAGTTTTGGTAGAGTAAATGTTACTCCTTCACAGGTAGATCTGGAGGGCTTGGGGTTTTGAATCCTGTACTGTTTTCGTGTTGTTTGGTCTCTGGCCACGGGAGGCCATAAGACCCTTGTAATAGTTTGGGCTCTGGCCAAGGTATGCCATAAGACCCTTTGTAGAGTACGTAGTTTGGGCTATAGCCAAAGTAGGCCATAAGACCCTTTGTAGAGTAGTTTGGGATATGGACAAAGTAGGCCATAAGGCCCTTTGTAATAGTCTGTTAGAAATCTGATGAATAATCTCTCTTCAGATTTGAAGTATGTGCCACTGTTTAACCATATAATTTTTTGGACAAAATTATATGCACAGAACCAGAAAGCAGCAATAAAAACCTTTTCTCTTTGATCCTTCATTATGTTCAGACAGGTTATATGTGTTTGTGGCACATGTAAAGAGTACATGTGTGTACAGTGTATATATATATATATATATATATATATATATATATATATATATATACACAGTATGTATATATTTTTTCATTCCTTTGAATCCAATTGGTCTTCAAAACTTGGATTCACCACTCCAGTAAAGTCAATACCCATAGTTATGATCGAGTAAATGTTATACGTCCTACAGGTAGGTCTGGAAGGTTTGGGGTTTTGAAGGAATCCAATCTGTTTGCAAGGAATGCATGTGTCTAAGAGTTTGTTTACTTTATGTGATGCATTTTATGGTGTGTGTTTGTTGATGAAATCTGTTGAGCGATTCTTCCTTAAAAGAAGAATTGGGTTCTTGAGGTTGTATGTGTATATTTATATAGGTATATGTGTAAATGTATATTTTGTTGTACGAGTAGTATGATGGCAAAATGGGAGAGGAAATTGGGGTGCTTTGAATCCTGCCCCTGGAGGGGCCCCCTGAAGGTCTTCGCCTTCGTTATGAGGCCCCCCTTACTTAAGTTCTTAACCCATTTATGGGGTCTCACCGTCCTTAATGAAAGGCATTTGGCCCTTGAGGGGCCCGCAAGGGGCCCCCCCTCCTCCTTGGGGAAAAAAGGTCTCGTCTTCACCTTTCTTCAAAAAAAAAAAAAAGATTCGTCTTCACCTTCCTCCTTGGAAAAAAGAAAAAAAAATATTCGTCTTCACCTTCCTCCTTGGAAAAAAAAAAAAAAAAAAATGATTCTTCACCTTCCTTCAAAAAAATAAATTTAAAAAATTAAAATTTTAAAAATTAAATTTAAAAATTAAATTTAAAAAGAGAATCGTCTTCACCTTCCTTCAAAAAAATTTTTTCATCACAACCTTTCACGAGAAAAAATCCATCTGTCCTGTGGGGTTCTTTCATGAGACAAAAACAAACAAACATTCGAATACTTTACGTTCCGGTTCGTTGCCCCGATAACTCCAATACCACATTATCTCTTCAAATGTATTATCGCTTTCGTAATTGCATACATCACAAATTAGAAACTCAGACTAAACATGTTTTAAATCAATAACATTTGCTTTGATTAATATTTGTATTATATGAAGTTAAATGGAAAAAATTAAATAAATTTAAATTAAAACATTTCATTTTCAATTATAGGGGTAACTTTTGCTTATTCAAATTAAATTTAATTTATTCTACATCAACATAAAATGAGGCGATATGAAACGAACTGAAAAAGCTTATTGGCAGACTATGCCCATATGATAAAAATTATTAAGCTACATTATTTAGTTTGGTAATGGTTCAGAATACGGGCGCCACTTAATTAAGCAAAATTTCAAAAAATACCATAGAGACAAAGTTGTTTCTCTCATTAAAATACGTTGATTGCGTGTCGCATAGTCAAAAAAACGAAGTTAGAAAATTACGAAAAACATATTTTTGGGTATGAATCTAGGAAATTTTGAGTTGGCAACCCTACTATCGTATCGTTCATTCACTTCAGTTTGAAAGTGGCTTCGGTATGGGACCGATGTGAGGTGACGCTATTAGAGCTCGCATGGTGTTCTCCCTTTAAATGTAGTGTGTCCAATTTGTATAATTTAGGTCTCAGGAGTACGGGGGCGGAGCCCCCGTAAAGACCACGTATCACAAGTTGATCGGTATAGGGTTTTGTATTTTTTAGGTTAGTTAGGTTAGGTTAGGGGTTAGGTTTTCCATGAAACCTAGGTTTTTCTCATGGTTTTTGATGTTTCATGACACGTGTTTTTTCCTCCAAAACATGCTAAAACCATTGGTTTCCTGTTGTTTAGGATAAATCTGACCATCGCTATTACAGTAAATTAATGCTTGTGCTGTGTTTCCTCACCCAAAACCCCCGGTTCCCACGGTGGTCCCCCCAGATTGTAGGAGGGGTTGGGGGGTGAAATAACTTCAAGCAATAATTTACTTTAATGGCGATGGTCACATTCATCCTAAACAACAGGAAACCAATGGTTTTAGCATGTTTTGGTGGAAAAAACACAAAAATTGAGGTGGCGCCCCTATTCTGAACCGTTACCGTTAGTTTAACCAACATAACTATTAATACTTATCATTATGTATATATGGGATGAACAATTTAGCACGTGAAATGAATGAAAGGTACAGATAATATATATATATATATATATACACACCGTAAATATATACTGTATATTTGATAAATTTACTGATTCAATGTAAAATAGCTGTATATTTCTTTCTCAAGTACGCTGATTATAATCGGTAACTCAGTTCACATTCTTGCCAGATTTTCCTGGTTAGTTAATTAATAATATTCAAAACGTATGTAAATTTTTCTAGTAATTTAACTGTGACGAGAAGTAGTTAATTATTATTGTTACCAACTTTTGGCTATAAACTACACAGATCTGCGAATGAGAAATTTGTAAGAGCAGTTTCCTTACTAATAGTTGATTTTATATAAATCAAATACTCTGATTTCGAATAAGGTATGCATTTTCCTAGCACGTAAGGATTTTCTGCAAACTGGAAGGAAAATCAGCTACATAAATATTATTTATTTCAATTTACATTAGGTAACTATTTCGTTTTGTTATGTTAGTTACAAATGCATACAACTTTAAAAAGAAAGGATGCTATTAAAGTCAACCACATAGCCATCTTTATCTAGTTCTCTTGTGAACCTACGCGCTGCTCCTTTTCTTTTATGTAATAATTCCGTAGCATCCCATTTCAACATCCAGCAGTAAGCAATCGTCATGCTGACGTCACACCTTCATTGACATCTCTTTAGTTTTTAATCAAAACTAAATTGAATCAGTTTTAATAAAAACCACTTACATGTGTAATATGAAATATAACATTTTGTGAATTTCTGTACGTAATGTCGAAAACGGTAATTGTATACAATATCCCCCTCACCTCAGTTTCTAATAAAAATTATTGAAATGCGTAGAAAATAATAAATAAAACCTTTCGTTTAAGTAAATTTTTTTTCGGTCGATCATATTTATAGAGATATTTGCTTCTGAAATTTTAATTAACGATATCCATTTGACGTGACGTCACGTCAAATGCGACTTTTTTCATAAAATATTTTTCCTGATTGGGCTATTTTTTCGCTACTCTGCGACTTAATTACTTGGTTGGTTTTTGTTCTGGCTATTTTTTTTCTAATTCGATTCAGTTTGGTCGTGTTTGTGATAGAATTATGACGTGCTGTTCGTGTGGTTTCGACTTTGAGAACTTGATTCGTCATGTGCCCTAGATGAAAACTAAAAAAATGCATAACTTAACATGTTATTACATTATCATTTGTATAATTTAGGTCACGGGGGTACGGGGGCGGAGCCCCTGTAAAGATCACGCATCACAAATTGTATCGGTATAGGGTTCACTTTGTGATGCGCGATCTTTACGGGGGCTTCCTCAAATCCTTTTATAATGTTTCAAATGTAAATTTAATTTCAAAGCGTTTTATCATGTAACATTGGAGGATATATTTTAAATACTTTTACTCGAAATAAAAAGCGTTGATTTTTTCCTACTGCCATTAATCCATCATTTTTAACGATTACCTATTTTAATTTTTCATTCATTTACAGCACGAATTTCATTATACGTGAATTTAAAACAGAAGCGTGTTTATAATGCAGAATGTGTAGACGAAAACACGAAATATGATATCTATAAGTACACGTTTATTTTAAAATTATTGAAATATGCAAGATTGAAAATTGATCAATGATTATAGGATAATCAGTCTCATTTATAATAGTGTTACACTAAATGCTGCAAAAGCCGTTTTCTACAAACATTACAATACAGAAAACGGAATTTTTCCTAATGAGAAGGCACGCTGCAAATTAAATATAACTGTTTAGGATCATTCTATAATTTTAAAACATTACTTGTAAGCAATTAGTTTCAATGATTAATATAATTTCTTAACAATAGTTTACTAATCCACATTTTCAGGAACTTCCCAGAATTATACAAACAGACAGGAATTGCGAAATTTCCATAACGTTATATTACATTATAATACGTTATAATACGTTTAAAAACGTCTGGAATATGAGTTGCTGGATATACATATTTGTATATTGAAGAAAGAGCCCTTAATTTTATCGTTGCAAAGAAACATGACTGGATATATAAAAAGCATTCGTTTTTCTCATTAAGAAACTATGAATTCTGTTGGTATGCATTAGCCAAACTACATAACGAAGTACACACCGAATTGAAATCATGCGAAATACGGCAACTATTTATGCATTGCAACACAGCGAGATGCAACTATTTAAGGTCATACTTTAATCGAGATGAGCACTCTTCATGCAATCTTCACAGCGGAAAGTTTGTTAACACTTCACTTCCTCTACCAGTTTGTGAGTATTTTTAAACTTTTAGCATGTTAACTGATAATCATTATTTTTTAAGGATAGACTTTGAGTGAAATTCATTCTAGATGTTCGAATCCTTTCTGGTTCACGAATAATATATATATATATATATATATATATATATATATATATATTATGTTACAGTTATCAGTCATCTACAAAATATCGGTCTATATTTAGACTAATAATTTGGCTATTACACAATATTATAGTGTCATACTACATCAAAATTTTTAGTCTCTCTTCAACAAAGAGTCGCTCAGAGTTTAGAAACGGTTTCATTTTTAAAGAAATTAAAGACATTTAATGTTTTAACTCACATCACTTTCAATGATAATTTGTAAATATTTACAATAAACCGACTTAATTTTGTGTCTAACGTTTTAAATAACATGCAGGTATTTTCTGCAGTTAAATTATTACGCTGTCAACCACCATTGCCTTTGGTGGGTTTGCAAAAATAAAAGCCTGATCAAACTGTATGTTCGTGACAATGTAATTTGAAGAATATTAGCTAAAAAGGTGCAAATTAACTGTATAACGCAACAAAATAATTTTATATCTTGAAATTACATAGGAACAATCCTGAACTATAAACTATATACTGTATATATATATATATATATAGATACACACAGACTGTGCATGGAACAAGGAGCTCTTCTAGGATAATTAAATCCACTATAGTCCGAATAAGTAATATATATTATATATATATATATATATATATATATATATATATATGTATGGGAAATAAGAGAACGAGACAGGCTGAACAATGTGGGCATGCGTTTAGATTAGTTTTGATTTTCGTCACTAGTGCTGAAAAGATAAAAATAAGAATTGTAAATGAAAATGAAAAGGTTTATTGGTAGACTATAGACCATATGACAAATATTATTAATAAAATGCAGTTCATATACTAAGGATAGAAATATATACACTTGACTAGAAATAATACTGTAATGTCGAAGTTAAGTGGAGTTACAGACAGACGTTTTCGTACCAAGAAGTCCATAGATTAGAGGGTAAATGGCAGGACTCGTGGATAGCTTGGATGAGCGGGTTGGTTGATTTTTAATTCTTTGCATTAGACTGTAGTCTTGTTACCTCCGGGAAGCTCGGGGCATTGCGGGTAGCAAACATTTGCGAAGCTGTGCATCTCAGGGTTAATTTATGTAAGAGTCTAAAAGACCTGTTGTACAGCAAATTTAGGGTTCTGCCAGATCCTTTTTTATAATTCACCCACAGTTGCTGTCCATATATATTATTGCAGAAAGTACGAAAGAGTGTCTTTAGCTTCACTTGTACAGAATCGAGAGTTCCTTATGGTCATATTCGCTTTAGCACACAGACTTCGAGATTGTTTTCTTATAACCGAGTCATCAATCAAGGAGCTGGTAATAGTTTGACCCAAATACTTAAACTCTTGTAATTCCTCAATTACTTTACCACTCATTTTAAACATTATATGAGCTAGCTGATTACAGCTTTTAAGATGAAATTGCATAACCTTAGTTTTGTAACATTAAAGAGATTATCATGTTTCTGCGAATACACTTCGCAGACTTTTAGTAGCCGATCCATACCTTTAACAGAGGGACTTATTAACACCATATCATCGGCGTAAACTAAGTTATTTATCCTTGTGTTATCTATACAACAACCCACTGTTGCCTCATTAAGTGAAGCAATTAACCCGTAAATATACACATTAATCAGCATAGTGAGAGCAAGGAACCTTGTCTCACCCCGCAAAAGGTGCCAAAACACTCGGATAGTACATTGCCCCACCTAACAGTGAAAGATTGGTGGGAATACCAAAATTTCAATAAATTTAATATGTATATGGGAACCTTCCTGTCTTCTAGTTTTGCAAATAAAATATTGTGGTTCACCCTATCATATGCCTTACTTATATCTAGGAAACAGCTGTAAATAGTTGAATTACTGTCAATGTATTTATATATTGTTTCTTTAAGTACATAGATACACAGATTAGTTGAGTGGGACCTTTTAATGCCAAACTGTTTAGGAGACGTCCATAGATCATTTAATCGGAGTAACAAGAGTTTTTCTAGTAGTTTCGAGAAGCAGCAATCGATATAGCCAAATAATATCACCAACAAAGAATATTCTGTGTTAATTATATTACTATAACATGTATGTAGTTTTCCGTGTCACAGTACTATATTGTTCCTTCATCCAATATTTCTAGGAAACTTTGGGCACCACAAACAATCAAGATATGGATGTCGATCAAAATTTACTTGACACAGTTAAATAGCTTCGTTCAGTACCGAATCCAAATCATCGAGTATCTAATAACGGGGAAATGTAAGCATGTTTTGCTTTAGTAATATATATATATATATGTATATATATATTGTCGGATGCAGTGGTTAACAACAACTTGTGAGAACGATCAACGCACGTAGGATTCTAAAAGTACATTTATACACATCACTCATTTCCGATGTTCCGTAAATATTTGTGCAGTTTTGAAGGAGAGCAGCTTTAATTCTATACAAACTTCTTATACATGGCTAGTTACGCAAAGGGCTGGTGCTGGCTCGCCCATATACATTTAAATTCTTGTACACATTCAGTGTTTCATTTCTTATTTTGGGTCTGATACTGTAAGAATAATCAGAGATACCCTTAGAGAAAGGCATGTCCTTAACCTTGCAACATTGAAAGAACACTACGATTCAGTAAGCGTAACTCGTCAGCTTTCAGGAGACGCATTAAGTCTTTAACAGAAGGAGCTGATAGCCTTATATTAGAGCCCTAGTCCAAAACGTCCATATTCACATCATGTGTACTACATTCAACGCATGATTCATTCAGAAATCGCTAGTCGACAGTATGGGCATCAAACTTTGGTGGAGAGAATGAGTGCCAAACCTCACTCCGCAGGAGATTCCAAAACCCTAATACATCACATCAACGTTGCCTTGTCATATAAGATTGACAGATATATATATATATATATATATATATATATATATATAGGCATTTTACCATCCTTCTACCACCTAGTCGAGATGTTCACGTTCCTCAGTCTGACTCATAAACTACAACAATCGTGGTCTTTTCTCAAATTTTCAAGCTGCTGAACACCACCTCACATCCTCCAAGCCTCATCCCTCACTGAAGCTCAGGTTCCTGCGGTGATAGTCAGCAACATCATTTCTGTACCTCTTACATTCACTATACTCAGATTCACTCCAAAGGTGTATGATACGTATATGTACGCAATGACCTAACTTGTACACGTATTCCCGAACCCCGAATTCTATACCCTCTGACTATGGCCTACAATTCATTATCAAACTAAATACACCTGCGCTGTTTCCCTTTCTCCTAATTCTACTGCCTATCTAAATTTCTTCAACTACCTCACTTCCAAAGAGGAATACATTCTATTCCGCTCTCCATTGCTGAAATTTTCATTTTAGGAGATTTCAATGCTCACCAATACCTTTGGCTTTCCTGAATGACAATGAGCTAATTGTTCTATTTCATCACACTCTTTCAGGCATCTAGTAAGAACCTCTTCAACAACTCTATCTCCTCTTCTTTCCCTCCTCTATTCCGCCCGAAGGCTCAGCAGCCGGATCTTCTCCTGACAACGCTAAACTCCTCGCTCAAACTCTCGCTTCCACCTCAACCATGGATGATTCCGATGCTGTTCCTTCATCTCCTCCTCCCTCTGACTTTATCATGTCTGAAATTAGAATCGCTTCCAAAAATGTTCTTTCTGTCCCATCTGGGGACCATCTCTTGGACGGTGTATGAACCTGATGTTGTTCTTGCGCTTCAATGCTAACACCCCGACAGGCAAACGCCTATGTATTTGTTTATCATCTTGTACTTTACCTCCCTGCTAAAAGTTTGCTTTCATTCAACCTGTCCCAGGAGGGCTAACCGCCCTAAGCCCTTCAGTCAAAATGTTTTGACTTCTTGACTTCTTGCCTTTCTAATATTTTTTTAAACTATCCTTAATAGGAAGAATCTTAAGCACCTCTCTTCACACAATCTTCTTTCATATCATCAGTACGGGGACCAAGGGTACTTCTATCGACGATCTTCTTGTATATCGCCCTGAATCATGGTCTTCCTCCTTTCAGGATTTCGGTGAAACTCTTGTTATTGCGCTAGACATATCGAAAATTTTTGATAGAGTATGGTACAAATTTTAAATACCCAAATTGCCAACCTGTGGATTTTATCCTACTAACTGTGTCTTCACCACTAATTCTCTCTCTTGCCGTCCTATAGCAGCGATTGTAGATAACCTCTGTTCTTCACCTAAAGCTATTAACAGATGTGTTCCTCAGGGACTCTGTTCTGTCAGCCAATCTTTTCCTTTTATTTATTAATAAATGTTTAATTCGTCCCTTCCTCTCCTACTCACTCCTATGCCTATGACCCCACACTTTAATTCTCACCCCGCTCCCCAGAGCTTCCTTCTCAACAGTCAATATGACACGTGTAAGATGACTATGGAACACCTGACTTCTGAGCTTTCAGTTATCTCTGATTGGGTCAGAGAATACAGTGCGACTTTCATTGGATCAAAACTCGGTTCCTCCGCCTATCTATTCGTCACATTCTTCAACACGACTATAGCCTTGTCTTCAACAATATACACCTCAGTCTTTCCCCTTCTCTTATCAACCCCGACATTTCCTTTCTCGTGATCTTTCCTGTAAAGATCGCATATACTCTCTCTCCAAAACATCTTCTAAGAGGCTAGATGCAATATACTGCATATACAGTTTCTTAGCCCTCGTTCAGTTGGTGCCTCTGTGCAGGACCTTATCCGTCTCTGTATGGAATATGCTTGGAGGGCGTTTTCGTGGGCAATCGCACAAGTCTCCTCCTTCCTACATAAAAACAAAACAAAACAAAAAAGAGTATTTTTAAGCACTTACTCGCATCAATGTAATTCTTTCCACATATTATAGATTCATCACCTTTACATGTAAATACTTCAACAGCACGGTGCTGGGGATAATACCTTTGTTTTATTCCACAGGCTTTCCTATATTCCTCAAACTCTTGAAGAAGTTTTGATGTTTCTTGATAAAAATATCTTAACTAGTCAAAATGTTTTGAAGGCATAATACATTTTATATATATATATATATAATATATATATATATATTATATAAAAGATCATGTACAGAATTTGAAAATGATGCAGCTTTTTCATCAATAAATCTACAGGCCTTAATAAATCTACTAAGCATAAACATAGCTTTCATAAACCTTGTGGAGCTACTTATAATACATGTTGATAGCTTTGTAAACTTGATTTTTCTAGATAATCTAACTATTGTATGTCATGTTTTAAGAAGCTCGTATTCAGCGTTTTTCTCTTCTTTTCCAGGGCATCGTGTGACAAGCCGTTTAAAAGATCCCGAAATGCATTACCACCAACATGCTCAAGTGGCGGTAAGTGGGATCGAAAGAATAAACAGGAACCCTTTGGATCTACTGTTGAGGTAACCCCTCAAGCAACCATCCAAGACCTCTACACCTCCGCAGGCATTAAAAGATCTAGGCCTGTTGAAGATCAATCTCCTGCCGCATGCGGTATGGAAGCTAAACGAACAAGGTACAGCATATCGTTCAGCTCTGAGGACCAATATCTTTTGCCGACAAACTCATTGTCGGGGGAGGCAGATGAACACTGTCCTGAAAACCTCCAGCCTTACAAGTCACCTGCAACATTCCAAGCCCCTTCAAGGGCTACCGCTAGCCATACAGAGAGAATGAGCTATCATTCATCGAACGGTGTATCTCTTACCTTAATGCAAAATGCGAGTAATACCCATACACTTTCTAGAAGTCGCTACAACGTCAGAATTGACTCCCGAGTCGCATATTCGAAGGGCTTCGAACAAGGACTCTCCAACGTAGTTCGATGTGTCATCGCATATGCTCTTCAGAACAATAATGATCGGGAGACCCGAGTAAGGTTAGCATTTGGGATTGATCCAAATAGCGAGGATAGCGATCAGTTCTGGATAGTAATACCTTACAGAAACCTGGTGGCAGAAGATGTTGACTACATCCTTTCACGTTTTGCACAAGCTTCTCAAAGTAGATCGAAGTTTAGCCTGGAGAATTTCACTGTTGAAATTGACCGTGTATTCCGTGTTGCGGGTCATAGTGCCACACCGTTTACTCTTAACTTCAATTCTCAGGCTATTTTTAGACTGCATATAAACGTCGATCGTGGTTGCGGCTTTATAGCAGTAGTCTTAGCTCGTAGTTTACTGTGCTAAATACACGGACCCAAAAAATTTGGCTGCCTACGGTAGTGGAGCGTGCCTGTAAACTAGCTGTAGACTGTAAACTCGAGTTTGACTGTGCTATGGGTCCTGAAGAGCTGAGAAGGGTAGAACAGGAAATGAATGTTCGTATAGTTGTTTGGAATGGATGATCGTCGTAGGACTGTGTATGTTTTTAAAAGCTGTGTGAGAGATCGTACAAGGCCCCTACTTATTTTAGGACTATCAGGGACAAAATATCTCCCCATCCGTAATATAAGGGACCTTTATGCGAGCGAGCTATGACAAAAGTCGAAAATATGGACGACATCATGATTTGTGTAAGGGTTGTCTCGAGTTTGCGGATGATATAGTGAAACATTGTAAAGAATGTCACATGGAATGTGTGCAGTGTAAAAGCCCCAAATGCGAAAGTCGTGTAGTTGAAGCTGAGAAGAGGGAATGTTATCATTATCTCTCCATGGATGGCCCTTCTTCTGGATAATCATTTACTGATAATGCATGGACTTTTAACAGAAATGTTATTGCCTGGAGATAAAAGTCGATACTACACGTCATCTTACACTTCAACTACAACATGGCCACATCAAAATACTATGATTGAAATTTTTTAACGTATCCCACGTTCGTGAAATAATCTACCTCCTCTATTCCCTAAATTTAGGAATAATACATGAATAAAATACATAGTCGTCCTAGCATTACCACCAAAACTACAATGAACAATATATTTATTTTGTCATCAGTTTTCAAAAAATAAAAGTATTAATATGACAACATCTGAGAGGGGGAGGAGGAGAGGGAGGGGGTGAGGGTGGGGTACTGGGATTTAAGAGGAACTGCATCTCGGAGAGGATGGAGCGAACTATTGCAGGCTCCTGTACATTAGGGTGTTTCATAAATTAAAAGTTTGGAAACATTTTAATCCACATGGATCCCCTTGTTCCATTTGCTGAGGAGACTGATAAACCGAAGTATTAATTCAATAGTTTAAAGTTTACGGGTCCCCAGTTTGATGCTCTGGCAGATCATAAACGGAAAAAATTAAACAAAAATCTGTCAATGAATTTTTATTCAACAAACGAGTACCATTTCACTACACATTTTCACAAAGATACAAAAAACATAACCACTTCTTGCGAATCATTTGTCCATGAAATCCTTCTTGGTTTTATTCGGGTATTTCGCCCTATGCTGCATCACAGTTTTGAGCAAATACTGCTTCTGCTCTTCGTTCTTCGTCAGAGAACAGTTGAACTCTTTGGTGAGCGCGATGGCTCTTTCGGCCCGATCGTTGACGACAGAGATTTTGTTAACAGTTGCCGCTGCTTGCTTGAAGCCCTCTACTTCAGTCCACTCGGCAACTGGCTTTTTCAAGAATTCTGTGTCCAAGTCGAATGCATGGAAGAAAGCCATCGTCTTTCCTGTCACGAACTCCGCCAGGTGTTTCGAGGCAAGATTCCTGACGTTCTTCCCTTGGGGTCGCTTGAGTTCCTTTTTCGATGCGGGCTTACCCAAACTGACGACCATCTGAGCCTTTTCTTCATCTGCCACATCTGCGTCGAAGAACGCCATGGCAATAAGAGTCTCAGAGATGTACCATAGGTGTCGAGACATGGCTTCTTGCGCAGCGTTAACACACGAATATCCCTACATGGCAAAGGCTTCCGCGTCACGCAGAAATTCCAGATCAACTGCGGCAGCCTTGCTTGAGGTTGCAGCACGAGTCCAACCTCGGATGTAGACGAGGGACACGAAGAGACCTACGGCTGTCAGAGCTTCCAACTCGTGACTCGACATCTTGAACTGCTTCTTTAGTAGAATTACTTTCAAGGAGTAGATGGCTATCGCCATCCATCGAGCGTGATGGTAAGCGCCAGGGGCTCTGAGAGGGAAATCCACCACTTTTGCTTCTCCCAGGAAGATGAGAACCAACTGTAGCAGTTCCTTGTAGTCATCGCGCTGATGCGACGTGCTCACCATCCCTCTCACCAGCAGGACTGACTTCTCCCTCAGTTCCCTCATAGAGTCATTGACTTGAGCAAAATCGTACGGCCGCACGTCCAACCGGTCGATGAACTTCCATTGTGCCTGAAACCTCTTGAAAACGGGTATATCGGGGCCACTTGAAGGGCCGTATGCACGCTTGAAGACGGAGCTGAGGATGACTTCATAGATGTGATGCCGACAGGGGAAGTACATGAGTTCTCTGCCAAGACCTTTCTCAATCAGGACGCAGGCCCCGATATGAATCCCGGTGTTCGACGCTGTCGTGTCGAAAGACAGTCCCCGCACGCGCTCTTCCATCCTGTGTTCCTTGACCAAATCCAAGCAAACTCGCGCTATCTTCTCGCCGGTTCCGGACGTCACCTTAGGAACGCCTGTGAATGAGCAATGTCCATGATCTCCTTCGCTATTGCCTCCTTGAACATCACCTCCTTCACTCGGAAGGACTCTGCTTTATGTGACTTGTGCTTCACAAGCCGGTCGTATTCCTTGAGAAGGGATTCCATCTTCCTCAAGGCCGAATCTCGACGCATCATGGGGATTCTCGCTCTCTCCCAAAATATGAGACAGGCATCCAGGCACAGGTTCAGGCATTTAGTACGTCCAAATTTTTGCTCCTTTTGGTGGTAAAAGTACTTTTTGAGTACTTGCAACTGAGTTGGAAGGCCACTTGATGTGATGTTCGCATCCGTCTGGCCAATAAGAAACACTTCTGTTTTAGCTCTGGTAGACACCTGGAAAAGAAAACAAACTAAATAATTCCACAGAAATAATTTCACATCGTAATTAATTTCATTAATTAAATAAAGAAAAGCAGTAACTGGGACTCGAACCAGTGTCATAGCCGTTTGGCGGCATCGCTCAAGTCGGCGTACACAGCACGCTATCCACTACACCATCTAGGGAGTGGATAGCGTGCTGTGTACGCCGACTTGAGCGATGCCGCCAAACGGCTATGACACTGGTTCGAGTCCCAGTTACTGCTTTTCTTTATTTATAAAACTGATACGTGTACACTACGTTCTCTTTGACAATTCATTAATTAAATAAATTTCAATACCGCAGTAAAATTACATTAATTAGTATCATAAATAATTACCAGCTTAGTTGTCCAATATGCAACAGACTAATTAATTTCATGTAATATTAATAATAAATATCACTACCACAGTAAAATGACAGAAATTAAATAATAATAAATTTCAATACCACAGTAAAATGAGATAATTAGTAGCATATATAATTACCTCCATAGTTGTCCAATAGGCTATACAACACGAACCGCTCAAGTGACGAAGAAAACCGTCTTCACTGCAGGCAGGCGAGAAATAAACTGACAAAAAGTCGTCAAAGTTGGGGACCTCTAAATGCAGCGCGATCTGGTTCAAACTTGCACAAACGTGTTTTCTTGTTCTTTAGAATACGGAGAAACGTGTGGATTAAAACTCCAAGCTCATTTTTATTTTACCCTATAGGTATGAAACACCCTACTGTACATATATACTTTGCTTCTAGTTTTGAAACTGAAACAGTTTAGATATTCCACAAATGATGATAAGAGATATTATCGAAAGCGAACTGTGAACAAATTTATTATTGAGCAAATTTATTATTAACAAATTTATTATTGAGCAAATTTATTATTAACAAATTTATTATTGAGCAAATTTATTATTAACAAATTTATTATTGAGCTGGTTTTGTTATTCATTATTATTATTGTATATATATATATATACACACACTGTGTGTATATATACAATATATATATATATATATATATATATATATATATATATATATATATATACACGTCTAAACGGCTATGATAATTTAGTATACTGTACACATTAAAGGAAAATCAGGGAAGGTTTTAGTAACACACTCGCTCCTCCTAGTCCCTCAGAGGGTTGTTTCAGTTTTTTTTTTGCTGCGAAGGGAGCATTGTAGCATATATACTGTATATAGTCCTTGGGGTAGCACTGGCAGGCGTCCCCTAATCGGCTATGCTAATCTGCACCAAATTTAGTATACACTTTAAGGGAGGACCAGGGAAAGTTTAGAAATACACCCGTAAATTCAGTATAAATATTAAGGGAGCACCAAAAAACATTTTAGTAACACACCTGCCCGTCTCAGTTCCCCTACTTGTGGGACTCTTGGAGGGGGGGAGCTCTCTAAACTTCTAGAGTAATCTGCAAACGGCTAGGGTAACCTGCACCAAATGTAGACATTCTGACTGTAGGCACCATGAAAACTGGAAAGCCACGATCCTGGATGGGTATAAAACGGACAGCACACCAAAAAGCGAGAGTTGTTGGACATACGAAAGGAAGATAGTGCGAGCATTCGCACCAAATATTTTCGTAATTTTTAATCTCGAACAATAGAATTAAACAGTCAGACAGACTCTAGGGTGCTCCCTGAGTCTCCATGACAGAGTTCTTCCTAAGTAAAGACCAAATATATTTGAAATAAGCTTGAAACTTCTTCATTTAAGTCATAAACGACATATGATTTCTCTAAAATCATTTTTAGCAGTAAACTACAGTAAGAGAATATCTTTGTCTTCTCCTTCGAGCCTTGTTCTCTTCAGAGAACTTAGTCTTAAATAGAGAAAAATAATTTCCCGATACGCTACAAGAAGAATCGGGGAACCTTCAGAGAATTTAGTAAGCTCCACAGAATCCTCCAATCCACTACAAGAAGAAATCGGAGAGTAGTAGTATAAGAGAAACTACTGCGATTCCTTATACGGTACCAGCTACTTCAGAGTAACAAATCCGTTGCTGCCACCTAACCAGAACCCCCGTCAATTTCGAACCTCCTAAAGCATAGACGGAGGGGTTAACATAGATATATATATATATATATATATATATACTAGAATGCCTGATACAGGGCCGCATTTAGCGGGTGGCGCACCGGGCAAATGTCCAAGGCCCCGCGCCCGATAAGCCACGCAAATTTCAATTGAAAAAAATTAAACGTCACGTATTTGCCATCTGCGACGAGTTTTACTTTTTCCGGCAGGCGGCATGGCATCAGGTATTCTAATATCCGCTTTGATGGTGTTTAATTTGTTGTTCTTGTTAGTGTTACTCATTTCTAATGTTGTTACTAACTTACTTCTTGTTGTTTCTATTGCAGATTCATGATTTATGTTCTTATTGTTGGCATTGTAATACGTACAACATGGAAACGAGCCGTGACCGGGATTGAAGGAGGAAATATAAACCCGGTAGTGAAAAGCGCAAGGATAAGAAGCGCAGAGAAGAGTTTCTTGCGACGGTGCCGAAACCGGCTAATTGGATTAAATCATCAGCAACTAAATCAGCCCCTTCAGTAGTAGAATGCTATCCGGCTGATCTGGAGAAAGAGCTGGTAACAGAAGTTGTGCAGTTCACTGCCCTAATGAAACTCACCGAAAGTGAAACAGAATCCCAGACGGAACGTGAAGACATGTGCAACAGATTTTATCGGCATATGAACACAAACGAACTGAAAGGAACATTCCCAAACATGGAAATAGCAATGAGAATATACCTGTGTATGTTTGTCACGAACTGTTCTGGTGAACGTTCATTCTCGAAACTCAAACTGATCAAAAATTACCTTCGCTCCACAATGGGCCAGGAGCGCCTTTCGTCCCTGGCGCTGTTGAGTATAGAGCATGAGGTGTTGCAGTCGGTGAGCTTCGAGGACACAATCACGCAGTTTTCTAAACAAAAAGCCAGGAAGCGTCCTATGTAATATTCATTACAAATCTACACTATATCTACAGTACAGTAAGCTGTACAGTTTAGCTGTTTATTAAGTGCATTACAATAACTGTGTAGATGTTTATTAAGTGCATTACAACTGTGTAGCCTACTAGTGTAGCTGTATACACTGTATGTGTACATAGTTAAGTTATAGTCTTTAATATCACATTAATAAACCGAATGGCTTCCGCATGTGTTTTGTGTGTGTTAAAAAAATATATCTGTTATGTGCATTACAAAATATTGTCATTCATTAACACACTAAAATAATACATCCCGAGAAATAGTTTGCCCCTGGCCTGATACACCTCGCGCAGCAAAATTCTTTAAATTTTTGTTTTCTACGTTTTTCAAACTTAAGAGAGACTTTTAAACACATTATATTAAAGTTTTTCAATAATCCTAACTGTTTTTATAACTTAAGTACCTAAATTAATCTATTATTATATTATGGCCAGTCCGTAATTAGATTTATTACAATTTTTTATATTGAATTCCAACAATTATTTTTGGAGAAGGGTGTTCACAAGAGCGCAGTTGGTTAAAATATAGGCGCGGTCTGATGCTGGAATTACAAAACTTGGGATTTATTAATAATATAACGTATAGTAAAATTTTTAACATAAATGAAAAACATAAGTTAGGTATGATATAAAGTTAAATAGGCCAGAGATAAATCATTGTTCCCATTTAATTTTTAACATTCAAAAATGAAAATGAAAGCTTACTGGAAAGACTTAGGGCTGTACCTCATCGGAGCTCGAATGTAGGAGTTAGCGGAAAATTTCACACTTGAATCTCCTACGACTAGGAGTTTTTTACCCTCCATACTAATTTTACGATTACTTTGACTGAGAACTGAAACGCTGAAAATAGAACACGTTCATTAAAGAAATTACATACTAGGCTGAGAAATCATGAGTTACATTTTCCTAACCATTTGACCTTATTACAATGAAAATTTGCATGCCTACCAAGTAGCACACAAATATGAGATAGTAAATTACAGTTGGAATCCCTTGACAGCGAACTCCTGTAGACCTCCAAAGGAACAAGAATTGATTTTATGTACTTGTATTATAGAGTTCCCCCATAATACCCATATAACCAATTGTCTACCTGTAACATTACTTTTCATCAAACAATAAAACACAAATAACAAACTCCCATTGACACTTCATGACGGTAACGTTCATTATCTACAATACACTATTAACGATCTTCATTTTTTTTCATATCATCATTTTCAAAACGTTTTAACTTTTTTCTAACTATTTTTTCCTTCATTCTAAAGTTTTAAGCTGAACCCATTCTTCGTCAGGCACTGGACCTCGCGACCAAAGCGTATTGGGGTTCTGGCGCTCTTGGTTGTTCCATTTCTTCGCCTGTTTCCCCCTCTCGTTGTCTGTTCGGTAGATAATTGTACCTGACGGTTATTCTTGCACATCGTCGTCGGGTGGTGCGTCCAGGGCCGCCGAGAGCTGCCCCGGGCCCCGGGGAAGGATTGGTGTATGGGCCCCCCTGTTTACTCAGTATTTTATTATGAATGTTTTTTTTGTGTACATAACAAGTAAACTGATTATATGTCCAAATCACTATTCAAAATATAGAGTATGAATAAACAACTCAGAGGAAAATTACCATTTTGAACATTTTGGCAGACATTTTAGACTATTTCTAGATTATCTTTAGCACCGATTGACTTGTGTGCGTGCATATCTCTCTCTCTCCCTCTACATTTGTTTGTCCCTTATATATAGGCTGACCATATTTCCTTGAGACAAAAACGGGACATTGGGATGGCAAAAAAGGGACGGGGGTTATGTAATATTCTGTATTCATGAAAAAGTAAGTACATAAACGGGACAAAATTGACATATTTATTAAAACGACGGGATGGCCAGGAAATATAAAACAAACGGTACTGTCCCGTTCAAAACGGTACGTATGGTCAGCCTACTTATATAGCAGTATGATATTAAAATGTGTGCTAAAATACATACATGCAAATAATCGTACATACACATAGGTACATAATTACACACGCTGGTAAAGTCTCTGATCTAATGTTTACATGTCCTAGTCCGGCTGATTCAACCACGTGTTTCAGTTCCAGCCAGCAAGCCAGCTTTGCTTATTACGCAGTTGTTCGATCAATCTTTTTATAAATACTTTCTAAAAATTTCATAATGAAATAAAATCATTCTAATGGCATACAACGAATGTAACATCAAATGTGACATTGTAAACTAAAGCTATAATTCACAAAAACACAATTCTGAACGAGACAAATCCCGGGCGTTATGAGCATTCGTAAAATTCATCAAGACTGACTGACAAATTGCAAATTTCAAGATAAATTTCTACTGACTGTTAAATATTTGTTGAAAACAAACAAACGGTTCGGTGATCCAATCAAAATTTAACAACCGGTTAGGACGAACCGGACCGAACCTGTCCCAGCAGACCACTGCTGTGAGCAGTCCGGTATGCTCTCAAATACATACTTCTCCCTCTACTTCTCACTACACTTACATGCAACTTACACGCTACACAATCTTTTCAAAATTGCTAAAAAAAAATAGTGGCATCGTTGAGCCTTGGAGACCTTGTTTTCGGCTCTCTCCTTCTATGGAGGGGTCACTTTTGCGGGCGCTCGCTCTTAGCCTCCTCCTTCCTACATAAAAAAATGGCATACGGGAGTAAAGATATGCATCCAATGAGGTTACGAATGCGGTCTTATCGTGGTCTTTTTCGTCAATGGGAATTTGCCAATAACCCGACTTGGCATCTAAGGTGGTAAAGAATGCATTACCATCTAATACACTGAAGATCTCATCAATACATGGAATTGGGAACTGTACTGTTCGTGTGATTTTATTTAAATCACTGTAATCAACGCAAAAGCGCCAACTACAGTCGGATTATTAACTAACGATACGAAACGTTGCCAAGGACTTTTGCAAGGCATGATAACGTCTTGGTCTAACATGGTTTTAACTTGATTGTGCGGTTGCGGTCCTAATCGGGGTGTGATCACCGGTGTCAATTTGTTTCACCACATTTTTCATTAGTCCTATCGGGTGATCTCGGGAGGAAAGACTATCCCGATTTTGTTGTAATTTCTCCCTATAATCGGTCTCTAAATGCGACAAGATCTTTGAATCGCGGTGACGGCGGCCGCCACACCAATACTGAAACTTCTATATAAAAATTGAAAGAATATATTCTAGACCAAATGGCGAAAAAATGTACATGAGAGTATACTTCACTACCCCTCACAGCAGTTTTTTCCTAGCTCCCATACTTATACTTTTTTAGTTGAATATTTACTAAATAATTGCTCCAAATGTTGTGAACGTCAGCGTGGAATGATTCATTATTACCTCAAGGGAGTTGTTACAACTGTCAGGGTTTTTTTTATGCAGGAAGGAAGGATCAAGGGCGAACGCCTGCAAAAACGGTACACCCATAGAAGAAGAAGAAGAAGAGAACCGAAATCAATATCAAGGGTTTTCGAGATACTGGACACTCTGTGTTCGAAAAATTGGAGGTCATAGACAGGGGGAAACATGGGGTGAGGAATGTTATTCCAGAGTTGACCAGTTGAATTGATGATGATTGAGAGAGTTGGACAGGAAAAGGATGAGAATGTGTTGAAATCTGGTACTGCAGGTTATCCTTGAAGGAGGAGGCATGCAGTTAGCGAGTTCAGAAGAGCAGTGTCCGTTATTATAACGACAGTAAAGAGAGAGTAAGGCAACACTGCAGCGAAGAGAGAGGGATTGAAGACAGTTAGTAAGAGGCAGGGAATTGTTGAGACGTAAAGCCTTTGATTAACCCCCGTCAAATAGAAATGTGTGAGCTGAGCCACCCCACACACAAGAAGCGTACTCCGTACAGAGGTGGACAAGACCCCTGTGCAGAGACAGCAACTGAGTGAGGGTGAAGAAACTGCGGAGCAGTACAACACACCTAATCTCTTCGAAGCTGTTTCAGAAAGAGAGTATGTGATCTTTCCAGGAAAGGTCACGAGTAAAGGAAACACCAAGACTGTTAAGAGAAGAGGAAAGATTAAGTTTTGTAATGTTGAAAATAAAAGGATAGTCGTGTGGAAAATTGTGACAAGTAAGTAGATGAGGGTTGTTGAGCCATTGAATGCTCATATGTTGCCTGATAAAAGTCAGATATTTGCTAGGGTGGCCTTATTCTTGTTCTTGATGGTCTTGCAATGGTCAACAACAACTTTCATCAGGAACTGTTTTAGAGTTACATTTCATGTTATATAGTTGTTAAATGAATTGATTGGAGCAACTCCCCACTCTGAAGTCATTTCAAACCTTCAGTGCATATAGCTTTTTCTTTCCAGCGTTGTATGACCCTATATATGTCTAATTATAAGGATTTTATTCAGACTCGATGAAGGCAAGATTGATGTCAAGTAATGCAACAGTTTCCTTGAACGTCGAAGAAATGGAATTATGAAAACAATTTGGCAATATCTCTGAGATATTTCTCACATAATCGCTTTAGAGCTTACCTTTTTGGAATGATCCTAAAGGCTGGTATCATCATTTATGGACACTTCCTCTTTGAACAAACTGAGAGCAGCTTGTGTTTAATCAAGTACCACAGATGACGCTTCATTGCATTCGTTGAAACTCATGGTATATCTTCATTTTGTATTTTGCATAAATAGCAAGTCTTTAGGAAAGATACAGTATATCATTAGTAGGAACTTCTGTTGCCAAAGGACAAGAAAACCAAGCCTTTATATAAATAAGGGTGGTAAAGAAATTGTTTACCACAGCGGCTTTCTCTCCTTTGGTGGTTTATTTGAACTGCTCCTTGAATAGAAATATTCTCAGGCAATAGATGGCTTTTGTCACCCAACATGCATAATGGAAGGCACCAGGTGCTCTCAGAGAGACACCTTTTGGAAGAATCTCACCCAAGAAAATGAGACAAAGTTCTAAAAAAAATTTTATAGTCATCCCTAGGCTGCTTCTGTGATACCAATGTTCTCTTTGCATACTAGATGGCATCTTGGTCGAAGTGTTGGAGGTATTCGCTAGCTACTGTGAGGGCATCGCCTTTATCATCAGTAGCTGTTTTAAAGGTTTCCTTATCCAAATTTTGCCAATGATTTTGAAATCTTTTGAACAGGTGTATGTCTGGACCACTTGATGCTCTAAAAGTGGCTTTGAAAGCATCACCAAGTACAGCCTCATGTATATGATAACAAAAGGGGAGGTTAATCAGATCCTTCTTCAACTTTTTCTCCAATAAAGTGCAGGCTCCGGATCGAACATCTGTGTTGTTTACAGTTGTTTCAAAGCACATGACTACAACACTTTCTATTATGTCCCAATCAACAATAGTTTAGTAGGTTGCATCTACTATTGCATTACCTGACTCGCTTTGCAGTTTTGGAACACCAAGAAGTTTTTCAATATCTTCTTCTGTAACTTAAATTGCAAGTCTATCAACTTTATCTTTTGTACCTGATATATCTTCAAGCAATTTTTCTTCCCTGTGCACAACCAACGGAGCATTTGGCTTGAAATCCGGTTTAAATTGTGAAGTCATTTCCATATGATTTTCCACGCTGGCTCCATAGATGCTCCTTGAGATACTAAGTTCTTCAACAGTTTCCCCCAAAGAGGTAGCATCACTATCAGAAAGATTTTCTCTGTGAAGCGCTGATGTCAACTGAAGAGATAGTACTTTTTTTCAACCTCGAATGGTGTTCTGTAGTTTTTATCTTATTTGCTCCCAAGCATTCTTGTTCCAGTGATCTGTACTTAAAGAACTTTTACTGGAACTTGCTAATTCTATCTATTTGAAGGGTGTCTTTATACTTCTTTTCTCTTCTTGAACTCTCTCATTTATAATTTCTTTTTATTATTTCTCCTCCTTCTGAGAAAGCTTGTGGTCAACTGACAATATATATCCTGTGCGACTCCCTCTTTAGTTCTTCAGAAATTATTTGTCTTCGATTATCATCACATTAATGGCTTGCTCACGTCCTGTGTCAAACAAACGATCCAGCTTATCTTAAAAGTCTTTCTCTTTTTATCTGAAGGTTTCGTTTTTCGGGTTTTGTTCTTTTTTATATTAATGAACTGATCAAAGCGTTTCTCAAACCGTTTCACTGCATTGTATGTTTGTTTTGTAAGGATCTTGACTTTTTGACAAATTACAAAACTGAGTTTACATGTATTGTTTTCTTAGCAATATTGTGATAGTAAAAGACGTTTAATAGAATTTCCTTTTTTAATGGCAATTTAGCTGGCTATCCTATTAGCCACACCTCACTACACTTTCTCGTTTCCCAACTCATACTACTCCTGGAAAGTGCACTCTCTAGAGTGGGGATATTATACAGTTAATAGTTTTTACTGCATTTTAATTATTTTATTTAATACCTTCAATTATTAGCAATAATATTATCCTGATAAAGAAATAAGATAAACTTCACTATAAAATTTTCTGAAACTACATTTGTTACATTGCTATAACTTAAGTGATGGAAGTATAATATTCCTCTATCATAAATGTCTACACCATAGAACATGTACACAGTCAGCTACTGATTCATTTTCAGAGGAAAAGTCAAACCTTAATCAAATCACTAATATAATAGTAGAAGAAACAGAAAAAATGAACCAATTATTGTTAGCAATTCACAATTTTATTTACATTATTGAAAAAACTTTCTAAACTGAACAGTACCAGAAAATAACAAGTTTGATTAATACAGGTGTAAAAAGCAAAAATCATCCAACACTGACTCATTTTCTCTTTCGAAAATGAACAAGAGTTAAGAAAATTACAGAAGATTATCTGAATAGGAAACAAAATCTTCACTAGAGGAAATAATATATAAACACATTCCCATATTGAACATGATTTTTCTAAATCTCAGTGTAAATATCTTTATACAGGGAATTTTCTCATTTAGGCCTACTACAGGGAGAATCTATTAAATGGAAGCATTTACGTCCATGGTGAGACCTTTAATATGTCTCTGGTCTGATAATTTGAATACTGATGAATTCCTTCGTAAGCTCTTAAATACTGATCTAATGAGCTAAAATTTTGCATGAACTGTTTTTTATGCAAAAGGAACCAAATTAAGAGTCAAGACCCTTGACCTTAAAATAAGTTAAAACGCATATATTTAGGAACCACTCAAATGTGTATATATACGAGTCTATATATATATATATATATATATATATATATATATATATATATATATATATATATATATATTATTTATTTATATTTAAAGAGAGAGAGAGAGAGAAAGAGAGAGAGAGAGAGAGAGAGAGAGAGAGAGAGAGAGAGAGAGTTATAAGGACAAAAAAACGCCTCAAAGACCTTTTGGTCCAGTCGGGGAGATTCTTTTATTAAACTGGTCATTTGACCATTCTAACAGCAGTAGAAAACTGGATAGAAAAACATAAGGTTCTATCCCCACCCTCCGCTCCCTCCCTGTAAGAAGCGCGTAAGGAAAAAGGTTGAAAAAATACCTTGACTCTGGAAAAGTAGTTAAGGAAATTTTAGAAAGAGAGGAATATATAAGCTAGCTTTACAATTGCGTAGTGCACACATAGAGCTTGTACAGTCCATGCAGTAGTTCCGCTCTACCTTCTCCAAGATGTGGTGGCAACGCAGTCTCTTTTCTCCCCCACCCTCACTCCTTCCCTCTCCTCCTCACCCTCTCCTTTCGCTACACCAAAAGGGACGATATTACGAGATTAAACCATCTACATGAAATTGCACAATAGCTGAAATTAATCATCATAATATATAGGAGTACAACGCTTATATGTAAGTGTTAATATCAAATCACGATATGACAAAAAGCATTGCATCACGAATGATCCCAAAATTCGAAGGACATTGTAATTCGGCGTGTCAGATTACGATTCGAATAGCATCTAATTTTAAACTGTGATTTGAACCCAGCGATGAAATATATTGAATAATATACTGTATATTAATATATGTATATGTAAAAATGAATAATTTTTACATTCATTTTTGCATATAAAGTCCAAACTCGCGTGACACTCTAACTGTATATAAAATGCAAGTTTGGGAAATTTTTAAATTTTCTTTCTATTTTATTTTTGGTAAATAATTTATGAATTATTTCTTTTTTAAATTACCCCATCATTTTTTTAGATTAAACTTAATCATGTAATCGTGTTAAATTCTGCAATGTTAATTTTTTTTTATACATTCTTAGTTGTAAAAGATGAAGTCATAACTTGCCAAAACTCTAAATTAACACTGAATTTTAAATTTTAAGCATTTAATTTTGGCTTATATGCATGTTTAATTTTCATCTAATGAAATGCATGTTTCAATTTCCATTTTTAGTTAACTCGGCAATCATGATAACATCAAATCTGTCTATATACTGTTTAAGAGAAAAAATGTGACTTCATTTTCAAATATTTTGCTTATCTATCATTATGCTGTTACAGTCAAAATTTACCTTTATCTTCAAATATTTTGCAAAAGAATTCAGCCTATTGAAAATATAAAAAAAAAAACAAGTCAACATTAAATAACAACGATGTCACAAAATTATTTGTATATAAATTCTGGTAAATTTTAAATTTATCATTCTGATTATTTTGATCTGACCGAGAGGCTGAAGTATTACCTGTAACACTTTAGAAGCAGTAAAATTCAGTCAGAGGATCTCCTTGTCTTTTCCTTTGAGCCCTACTTTCTCTAGAGAACTTAATTTCTAGATACGCTACAACAAGAATCAGGGAACCGTTAGGTAATTTAATAAGGTTTCACACAATCCTCCGATCCACTACAAGAAGATATCAGAGTGTAGTATAAAAGAAACTTCTGCGATTCCCTACACGGTGCCAGCTATCCCAAAGTGAGAAAATCCGTTGCTGCCACCTAACCAGAACCCCCGTCAACCTCATCCCACCCAAGGGCATAGACGGAGGGTTAACATATATATTACAGGATAACTGCCAGGATCCTCAGACGGTGGTTTCAGGAACAAAGAGATGTGGTTAACACTTGGGAGCGTGGGCAAGAGCGGACATCTCTGTACCTGCTAGAATACATAATGGTAGAGTGGGAACTTTTCCGCAGGAACCTACAAGTCATCTACAATCACGTGGCATCTGTTCCAAATAGTCTACGAGAGGTCATTGATAATAATGGAGGATGGACCAAATATTGAGTAATTGTGTATAATATTGTTATGGTTGTGATGTAGTAAATATATATTTATTTAACTGAACAATTGTCAGTTCCTTATAATTTGAACATTATGTTTTGTATGTTCTTAAGAAAATCCCTAATTTACTTGATTCATGTTTATTTTTGTAATAAAAAATTGAACTGTTATCATTATCTCTCCATTAATAGACCTATTTCTGGATAGTCATTTGTTGATGATGCATGGACTTTAAATAGAAATGTTATTGCCTGAGGAAAAGTTTATACTACAACTTATCTTACACTACTGTATAATTATAACATGGCCACATCAAAATCCTATGATTGAAAGTTTTTAACGTGTCCCACGTTTGTGAAATAACCTAACTACTCTATTCCCTAAATGTAGGAATAATGCATGACTAAAATACATAGTCGTCCTAGCATTACCACCAAAACTACAGTGAACAATATATTTATTCTGTCATTGTTTTTCAAAACAGAATTATTACTATGACAACACCTGAGAGGGGGAGGAGGAGAGGGAGGGAGTGAGGGTGGGGTACTGAGGCTTAAGAGGGACTGCTTTGTTGTCACATCTCGGATAGGGTGGAGCGGAACTATTGCAGGGGACTGTACATCGATTAATTACTACCCTCGAAAACCGAATGGGACAGTATCGTCGATCCCGAGTATTTGACACCGTTTCCGTAGGTGTTCCTACACACCTTCGTCCTTCTAAATTCTTTCATACACCCAAGTTTTAGAGTAAGGAAGTTATGCGTTCCTTGAACTCGGTGACGAAGCACGGCTGTATTATCACCATGAATATTAACCCCTACTGGACCCACCAAACACACCAATTCATTAAGTAATTCAACGTTTATGATCTCCTAATTTACTGCATTTAAAGTGATACCCTTTGCTTTAACAATGCACTTGAAATCGCCACCAACCTTGATATATACACCGTAAGTTTTGGGCCGGATGATACAAATGAGTCCGCGTGGGTGTTATCCCCATGCTCATCTTTGATATCATGAATGAGCTCACCAAGGAACGCGCCTATACAGGACATATATTCGCCTTCCTTTTTCGTGACTGTTATACTCTCAGTATCTGAGTACAACACTCTCCGACCTAGAGAGTGCATGAAGCCTCAAAGTTTGATGGGGCCGTAAGCTGTTGTGAAACTGGCCACCGGGATGTTTATGATACAAGATGTGTCTGCGGTCAACTTGTAGTGGAAGAATTATAGGATAAATATATTCAATCGACCTATCAAATTAGCAGGAAGTCGAAACTTGGTACACTTGTAAACTGAACCCAACTGATGAATATATTAAAAGTCCCAACAAATCCAAGTTGTGCTCCAGCCGCCATCTTGGAAAATGGCGGCCGAATTTCGGTTTTTTGGAAATAACTTCAGACCCGTAAAAGATACGAAAATGTATCAAGAGAGCAAAGTCATTCTACATAAAAAGGCAAACATTTTCTGTTCCCAACTTTGTTTTGTACGATGCAAAATAAAAAAGTTACGCAAAATACAAAATTCCTTTATTCTATGAATCAGTGCAGACATGACGTTCAAACTTGGTTAATGGGTAGAAATTCGAATATTTTGTTGCAATTTATTATTTCAGAACCATGACAGTTTGTTTTTTATAGGTAGTTTGGTAAAAAAGTAAAGCACAACAGAAAGAGCTAGAGAAAAATACTGTAATGTAATTTTTTTGATGACGGGTAGGAGCTAAGTTATCGGTTTGGAGTAACATTATTTAAAACAGTTATTTTATTCCTTCATTAGACATCTAAGTATTGAAAATGGAAATAATTATGAATGCTATTCTCAATACATACATTACTAATATATTTTATGTAAAATATAACATGCATTTTTCCTTATCTTGTATACTGAAGAAAAATGTAACATAGGAAGAATTTTCATGTATTGATGATGACCATGATGTTCAGACAGGTTTTATGGATTGAACATAAAATAACATCTTATTGAATGGTCACAGTAATCCTTAGACACTTGGGAACATCACTATAGCTAACTATAATCGTCTGTTGTTACCTAAAATGAAAATGTAGTAATCTAAGTCTTGGAGTGCAACGCAGTAATACAGTATATAGCTTTAACACTAAGGCACTGTGTGACATCTCTAATGTTGAATAAAGTCATCTAACATGAGCTAGGAAATAAAATGTAATTGTGTCTCCCTGTTTTAAGTATAATTTTCTAATTACTACGCAAAAATAAGCTAGATTGTACATTTATTGCATTATGTGTAGTGTCATATTGCAACACACTCAGTTATCAGTTGTCTAGTAGCGTTTCAACATAAGAGTTCTCGCAGGTAGTTCCTTCACATCCTCCACACATCGCTGAGCACAGCAAACCAAACTGTATGCACTTGCATCTCTTGGTGCATCCTAGCTTGCAGTTACATGAAATGAGGTTAAGAAGTTGTGATGGAGCGGCTTCCTTGGTAGTAGGGACAGGCCTCAGTGATTTCCCTGTCATGGACCATCCCCACTCTGTTGGCTCCAGGCAGTTTCCTAACCATTCTTGGACCTGCAAGTACACTCTGTATGAGTGTTGCTCTGCTGCTGCACTGGTCGGAGGTAGGGATGCTAGTTGAAAAGATGTATCTAACTTCTTTTTTGCTACTATGCGATTATACATGAAGTATCTTAGCTCATCCAAGGACTTTGATTTTGATCCGTACATTTTTAAGAGGAACTTTTCCCCAGCAGCTTTGATATCTTCTTTACTGGCATCCTTTTGGTTAAATATTTTCATTTCTTCTCTCATTTCTGTATGGTTCTGTAGAAGTTGGAGACCTCTAACTTTTCCTTTTTTATACAAAGCTGATGTGGTATCGCATCCAGTCATGGCGTGAGCAGATAGCAAAACTTCACAAGCCTTCCCCATGTTTTTTTTCTCACTTTGGATGCTGAAAATACGGGGTGTGCTGTTTGATTTCCCTGGTTTGAGAAACCAAATTTCAAAGTCTTCATGGGCTAGAGCAGTTAGAAGCACTAGAAGATCCGTATCCTGGCCAACAACTACTGTTTGATTTTTGTGTTTAGCTTGATCTAGAGCAGCCTTAACAATAACAGTATCTGCATCACTCTCCGCCTGAACAACAGAATAACCTTTGATCTTCATACTAGACACAAGAGCAATCAGGGCCGGGCCCGTTTGTTGTTTCTGTTAGCAAGAAAATCTGATTGTGGTATAGTGGTTGGTGTATTCTCATTAAATATGATATCTCTAGAAGTTCTTTTTGCTGCTCGTCGCTCTTGCTCGGCTGTCTTAGTGGTTTCTCTGTCAGGATAACCATCAAACACCACTGTACAGTTTTTACCGTAATTGCTCTCTACAGAGGTTGTATACAAGTCAAACAGCTGACCAAATGTAGCGGGTTTTGGCCAAACAACGCAATGAAGAAGGTTTCCTCCATCTAAAATGTAGTGAGGATTGGCTGGTAAAGCTAACATCTCGTTGTGCGACTGAAAAGCATTGATCAGAGAAGACTTTGTGCCTTTTCTTAACAATGTTGAGTCAAATAATGATGGAGGCACACTTGCCAGCTCATACTGAAAGTACCCTTTAACTTCTGTTTTGCTTATGTCCAAACATATCATTCTGTGGAAGAGTTCTTGTGGGGAATGCAGGATTACAGTTTTTTCTTTCATCTTTATTGTGCCAGATGACAGGTTAGACAAAGGAACTACTTTCTTCTTCCTTTGCAGTCGAATATCAGAGAAGCTATGACTTGAGAGTGCTTTCATTGTTTCTGTACCAATCTCTAGTGCCCTATCACATGTTATTGATGAATCTGCTATCAACCCATTTGAGAGGTTTACCAACTGTCCTGATAATTGACCAAATGGGTTATGTTCTTTTAGCCAGCAAACAAATGTCACAAAGTCGTTTAAATCTCTTGTTTGACGAGATGTTCCAGATTCTATGTTCTGATGACTAATTGTTACACTTATTCCTGCGAACTCTGATAACGTTCCAGTTATTTCACCACAAGCTGGAGCAGACAACACCCATCTCTGTAAAGTTGAATCTGTGATTCCCCGACCATGTGTAAGTCCACCTATTGCTTTAAAGCTACGCATTAAAACTTGCTCAATGCACATATCTGTTGACACACCAGACCAGAATCTGTCACTGCGCCTGATTGTGAAGTAACCATCTTTCGTGAATCTTTGGAAGTCCTCAGATGACATTTTGTTGGGCAAATCCTCCATCAAAGTTAGATACAGATGGGCACATTTTGCATAGTGTATATGACCTGCACTATGAAAGTAAGGAAGCATATATTTGACAGTTTCAATATGCAAATTCCAGTCTGCTGTTCGTTCTGCTCTTATAAACTGAAGGATAAGCATGACTTGCTGAAAATACTGAAGCCATAACTTAGGTGTTTTGCCTGAATTCTGCATATCTTTTTTGACTTTCTCAAACAGATTTATGTAGTTCTCAATAGCAACACACTCAAAAACATCTTCAGAAGTTAGTGCCTTTGCTGAATACTGTTTTGATATTTCACACAGTATGTTTTGTGATTCTTCAGCTTTTGAAGCCAATTCGTCATGAATGAGAGTAAAGAGTGCTGCAGCTGTTAGAATATGAGCACGTACGGCTCTGGCATATGAATGGCCTTTCATCATGTGGGGTACAGTCGCTTTTCCATAAACAGTTTGCCACAACTCCTCAATCCCACTACCACTCATTATATGTCCTACTGCTCCCATGTATGACATCAACAAATGAAAACCTCCTAAGCGAACAACTATTGAAGATACAAGACTAGCAACTGGTTCTGACTCAACAATATCTACAGACTTCAAGAACAAGGGTTGGTCAAAAGTAACTACACATGCCTGATTATGACTTTGGCTTTCTTTTGCGGCAAACATCAAAGCTGAGTAAAGGGTTGTCAGATTTCCTGGTTCTAGATTTATGAAAGGCACTGCCAGCACACGACTTACATTCCATGTTCCATTTGTAACTGCATATTTCATATAGCCATTCCAGCTTGGTAATTTATTTTGAACTTCACTAAATCCAGCCAACCACAGAACATCAAGTTTGAAACCTCTGCGAACTACATCTCCATCTTCATGTGTTATGTCACTTAAGATTATGCTCTTCAAACCTGATGTGGGAGGTTTTTTGTAAGGGATAATGGGTATTTGATTTGAAGTAGTGTCACATTTTTCACCAATATTACGTGCTAAAGGAGGGCATTTCGAGACAGAGTTTCCTGGAGTAACACACTTTATTCCTCCAAGTGCATGAAAGGTACCCAAACCATCCAGGGTTCTTGTGTTCACATCAGCATTATCAAAGACAAACTGTATAAATGCATCTGGTTGTACTGTTGACCGTGGGCTATTAACAGCACAATTTAGGAAGTTTGTGGCTTCTTTGTATGAAGAGCATGCACCCACAGCATGCAAAATGTCTATTAGATGTCTTGATCCATAATTGCGATATAGGTGTACAGAAAGTCCCAAATGCAGTGGAGATAGGAATGAACGTGGCCTCATAGCAGAAATTATCGAATGGTTGATAAAAGTTCTCTTGCGATCTATACTTTCAGGTGTAGGTTGAGTTTTAGTTGAAATAAGAATCTCAGTGAAAGCTGTAAGTGTCGGGGGAACTAAAGTCTGACCCTCAGCCTTCATGTCATCAATGTCTGGGTACATGCTACAATCATACACTGTTTTACAAATGTCTTCTTTGATGATTTTTGCAGCTGTTTCAACAATACGTAATCGTTCACTAGTCTCATCTGTCTTCTTGTTTTCATACCATTGTTCTGTTAAAATCCTCCGTCCTGTGTGAGTGAAGCTAAATATGTTATGTCGGGAATGCAGATCTGTACAGATTATGCTTGACTTGTAGTGTGAAAGGAACTTACACTTAAGCCAGTGGTCACTGTAAAGGTCTTCTTTTTGTGCACCAGAAACTTCCATCATAATATCTTTCAGCTCACTCAAACTGTACTGACACTCATCATTACTTTCAATGTATTCCAAAAGTTTTTTGAAAGCAGACGAAGCTACTGATTCTTCTGGACGTCCTGCTGAATCTCTTTGTGCAATGCGCTTGAATGTGCTGTAACATACAAAGTGATAACGACCTTCTTCTGCTACTAAATCAATGGAATTTGCAATACGTGAATATACTTCCTGCCCCCAACTATCACTGCGCTGTTCACAAATTGAAATAATTTTTTCTCGAAATTCAAGAGTAGCCACATTATATACAGTGAGGCGTCTATTTTTTGAATGTTTTGTGTCAGGTAAACTTGCTTTCTCTCCACAAAATATACAGTCACTTAGAAAGTTAAATGTCTTTATTTCTGAACGAAGAACTCTGTTGGCTTGTGAAGTTGATTGTTCTGAAGGTTCCTTATTGACAGCAGCTATACTGTGCTTTCTTGTGTAGTTTCTCCGACAGATTTTGTGTACTGGTACACTCTTCAGTTCCTGAAATGTCTTGTATTTATCATCTCCTCTATCTTTGCTTGCTTGAATCAGAGTCTTGATCCCTCTTTCCACAAATACCCCGCTTCCCACATCGATCTCTTCTGCACATATCAAGCACTTCATCTTGACTCATCAATAGCGTCCATTACCTGAAAAGAAAAGAAAAATATTAGTTCGTCTGTCATTCACTTTGAACTATTACTTCGGTATATTAACTCATAACCTCCGATTGAGTGAATAAATGTTACAGATGAATCCGTAGATATAATCATAATTAAGAGTATTTATTAGAAGTAGAATATAGGAAATTAGGGACAGAGTTGCCCATATCTGCTAGAAACAAGAAAATGTATTGGTATAAATATTTAGAAAACCAGGTACTGTCACAATTTATATTTCTACTAGCTCGTTCCTGTGAAATATTTTTTCACAAAATCACCCATACAAAGTAAGAGAGGTTTCTGAAAATAGGCAGTCATAACAAAACATTCGCTTTTTTTACCTACAAACCCAGTTTGAACGTCGTGTCCGCATTGATTCATAGAATGAAAAATCTTTGGTTTTGCATAACTTTTTATTTTTCATCGTACAAAACAAAGTTAGGAACAGAAAATGTTTGTCTTTTTATGTTGAATGATATTGCTCTCTTGGTAAATTTTCATATCTTTTACGGTTCTAAAGTTATTTCTAGAAAACCGAAATTCAGCCGCCATTTTCCAAGATGAAGGCTGGAGCACAACTTGGATTTGTTGGGACTTTTAATATATTCATCAGTAGGGTTCAGTTTACAAGTGTACCAAGTTTCGACTTCCTGCTAATTTGTTAGGTCGATTTTCCTAAAATTCCTCTACTATTGGTCCTATTGTAGCGTATTATATACGTGTTGTCTCTATGTACAATTTGAAGGACTTCCTTATCGTTAGCGTTGGCGTAATCCCATACTTCATCAAAACTACTGGCTAGGTGTACGATCCCCCTTGTTGGAATTCTGTGCAAATATCCTCCAAGGACTGTTAAGGCAAAGCTTAGCACTAAAGCACTTGCCAAGGTTTCATGCAATGTGTTCCCGATTCTCTTCTCTTAATTAACCTTTAACCCCTTATTCTCTTCTCTTAACCTTCTAACCCCTTATTCTCTTCTCTTAACCACCTACTCTTTCCTTTCTCTCGGGCTAACCTTAGAGTGGATCTTAGAGTCTTTGTTAGCCTTAGCTTCTGTAGATCTGTAGAATATATTGTAGGACGTTTTCTTCATCTTCGGACTCAAAACCCCGTGGATACCTCGATGCTTCAACCTTGTCTTTAAGGTGTTGATGTAGTAGGTGAAGAAATTGTTGTACTTTTGCAACCATGACGAACAGTTAGGTCCAGCTCAGGACTTGTGAAAACTTCGCGGATCTTCCTCTGGTTAACTCTGTGATTACACTCCCCGTTGTTTTCCTCTGCATACTTTACGCACAGGGGAGACATGAGCTTGTGATCTATAACAACAGGTATGATAGGTATCCATAAATCGCGAGGAGGAAGAACATTGATGAAGGAAAGACGAAGATAGTTCTCGTTTAAACTGGCAGAGAACTCCTCGATGGTTGGCAGTGCAGGACCCACGAGTTTTTCAGGGGCACCTACAGGGTACGGATTGTTCTTTATGATGTAGGGGTATAAAGAGCAGAAATAGTAGTAATGACTCTTCACCCCCTCCGTGGATCGAAAGTGTAGTTTGAAGGGGTTTGTCCGACCTCCAAAAATACTGTCACCACACTTCAGAGGATTAACACCCATTGTGCGTTTGATAACCCTTATTTCGTTACGGTACTGTTCATTAGTATCCATCCACTCATCATACTCGTGCTCCCATAATATCTTGTGAATGAACTGGGAGATAGTAAGCTGATCGCGAGTACGGGTCCATGCAACACTATCAGCCGGAGAGCTATCCTTGCCACCAGAGCCGGATTTAGACGTGTGGAGGCCCTGGGCAGCCTCCATGTGGAGGACCCCCTACCTTAGGGGAAGACATAATTGAAGTCATCCATAAGATTCATAATATAATTAACATACATACACTTTCAAAACATCGTGCACTCTTGTGTCTGTCCATTCCACTCATTTCTGCAAAAAATGAAAGCCTCGGGTTACTCGGGTATTCCATTATAGTGAGAGTAGGCCTAAAAGAGTAATAAAAACAAAATAATAATCAGTACACAACAAATAGTAATTGGTAAAAGTTTATGTACTACAGTGGTATTGGATGCGCGTGTTTTTTTGTTGATCATGTATCGGGTTTTTCTAGTTTCGGGTTTTTTCTATTTTGATAATGGCTTGTCAATATGTGGAGGCCCCCAAGATGTGGAGGCCCATGGGCAGCTGCCCACTTTGCCCACTCCTAAATCCGGCCCTGCTTGCCACCAGCACCCGTTGAAGGAGTACAACGTCTCCTCGCCGGTGCGGTGTTCCTCACTCAGCCCGTCGTCCCAAAGAGCACGACCATTGTTTTTAATAGCCAACTCTCCCGTACTGCGAGCGTGCTTTATAAGCACGCCTTTCTGATGCTGTATATGACCGAGCCAGTAAATGACCTTATAACCGTAACTGCGCGTCTTGTTTCTGGGTATGATAGCGATTAAATCTTTTAGCATAAAATTGTTTTTAAATACAGTAAAACACAGTGATGTGATCGTGGTTGCAGCCTGTAGGGATCGCAGTTCAATCGGGTAATATAAATGTTTTTAAATGTTTGGAAACATACTCTAAGTACACGCACATCATTCACGTAATAACGTTCTAATTCATCCACTATATTGTAAAAGTTATCCCCACTGAAGCTGTTGTAGTAATGTTCAAAGTCTTCTCGTTCACTGAGACTTATACTGTCATAGTCAAAGTAATGCTTTGGTGGCGGTAGTCCAACGTAATTTAAAGTGTCACGCTTGAGAAATGTGCAAAGGAAATGCCTTTTGATACCTTGGCATCTACCCCCATTAACTTGGGAAGCTTAGCTAACTTACAACTTAGAAGGTGTGAATAGTAATGCGTCATTGAACTTAACATTATTCTATATCTGTATCTTAATGAGTTTATTACCTTTTTTCAAAGGATCGCCCTTGAATATTTCTGATGACTCATGTTCAAACGGCTCCTTATAAAGAAATTGCGTACAAACTTTGCCACATTATGCGGAAGAAATAACGGGTGTAATTTGACAAGTAGAAGGTTCGAGACAGCAGTTGCCAAAAACTTTTTTACGCATAGAATAGTTAATAGCTGGAATGGTTTGCCGGTAGAAGTAATTAGTAGCACGTCTATAAACATGTTTAAAAATCGATTAGACGCATATGTTGATAGATTGGGTATAGTTTAAGGTAGTAAAATTAAAACTTTGTGGTGATAGATCCCACAGCTCAACACAAGTGTTGTGGGATATAAGGAGGCAGCATCTTGGGTTAGGGGATACTCTCTGTCCTTACACACCCCATTTAAAGAGATTCCTCTGCCGAGCGGTGGCCCCCATAGTACTGTGAGGTATTGAAAAACTCATGATCTTCACTTGCCCCAACAAACACCTTGAAATGGGAGACCCAAAATGGGTGCACACACATTTCTACATTACTGTACAGTCTTTACAGCCACACCTACACTTTTCCTCCTAATATATATGGTTGTAAATTTTGACTTGGTCCGCAATCGATATGGACCGTGACTTATTTTTCGTTGGCAAGGTACTAGTATTGTCGGATACCGTAATGAAATTGACTGGATTCTTTGGGTCTGATATATTTGCATGTCGGTTATAAATAGATATAGTGTGTAACATATTTGTGGATAGTAGTCTATTATGACTTGATCCTCTGGATCCAGAGATTCTATCCTTACTTTTAAATCGATAATTAATTAGTTTTAAATTGATAATTATTTAGTTTTGTAAAAATTGGTCGTTGCCAATGTACAGGCAGTTTTTGCATAAATTTCTTATGTTCTTGTGGTTCGGAACCCACGTAAAATTGTAGGTCCCCTCCGCCACCACGGAGGACATACACAATACACAATTACGAACACAGTTAGGTAGACCAGCCATGAGTGGATCCTAGGGTCTTTGTTGGTCTGAAACATTATAACATTTGTTTTAGTTGATCGGCTAACTTGACTATATAGTTCACAAATAGTTTCACGGGCAAAAATCTTGCAGTCGTCTTAAAAATATTTGTACGTTTACCGCATTTGGGACATTTATCACACTCAATATTCATACATTCGTCACAGATGGTCTGGCTTACAAGTAAATGCGAATAACATCTTTCGTCTCTGTCTGTGAAGGTCTCTATGTCGTAGCATACAGTTGTACAAGGTTTATGTTTGAGTTTGGCTTCTTTCATATAATAAACATGCTTTACTCCATCCGCCTTATATTTCTCATAGAACAATGAATGTCATCACATTTATGTGGGAACTGACCGCTCTCATTCATCGTATGAAACATACCAAATTCGCAAATCCTTATTTTTCTGCACGTGCCATTCGTCTTATGGAAATCGAAACAACTATTATTGAAAAACATCTGTTTATACACATCACAATCTCTCTTCTCAGCTTCTACCACTCGACTTAGGCATCTAGGGCTTTTATACTGCGCACATACCATATGACAATATTTACAATTTTTTAGCAGATCATCAGTAAACTCAAGGCACCCCTTGCATAAATCATGATGTCCTCCATTCTTACGGCTTTTGTCACAGATAACGTAAAGTGGTCTAATACGTCTAATAGGAGGATAGGTTGTTCCCGCCAAACCTAAAATAATTAAAGGTCTTGTACGATCTCTGACACTGCTTTTAAATACATACTTTGTTCTACCATCTCGAGGAACACCACTAATAATAGATTTAGGAGCTATAGATCGACCGCAGCTATAGATCAACCGGAATGGAAATCAGAGATGAAAACACAAATAGAAGGATAGAAACCGAAAGAGGGGGGTTTGGAAATTATGGATTTCTGCGACACTCTATCAAAAGCTTTTGATTTGTCTAGCGCAATAGCAAATATTTCATCAGTCCCAAAAAGAGGATGACCAAGAGTCAGAGAGATATGCAAGAAGATCGCCAGTAGAGCGTCCCTTGTGGAACCCATACTGAGGAACTGAAAGAAGATTGTGAGAAGGGGTTTTTAAGAATCTTCCTATTAAGGATAGGTTAAAAATTTTGATAGGCAAGAAATCAAAGGAATTAGGCGATAGTTGGAGGGTTGAGAGCAGTCACCTTTCATTGGGACAGGGTGAATGATGCCGAACCTTCAGTAGAAAGGAAAAGTACCAGATGAGAGACAAAGACGAAAGAGTTTGCCTAGACAGGGTGTCAGCACAAAAAACACAGTTCTTGAGAAGAACAGGAGGAACACCATCAGATAGGGCAGAAAGAACAGCTTTGAAAGAGCTTCTAATTTCAGACATAAAGTGAAAGGGAGGAGGAGATGGAGGAACAACACCGGAATCGTCCAAGGTTGAGGTGGAGGCGTAAGTCTGAGCGAATTGTACAGCTTTATCAGAAGAAACAGCAACTGAACCGTTGGTATCATGAAAAAAGAGGAGGGAAAGAAGAATCAAGGTTGTTGGAGAGGTTCTTGGCTCGGTGCAAGAAAGAGCAAGACGGATTAGAGTTGGATAGGTTTTCAAATTTTTGTCGGATTTTTGTCTAGTCGAAGAACAGATTTTGCACGATTTCGAGCAGAAATATAAGCTAAGTGAGGGTCAGGAGTTGAATGGCGACGGTACATTCTGAAAGTCTTCTCTTCGTTGCCGATAGCATTAGAGCAAGCAAAGTTAAACCAAGGTTTTTATGCATTAGTAGTAGGAATAAAATATGGAATGTACACTTCCATGCCTGTGAGAATCACCTCCGTGATGCGCTCAGCGCACTCGAAGCAGTAATCATTTCATGGGAAATCGGGGAAGTACTGCCTAAGAGCCTCCGAAACAGCGGCGCAAAAGCGCCTAAGTGCCAAAGGCCGAAGTGAAGCGATAAGACAGGAAACAGGTATAAGATTGTGATCGGAGGAACCCAACGTAGAAAAAAGTTTGACAGATTAAGGAGGATGAATGGTGAGAAATAAATCCAGAATGTTGGGCCTATCTCCAAGACGATCGGGGATAGAGTAGGATGTTGAACAATCTGCTCATGGTCATTCAAGGTTGAGAAGTTACATGCTAATTCACCAGCAATGTCAGTGTGAAAAAACTATATAGGGCTATGGGTTGATTGCCTGATACCCTCATCCGTTGGAAATTTCCAGCAGACTTCAGTGGAGAGTTAACGACAAAAGCTCTATGTTTTTTCGTTAGAGAGTTATGTATATGTAGGTCTTCAAAGGATCTCTTTATGTTTAATTGTCTTCGGTATTTGCGCTGCCTTATGGTAAAGAAAGGAATTGCCTTACCTTATTATTTCGTTGGGCCTCGCTTCTGTTTCGATGTAGGGCGCGACGATCTTTTTCGATGTAGGGCCGTGGTACGATGGAGCTACACAATGAGTTGACTCGATATAACTAATATAGGAAGTCACTGTTTAAACACCTGAAGGAACAGGCCTATCCTTCTTATAGTTATTAAGTTTTATATCAAGAGGATTTCACTCAGAACTTATAGGAAGACAAAGCACATCCTCCTTGCTTAAAGCATTGCTGTAACATAAGCAGCTCCGAGTGAACCACTTTAATATAATCTTCGTATTTTTATTATTTGCTGATTTAGCAAAGGTCGTTGACTCTTCTCTCGATGTAATTCTCATGAGTTGGCAGTGGAAAAGTTTGAACACGAGATCATAAATTTGGTTTTCTTGTTGTCATGCAGGCCCGATGCCTACATATGGGTTCTATGTACGTATGGCAATCATTTCATCCCCAATAGGCTATGTCGCCAATCCCGAGGCGATATTTAATTCAATTAATTAATAATTTATATTTAATTAAGAAATAAAGGTACTACATACGATACCATGTTGTTAGCGTGTACAGTTTTTCCATAGTCAGTGAAATGGGGGGATGAACCGTGAAATTATCTAAAATGGAGATTTCAGCGAAAGGCGAGTGGAATACAATGTATTCCACGTTTGAAGTGAGGTTGTCAAAGAGTTTAGGATAGTCAGTGGAATTAATAGAAAGGTAGACAGCGCAGATGTGTTTGGTTTGAGATTGGCATGTAAACCGTAGCCAAAGGTGTAGAATTCGGAGAATTCAAGTTCGGGAATACGAGGGCAAGTTAGGTTGTTGCCTGCATATACGCAACATTCGCTTTTGGAATGAAATTGAGTATAGAGAAATTAGGGTGGGTACCAGACACCTGGTTTCAGTGAGGAAGAGAAGGTGAGGTTTAGAGGAGGAGAGGTGGTGTTCAACAGTTTGGGAATTTCAGGAAAAGCCATGAATGTTACAGAAGTTTATGCAAAATGAATCAGGCAGAGGCCTAGGAAATCTTGAATATTTCTTAGCTTATTTCAAAACCAGTTTTCCTCCAGTCGTTCTTTGGAGTACACCTTTGCTTATAGACTTACACTCATTGGCGTAGCGACGGCGGAGGGGGCGAACATGGCACTCGTGGGGGGCGGAAAATTTGTTGCCACCAATAGTTACCATGTACACATTTTGTGATGAATAAATTTACCACAGAAGTGTAACACCGTTACATATATAGGGGTTAAAATAACGTGTAACGGTTAATCCGTTACATATGTCTAAAACATAACGTATAAAGGTAACTATGGCCTTTTTTACCATATAACACGTAACAGCATCTACCACCAATTTCAATTGGCGATTCCCACCTATAGTCTAGCATTTATGGTTTTCCATTATTTTAGCGAGTCTATGTACTAGGGGCACTCAATATAGTTTTCCCCACCCTTTTTTCTTAGCTAAATAATAGGCCATGGGGCTGAAATGTCTTTTGAGCCGTAAGTTTGAACTTTCTGCGCTTCACATAACCGGATTTTTCCAGTTTAAACCTCCCCTCCTTGTATAAAACCGCTTTTAAACGTCCTTGTATAAAACCGATGGTTAACGCAGTTTCGAAAATGGCGTCTGACAGTGATATGCGTCGTAAACAGAGAGCTGTTATCGAGTTCTTAACTTGCGAGATCATCGGAGAGAGGGAGAGCCAGCCTCGATGATGAGCCACGCAGCGGTCGCCCGGCATCGGCTGTGATATCTCATACTGCAACGTGCTAACAGCATCATTCGATCAACTCGGCGCGTCACATACAAGGAGCTATCACTGGAGCTAGGAATTAGTGAAGGAAATGTGAATACGCTAATTCAGCACCTGGGATACTCAAAAGTGTGTTCACGGTTTGTTCCTCGCGAACTGACTGAAGATCACACAGTCCAAAGAAAAGAAATAGTTTCTGAGTCGTTGATTCGATACGAGACAGAAGGGGATGACTTCCTTTCACGAATTGTGACTGTGGATGAGACTTGGGTACACCACTTTGAACCTGAAACAAAACTCCAATCCATGGAGTGGCATCACTCAGACTCCCCACACAAGAAAAAGTTCAAAATGGCTCCCTCTGTAGGAAAGGTTATAGCCACCATCTTCTGGGACATGAAAGGGGTGATTCTGGTGGATATTTTGAAGAAATGACAAACAATCAACTCAGAGGCATATATTGTTACCCTACAGAGACTCCAAAGACGTATAAAGCGAGTTCGACCGGAGAGAAAAAGAAAACTGGAAAACGTCCTTCTTTTTCACGATAACGCAAGACCACACAACAGTTTGCAAACAAGAGAGGCCATCACAAAAATGTGCTTGACTGTGTTACCTCACCCTCCATACAGCCGGATCTGGCAGTTTCAGACTTCCATTTGTTTGGGCCAATGAGGGATGCTATTCGTGGAAGAAAGTTTCAGAGTGAGTGACGATGAGGTTGAGGAGGTTAAGAGGTGGCACCAGCAGAACCCAGCGGACTTTAACCAGCAAGGAATAGAAGCCCTTGTTTCGATGTGGAGGAAAGCCGAAGAAAAGGATGGAGACTATGTGGAAAAATAAAAACTTGTAAAAAAGGTATGTAACTACTTGTGTACAAAATTCCTGGAACTTACAAGGAAACTTAGAAAGAAAAAAAAAAGGTGGTGCAAAATATATTGAGCGGCCCTCGTATTTTAAGCTTGACATCATTTTTATCGCAATTTTATCGTTTTAAACTAGTTAGTGCAAAATGTATTATATTTTATATATTATCCTCTCAAGAAGTTTAATTTTTGTTTTCGGTTCCATCAATAATTTCATTGTAGCAAAAACGTTATTCTAAAAATTGAAAAGCTATCGAAATTAAGTTTTTGCAATCTGGCTGGTTATTTCATCTATAACTATTTCGCTTTTTTTCAATACACTGTAATTTTGCCAGTTGACCTAGTCGACTGGTAATACTGTATTCAGTCCAGTATTCATCCGCAGAGTGCGGATGAATACTGGAACTGAGGCGGCAGCATGCAAGTCAGGCCCGTAGCCAGGGCTGGTTGGAGGTCGAACAACCCCCGCCCCTTGACAGGAAAGGTCCACTTTTATAACCAGAGTTATAACTTATGATGTGGTATTATAATATATCAATCCATCCATCGTGTTCTGCCTATCAGGCAGGTCCAACTCATGTGTCCCGCCAAAGTGTTCTATCCTGAGCTATCCTTTTCATCTCATGGTAGCTCCTGCCTGCCTTCAAACCATCCAGCATTGCTTTCCTTTTTCTTCCCTTCGGCCTTCTACCTTCATATCTACCTCTATCACCTCCTTCAACAATCCTTCTCCTCTCAATACATGCCCAATCCATTTCTTCTGTCTTTCTCTTATCACCTTAATGAGTATTCTTTCTTCCCTCACTTGTTGCAGTACTTCTTCATTACTTTGGTGTTCCCTCCAGCTTATCTTTAGCATTCTTCTCCAAATCTACATTTCAAAACTTTCCAGGAGTTTCTTTTCAGTTGTTTTCAGTGTCCATGTTTCTGCTCCATGCAGTACCACACTCCATATCAAGCTTTTTACTAACCTTTTCTTCAGCTTCAAGTTGAGTTTACCTGTAAGTAGTCTTCTCTCTCTCTCAAAAGCTACCTTACCCATACCAATTCTAGATCTTACTTCCTTATTGCCATCTCCATTGTTGGTTAATAAACTTTCCAGGTATTTAAACTGCTCAGCTTCTTCTAAGGTCTGATTTCCTATCGTTAGGTTCATTTGTGCTCCTTTCATTCTTGCAATTTTCATTACCTTTGTCTTGGTCTCATTAATATATATCATTAATATATAACATTTAGTAAATGAACACCTACACTTTTGTTTTTGAAACTTCACAAACTACTCTAAACTACTCTAAACTTAACTACTCTAAACCCCCTCCGCAGTCACAAGGTCGTTGCACCAAAAGGTCCGCCTTTCTACAATTTCGCCCCCCCCTCTCCTTGGGAACTCCTGGCTACGGGACTTTAGGTACCTATACACCAGGTATAAAGAAGTGATCGGGCTCCACTGTCATGTCATCTTCATCGTGATTAAGGTAATTAAGTAAGGAGACCAAGCTTGTACACAATATTCTGAGTTTGGCATAGTGAGTGGGGCAACATAGTGTTTTTTATAAAGTCAATCGTTGTTGATCCGTTTGTCTGCCGCCATCTTTGTGTTGGCGCCAAGTTTGGTTTTTGAATTTCTATCTACTTTTGCTTTCGGATTCTTTTTATTCTCGGCTACTAAGAAGAACGGGAACGGTAACAATAGCGTCTTATCTGTATTATATTTTCTTATTTTATCAATTTGTATTTTAGCTATATTAATATATTTTGTGTTGTGGATTCCATAGTTCTGTTTTGTTTTCACAGATTCATATTTTATTTTCATTATGTATGATAGCAAGCCATACCAAATAATATGGAGACAGCAAAGGGTATTTATTGATTATTGGTTGATTTTAAATAACTGAGAGATGAAGAATATCACTGTTCACTGTTCAGTATAACTGTATTAGTGATGAATGATGATCCATCATTGTGACCTAAAACACTCATTGGACAATAATGAAATAAAAATATTTATAAATTAGGAGTTTAAGTCAGTGGTTCAGAAACTGGGGTACGCGAGGGAATCTTATGGGGTACGGGAAGGGGTCCTGAAAATGCAACCCTTTTAATTTTATATACGATTAACAAATGGCCACAAGTCACACGATCATAAAGTAAAAATCCTCTATCTCTCGAAAATCCAGAAAATCCTGTGAAAGAATTCAAGGGTATAGAAGAAGAAAAAGTTTGAGAACCGCTGGTTTAAGTGTTCAACTTAAGATAACAAAATGGGAAAGGGGTATTTCTCTCTCTGAAGCAAATAATTTGGTTTAAACCAAACTATTTGCTTCAGGCTCCATCGGCCCCAGTATCGATACCCGGTGACGGCAGCTGGTGCGCAGCAAAACCCAGTTGTTCATCCTTCCACACAATAAAGAAAGTGGTTGGTAGATAAATGGGTACCCTAGGTGGCCTAGTGGTTAAGACGCTGGGCTGCTGGTGGGGCGTGGTTCGGATTCCACGTTAAACTGTAGGTCTAAGGTGAAGTAAAAAGCTTGACATATATATATATATATGTATGGCCCTTATCAGTAACGTATGAGAAATTCTGCACTCAAATATAAATATTCACTTTATTTTTGTTTCAGTATAGGCTTCATTTTTGTACCATTTATTTTGTAACTCATGAAAAATTCACTCATATCAGACTGGAAATAGATCAAAGCATGTAATTCTTCAATTTACGGGGCTCCAATAAGCCTTAGCCCCCCCGCCCATGGCCTAAACTATTAGAGGTACAGTAAAACTAAACATACCTTACAGAAGAGAATTTAATCCTGCATTTAATGAGAAACAATTAAAACTTGGTGTTCCCGCCATTGGCTTCCAAGACAGCCTGAATTCGTTTTGGGTAGCTTGTCAAAAGTGACGTGAATACAGGGTGTCCCATAAGTCCGGCATCATAGGAAAAATAAAAAAAAAGGCAAAACAAAAGCTTTTATTTACAGAACGTGCTCAATATATCCATCATTGTTTTCAATACACAAATTCAGACGTGATACCCAGTCAGCAAGCACACGGTGAATGATGTCAGGAGTAATGGTGTTACATGCCCCAATAATGCGCTGCCGCAAATGTTCAACACTCCTAATTTTCTCTGCGTATACCAGCGCTTTCAAGTGGTCCCAGAGATAAAAATCTAGTGGCGTGAGATCCGGGCTTTTAGCTGGCCATTCCACAGGCCCTCGACGTCCTATCCAATGACCAGGGAATTGTTGGTACAGGTATTCCCTTACTTGGGTGCTCTAATGTGCAAGAACGCCGTCTTGCTGGAACCATGTTGGGAAATTTCCTTCTTCGTTCAAGACACTGGGAAATGCTTCTTCCTTGAGCATACGTAGGTAGGTGCCTCCAGTGACATGTTCATCGAAAAAGAGGGGGCCTATGATGCGATCCTTCCAAATGCCACACCATACCATCACTCACCCGCGATGCACCTTCTTCCTTTGAAGAGGTATACCAGTGAGGGTTGTTTTGAGACCAGTAGCGGGTGTTCTGTCGATTTACCTCACCATTTCCATAAAAAACAGCCTTGTCACTGAACAGAATGGTGGACGGGAAATTGGCATCCCGAGCATAAGAAAAATATGAATTATGGTTTGTAGAAATAGAAAAATATGAATTTCTCCTATGATGCCGGACTTATGGGACACCCTGTAGATCTTGATCGTTACGCAAATTTGCTAAAACAGTTTCAATGTGTTGCGTCATTGTATCCTTCAAAAATCGATTTGCTGCAGGTTCTTGAAACAAGAGACATTCAACCTTGTTCTTTATAACTGATCCAATGTGTTCACAGACGTTCAGGTCAGGAAAATTTCCTGGCCATTCTGGTTCCGCAACAACTGTTGAGTGGCTAATGCCTTAAAGTAGGGGGCCTTATCGTGCAGAAGTGTGACCTGATCGACATCCATAACATTGTTTGGGTTTCTTAGAAAAGGAATGACATGCTGGGATAGAATAATATCACGAAAATATTGTCCATCGCAACTCTGACCATTTGGCTTCAGCACCCACATGAGCTTCTTTGCAGTGAACAAAACGAACACACGAACACAGTGGACTTTTTAATAATTCGCGATAATGTTCATTGTCATCGATTTCATCTGGTGTTGTGGCCCACACTCGATCATTTTGGTAGTTAGGCCGACGTGTTACGTAAACAAGAAATTCATCGGAGACAGCTAAATGCATGAAGTCATCCACATCCCAATCTTCAAGATAATGGGCAAACCACATTCTGTCATCGATGTTAAGTTGAGTTTTTCTTGGCTTTGGAAGTTCATGCCAAGGCTTTAAACCTTGCCTATGACGGTACAGTCGAATGATCTCACCACTAACGATCTTTCCTCTCAACACTTCGATCTCTCTAGAAAGTTTAGCACAGCTGTTTTTCCGCTTACGCGTACCGCTTTCAATGATGTCCTTTGTTTCCTGAGAGAGTGGCAAATTTTGGCGCCCAGATTTGGTTGTATCCATTTCACATTCATCCAAAGTTTTATTCCAATTTCTTTTGACGAAGTCCTCACTTCTTCGCAACTTTATGGTAACTCATGAACGTGTTATAAAGGTGGCTCCAGCATCACGAGCTTCCCGAAATGTTATTGTTCGTATGCGATCTATCACACGTTGCCTCTCCGAATCACCAATTAATTGAGAAGCCATTATATTATCACTTTATCAGCTAGAGTAATTTTAATACCTGCAATAAATAAAGAATTTTATGTATTTTTATAATCACTAAAAACTATTTCGATATAAGTAAACATGTAAGCTGCAAATGGGGGGACTAAGGTTTTTTGGAAACCCTTAGTTTGGCTTCATCTCAGAAATTACCCAATTTTCCATTTTTGTTGGTTTGAAATTATGGGATGATTTAAGTGGTGATATAAAAAAAAATATTTAAAACGTAGATTCATTTAAAAACAAGTTGAATTCTTGATTGAAATGGAATATTAATAAAAATTTGGGAGTAAATAAATGTAAATTACTATATTACTCGTACTTGTTCATTTCTTGTATTTACATATCAATTCTTTGCGCTGCACAGGGAGGGGGAATCGATAAGTACTAGAATCGATAAACCGATAAAATTGATTCTTAGAACTTAAATTGAAAAAAACTGAATAAAAAATATGAAAAAACTGAAATCGAAACTGAAACTGAAATAAGATGAAATGAAAAAGTGAAAACCGTCTCGCGACTGACGATTGACGACTTGGGTCGTGACGACTCGAGTCGCGTATGATTTTACATTGACAGAATTGACACTGCAGCGACCGCGACGCGATTCTGGGAATCGAATCGCGAGTACGTTGTAAGTGACTCGGCGTTACCGGTCGTCAGGTAATCAGTTGTCAGTGAGTCGCGAAGTGGTAAGATCTTGTTTTTTTATGCATACAAAAATATGAGTGAAGATCGTGCTAATTTGAAATTTGAGTCGCGTTGGATGTTAGTGTGCGGATATGGGTCGTGGCGACTGGCTTGCGATTTAAGTTGCCGTCGCAACACAGATAATGAACACAGATAATGAACACACCGGCCTGTAATTTGTTGCTAGTGTAGGATCACCCCCTTTAAAAAGGGGTGTTATACAACCAGTTTTTAGCATTGATGGGAATATTCCTTTGGAAATACTTTGATTGATAATTTTAGCCAAAGTTACAGATATCTTATCTTTAACAAGTTTCACTATAGGTACAGGAATGTTATGAATGTTATTTTTTGTATTTTTTAATTTACCAATAATATTCTCGACCTCAGTAGAGGTAGCAGGAACAAAAGAGCAGGAACAAAAGGTGTGTAATGTAGGGCAACCAAGCTTACTCCTAACCTATGAAGACTGGAATACAGGGAGAGATTAAAGGAACTGGGTATGTTTAGTTTTGAGATACATTGTTTGAGGGGAGATATGATACAGATATTCAAAATATATTCAGGTCTGCACAATTTAGATGTAACTTTTTCTTATTAGAGTCTGGTGGAAAAATCCAAGGACATAATAAGAAAATACTTTTTTAGTCATAGAGTAGTAGATTTTTTAATGACTTTCCATATGATGTAGTGAATAGTGGTTCCACAGTTAGTTTTAAGCAAAATTTGGACGCTTTCATGAATGAAAAAGTTTATAAATTGTGTAAATAGTGTATATTTTAACTGAAGTTATGCAGGCTACTTTAGTAGCTCTGTAAATAGTTTTATATTAATTGGCTGACTTGAGACTGACATTTTGCAAAAATTTTATTATAAAATATAGCTTATGACTTGAATAACCTCGATAGGCCCAAATTGCCTCATGTTTTCTAAATAAAATAAAATGTAATGTAATATAAAATACAAGGGTGAGTTAGAGAATAAACAAAGAAAAACAAAAAATATTTTGGATCACCTGAAGATCAGGGCCCCAGCCTTCTTTAGTTAGCCTTATAAGGCTAACTAAAGAAAATATCACGACCTAACCTAACCAATCGTTAGGTCAACTGTACGCCCTTGACGATTGGTTAGGTTAGGTCGTGATATTTTCGTCAGTTAGCCTTATAAAGCTAACTAAAGAAGGCTGGGCGCCCTGATCTTCAGGTGATCCAATATTTTACAAATTTTTTCTAATATGAGCTTTTTTAATGGGCCTAAGGCCAATTGACAGGAAATTCCTTGGTAATAATCTACTTAATCTCCCGTCTCTCCGATTTCTATAAATTATACATCGGTAGCTTCGTTTCTTCATTAAGGTGGTTACCTCATTTTTTCATTTGTTTCGGTCTTTCGCTCTCGTCTTGCGCGGAATATTCTCCTATACAAAGTGTCGTTCTTTACGTTAATTATACTGCGTGTTTGCAGTTATAATGTATATAATGTTACGGCATGCGGGAGGTGCCCCTTTGGGGCATTGGTTTCTGCGCGCATGTAGAGGAATTACGACATTTGATTGAGTGAGGCTCGTGGTGTAATGGTTATCATATCTGACCGGCAATCGGAAGATCCCGGGTTCGATTCCCGGGTGGTTACCTCATTTCTTCATTTGTTTCGTTCTTTCGCTCTCGTCTTGCGCGGAATATTCTCCTATACAAAGCGTCGTTCTTTACGTTAATTATACTGCGTGTTTGCAGTTATAATGTGTGTATATATATATATATATATATATATATATATACCAGGTCGTCCGATAAGTGAGTGGCGATTCGGGAACAATTTATAGCTAAAGGATAATAATAATTTTATTAGAAGGAATTTTATTAATAGTAAACTTACAATTAATTCGATAATTAATTGTCATAGGGATCAACCTGATCGCCATTTATACGAACAGCAAGCTGTATGCGTCTCCATGTCCTCTCTGACATTTTTTGTAAAAGTTCTTTATCCTCATTGATGTCACTTAACAACTTCTGCGATTTTTGTCAGATCAGATTCACTTTGATTTTCACGGCCATTAATCTGCATCTTGAGGATTCCCCAGAGGGTATTATCCGGGTTAGTCAAGTCCGGACTCCGTGGAGGCCAAGGTACAGGACCATACTTTCCGATCCATCTGCCAGGAAAATGTTTGTCTAGGAACTCACGCGCAGCGAAAGCGGTTTGTCCTGGAGCACCATCTTGCTGAAAAATAGGGTTGCGAATATTCATATTTCTTAAAGCGGGTAGAAATCTGTTCTCGAACATGTCGATATAACTTCCTGAAGTAATTCGACCAGTGCACACAAATGGACCAATTAAACAAGGCGCTGATATTGCACACCATATCATGATTCGAGGGGGATACTGTTTTACTTGATCATAATAATGAGGATTTTCTTTCGACCCAAAAAACGAAAATTTGCTTTTGCCATTGCCATAAAGGGCACATTCATCACTGAAGAACGTATGATCTCTCTCGGCTTTACTTGGAAAAGCTTCAAGAATTTGTTGACAAGCATTAACCCTGACAATTTTATCTTGTGGCGATAAAAACTGAACGGAGGTTGGGCGGAAAGCTTTAAAATGCAAGTCTTTTTTCATCAAATCATGCAGTGTTGATTTCGGAACATTTAATGCAGATGCACGCCTACGAATACTTTTGGTTGGCGATTGTCGAATTGACACTTGAACATCATCTTCCAATCTTGCTCTTGCTTTGGGGCGACCACGGCGTTTTTTATCAATTATCATCCCAGTTGTGAATAACTTGTGTTCCCATTTTCTAATAATTTCGCCCTTTGGCGGCACATCATTAAATCTTTGTTCAAACCTTTCGCGTACTACCTTCATGCAATGCTTGGTTTTTCTAGATTCATACCACCATGTTGCTGCTAATATCCGTGCTTCATATGTGTAGGGATTTTGATCACAAATTTTATCAACACGTGCGTCTACCTCAGCCATTGCAACGCCAATAATTAGAAATAATAAAAATAAAACAATGAAAAACCAGAACAAACAGGAATAAACATGAATTACTGCAAAATTAAAAATTTGGATTTCATGTGAAGCTAGCTTAATTGAAAAAAGCATAGACATTTATTAGATATCAAAGATATTAGTACACTATGCTAACTGACATAGAATCGCCACTCACTTATCAGACGACCTGTATATATATATATATATATATGTATATATATATATATATATATATATATGTGTGTGTGTGTGTGTATATATATATATATATATATATATCTAAATAATGTATATTAATAATATATATATCAATATACTGTATATTGACGAATGGTTAAGTTAAGTCGTAATATTTTCGTTAGTTTTAACGTTTTATTTGATGGATTCATTTAAAAAATGACCTAGTGTAGTTTACATTCCCCAACTTTGACCTAGTGCAAGTTTACGTTCCCCAACTTTCACCTAGTGTAGTTTGTGTCCCCTTTTGCGTGAGGGGGACGTAAACTACACTTGCTGGATCCAATATCTGAGTAGCCATAATATCAATATAAAACTGATATCGAAAAAACTGAAACGAAAAACTGATATCGAAAAAAAATCTTGAAAGTAAAAAAAATTCTAAAACTGAACTCAAAATCGGAACCGATATTTGATTTCGTGAGAAACTGAAATCGAAAATCGAACTGATATTTTTTTCAGTTTCGCACCCCTGCTTAAGATTACTGTAATATGAATTCAGGACAATTGCCCCCGGAGGACAATTTACCCCCGAGGACAATTTACCCCCGAGGACAATTTCCCCCGAGGACAATTGACCCCCGAGGACAATTGACCCCCGAGGAAAAATAATTAAAAAATTTATTAAAATTTATTTTTAAAAAAGTTTATTTAATTTTAAATTATTGATTTTACTTTTAAAAGCTCAGATTATAAGCAATTCCTCGTAAAAATTCTAAAATGTCCCTGTTTGCATAATCTTGACATACAGTCAGTATACGGCTAGAACAATCCTTGTACTTCTTCTTAGATGGTTCCTTATTAATGCCTGCTGTGCTCTGTGTAATGAAAATCTCTTGAAGTGCTTGTTCCCGCTGAATGGTGGATATGAATTTCCAAATATTAGGGTGACAGCAGCCAGTACTTGCTAAAAAACTCCTATGCCAGCCCTCCACGGCGTTATTGGTTTTGGGGAGTTCTTCATTTGCTCTTCTATATATGCCCCAAACATCAATATCAAATAAAGGTTCGCGTCGTCTCCGTCGACAAGGTCTGCCGATATATGTGTCCTCAAAATAGTCTTGTATTGGAATAGTTTCAGGAGGCAGCATTTCGGACAATTTTTCAAAAGCTTCTTCAAGGTCGTGTGGTGGAACAAAGGCTAAGGCTGCAAGCATCCTCATTTTAAGAGAAAACTCATTGTCATTTTGATAGCGCTGCTGAAAACCTTGAGATTGAATTTTTCGATAAATGCTCTGGCTCAAATGAAAAAACAGCCCTTTACCTCGGTTTCAGGAAAGCATAACCGCAAAGTATTGATCATAGATTTTTCGAAATCTACCATGACACTCTTTGGAGCCAAATTTTGATCGAGATTCTTTAATTCTTGTAGTAAGGTTGTATATGTGGCTTGACTTTTATCGGGAAGCAGAGCATAGATTAAAGGAACTGAACGACCATTCAGAAAAGCATGAATGGTATACAGTTGAGCAAAAATCTGGGGGACAGTTTTAAACGTTCCATCAAGAGACCAATCAGATGCACTTGATAAATACTCTAGATTTTTGTGCGTGCCAAAAATTAAAATTCTTTTACCTGTGTTGCTGCCAGAGTCGTACAACAGAAAGTCTTGACCGTCCTGTGTCTTTTTATATCTATCTTCCAAAACAAGATCTTCGGCATTTAAAGGCAAAGTTGGTGGATTGCTTGCTTTGTGTCTATGGCGTCTTATGTTACGACGCAAATGATGAATGGGAGGTAATTTTGTAGCTGCTTCTTCACTTAAACCTAAAACCACATCAGCAATAATTTGCTGAGACATTTCTTGAGAACCCGTTGCACGCACTTTTATTTGATGAACAGTTTTAGCAGCTTCATATTTATTAACATCGGGCGCAATGTTCCCTCTAATTTTTTTAGTCCGTGTGCGCAAGAAATTTCGTTGTGCATATATTTAGATTCGTGGTGAAAAATTGTGCAAACTTTTCTGAGCGCTATTATCTTCAAAATTAAATATACAGTATATAAATATTAAATACTTAAAATATTATTTCCATAAGGTGATAGCTTGATCATTACGGTACTATTAAATAGATATTAAAAGACTGTTTGCAATATTATATATTCTTAAAAAAGAAAACATTTTATCCATTCTAAAAATATGAATAAAATAAAAAATAGTAAAATAAAATTCAACAAAATAAAGAAATAAAATAAAAATAACATTAATTGAAAATGACTATTTTAGTTATCATTTCTCAAAACAATGCTTAGCATTTAGCAATTTAAAATAGACTATCAAGATTAATACATGATTTTATCCATTCACAAAATAGGAATAAAATAAAAAATAATAAAATTCAATAAAATAAAATACAATCAAAATAACATTAAATGAAAGTGCCTTTCATTTAAGTATGATTATGATTATTTGCCCATTCCAAATAAACTATGAAGATTAATACATCCGTCATCATTCAGATAACTTTTAATTCGCATGAGCATGTCCAAATGATTTTCTTTCAAGCGGTTTCTTAATTTGTTCTTTATAGAATTCATTAAACTGAAATTTTTAAATTACTTCATTTACTGTCGTGACTCATGATACGCTTGATCCTGTGCGCATTTTATTTTGCTGTGTGCGCGGGTTCCACAACGCGTGTGCGCGCGCACACCTTAGAGGGAACATTGATCGGGCGCATGGGTGTGATCATGAAGCCGACCAACAATTTCATTCTCTAAAACTTTAACTTCAGCTTTGCATGCTGATTTGTATCTACGTTGCTCACATTCGTAAGAAATGACACCATTCGCCAAAACCTTCAAACATTAATTTGTCTCTTCTTTTTTCACTCTTAACAAACTCCATCTTAAGGGATCGCAGACTAGAGATAAAATGACAACTTACCTCAACGTAACTTAACAACTTTACTTATCCTTGAGGCGGGTATAAAATAATTGCCATATTTCGCCATATTTTGTTTTTTTTATTATCTATATTTATTATCTATATTTACAAAGTTTGGGATTTTGGTAATATATATATATATATATATATATATATATATATATATATAATATATATATATTATATATATATATTTCTATTTATTTATATTTATATATATTTATATTTATGGCGCTATTTCAAAATTTTTCGTTTTTCGGGAGGAAATTGTCCTCGGGGGAAATTGTCCTCGGGGGGCAATTGTCCTCGGGGGGGAAATTGTCCTCCGGGGGCAATTGTCCTGACAGCCTGTAATATACACTGTATTTCCATTATTAGTTCGTTTGTGCATTAATTATAATTCAAACGTGATTTATATATCATGCATTTTATCTCTCATTAATCTGAGAACCCAGTAAAGCCTAAAGATTAAGGACTAAATTATATAAAATAAATAGTTCAAATTTCAGTATTATTGTATTATTTGCATTACTGTATTATTATAACAAGAAATTGTTATAGTGGATTATTGTAACGTAACAGAAATTGTAATATTTATTTATTTATAAATAAATTTAAAAATATAAATAAATAAAAACTGAATATTTTCATAAAAACTTTAATGGCCTCACAGTGATTTAAATTCATTGTCTAATTTTCAAATATTTGTTCATTTATGTTTTTAAAATTAATTAATAGATAGTATTCATTATTTATATATTATTAAGTGGTATTTTATCTTTAATTAATCTGAGAGCACAGTAAAGCCTAAAGATAAGGGCCAAATTAAATAAATAGTCCAATTGACAATTACTTCAGTCTGTTCACTGGTGTATATTAATGTTTAATAAACACAGTATTCCTGTATTGAGAAAGTATTTAATAAATAACACTCAAACCTAGATACAGTTTAATATATATATATATATATATATACACACACATTTTAACTGCAAACAACACACAGTATAATTAATGTAAAGAACGACGCTTGTGTAGAAGAGCGTGTACGGAAAATTCCCAGTCGGAATATTGCCAGGCGGAAAATTGCCAGGCGGAAAATTGCCAGTGGGGAAAATTGCCAGTGAGAATATTGCCAGTGAGAATATTGCCAGGCGGAAAATTGCCAGTGACAAAAATATGTAAAAATTTAGAAAGTAAGAAATAAAGTAATTGAGAAAAAGGACGTGTGTGTGTGTGTGTTTGCGTGTGTGTGTGTTCCAGCCATAACACCAAAATGGAAGCAGTTACAAACATGAACCAACCTTCACACACATATTGATTAGGTCCCCAGGTTGTGCACCTGGGTGTTAATAAATTAAATAATTAATTTTAAAAAATTAAATGACGTCATCAAGATCACTACGTCATTATTATATATATATTATATATATATATATATATATATATATATCGAAACCTATGGTAAAATTATTGTATACCCGGATAGGTTCATTGAATGCTAGGTTTGGTCCTCTGTACGCCCTTGACGATTGGTTAGGTTAAGTCGTGATATTTTCGTTAGCTTTAACGAAAAGGCTTTAGCTCAGACCAAGAAATTGCACTTCGAAAGAGGGGAAGAGAGACATACTGCCAAAAAGTACAAAAATATCAATGACAGATTGGAGAAAGTCATCCGTCAGTATAATGAAGAAGATAAATTGACATTTCTTCGATCTATTGCTTATAATCTTCATACTTTTTGAGGCTTTCCTTTCCTTAACAAGTTTTAGCATTTTAAAATTTTAAATAATAATATTTTAAAAAATAAATCTTTTTTGTGAATTTTAGTTTTTTTCTCACTGGCAATATTCCGGCTGGCAATATGCTCACTGGCAATTTTCCCCACTGGCAATTTTCCGGCTGGCAATTTTCCGCCTGGAAATTTTCCGGCTGGCAATGTTCCTACTTCCGTAGAAGAGTGGTCTGCACAAGATGAGGAGGGAGAACGAGCAAATAAAAAATGAGGTACCTCCCAGGAATCGAACCCGGGATCATCCAATTGTCGGTCGGATATGTTAACCACTAGTCCACTACACCAATTACTTCGATTAGTCGGTACTCGTAATTCTCCTACATACGAGCGGAATCAAATGCCCTGAGGGGGCACCTTCGCATGCCGTACATATATACATTTTAACTGCAAACAACACAGTATAATTAATGTAAAGAACGACGCCTGTGTAGAAGAGTGTTCCGCACAAGATGAGGAGGGAGAACGAGTAAATGAAAAATGATCCCGGGTTCGATTCCTGGGAGGTACCTCATTTTTCATTTGCTCGTTCTCCCTCCTCATCTTGTGCGGAACACTCTTCTACACAAGCGTCGTTCTTTACATTATTTATGCATTAATTATACTCGTTTTCATGGCCCCTTGTTTCACCGCAGCTGACACAGTACAAAATCTGCCTCTTCTCTCATTCCAATTTGTTTCTATTTCATTTCTAAGGTTAGGGAGAGACCCCTCAAGTATTTTCCATATGTATATTATTGTGTACACTTCTTAATCAAATGAGAAGTATCCATTGGGTTATTTTATTAAATTTTTATTGCTATATTTGGAGGTATAACGGTATAAAATCTCCGGTCTTTCTTATTTTTGGTACTGTTCATGCAACTCCTTTCAATGATAAATGAATATAGACGGACATAATATCCTGTAGAATTTACAGCACTGAACAATAAGCAAGCACTTTAAAACTTTTATTTGCCTCTGAATCAGTTCTTTGTATTTCTTAATGATGGATCGTGCTCTGGATTTAATGATATCAAATTAATTGAGAAATAAATTTAAATGTGGATCAAAGTAAAAGTTGAAAATTGACAAACTTGGATATCTTTAAGAAATCTTCATATTCCACGTGTGTGTGTGTTGAGTACTTATATGACTACGTTGTGGTGAGTCTGCAGAGTATATAAGAGTGTACTCATATATCACGGTTAAGTAAGTACTTTAAGTGTTTGATCATGGAAAAGAAACATATTTAAAGATGAAAGTCGGGTGAAGACAAATCTTATTGGAAAGTAGAGAATTTGTTGCATCATTAAAATTTATTTTATATTTTAAGTATTTTATATTTTAAATAAACTTAAAAAATTGATGGAACATTTTTCAGGTAAAATTTACGTTTTGCAACAAAATCCTTAAAACCAATTAATTAATTACCAAGAATTTCAATAACATATAACTAATTTGATTAGCATCTAGTCACTCTTAAGAACTTTCATAAAGATATGTTCCTGAAATCTCTAATTAGGGTGCTAATATTAGTTTCAAAATGTGTGGTGAACCAGTAAAGGAAGTACAAAGTTTCTGTTTTCAGACAAATTCTCCCTAATGTTTCTTGAATATAAGTAAGAATTAAATATTGTCATTAAAGAATTATTTTATATTTTTGCTGGTAATAAACGATGTAATGATAGAATATTAATTACTGGTATTCCATTTAACTTAGGTAGAACATCTTTGAATGAAATAGGAGACTTATAAAGATGTGTATTATCCGTATAGACAAATGACCAGTTTTCTACCACCCTTAAAACCGCTTAAAAAGAAGAACTTACATTGAAATGGTCCTTTATTAATTACTGTTTCCAGAGATGCTTTCTTAATGTGGTGTGAAGAAGGGAATTCAAGACACAACCCTGTATTAGAACAGAAAACAGAGAGACTAATGCCAGGTTCAAGTATGCATTAAAGTATATGAAAAAATCATCAGAATGAATTAAGGAGAGATGCTCTGGTTAGAAAGTTTGTCAGTAAGAATCCATGAAATTTTTGGGAAGAATTAGAAGCAATAAATAATAGTGCAGTGTCTCTCCCTGCTAACCTTTGTATCAGAAAGAAACAGTACTGACAAGTATATATATGCTATATCTTAAAAGAAGTAGTATGTAAATATCAAGCTTTAAATGCTAATGTAATTTTGTGTTTCCTAGATACCTTTAAGTAATTGGTCGTGTTAATCACGAGAAATCATTTATTGAGACATTTTGAGCTCTTGATATGTTTTAACACTAGAAGTACCATGAATTCTGTTTACCTAGAAAGACCTTGCGGTCAATTTTGACCGCTAAGCAGGATTTTTTTTACTTATTATTTTTTATTTATTTTTATTTATTTATTTTTATTATTTATATTCATTTTAATTTATTTTTTATTTTTATTAAAATCATAGCTTTATTTGAAACATTTTACAAAGAAAACATTTATTTGAAACATTTTACAAGCAAAACATTTATTTAGAACATAGCTTATTCGAAACATCTTACAAACAGAACATTTATTTGAAACAATTTATCAAAGAGAACATTTATTTGAAGTATTTAACAGAACATTTATTTAGAACATTTTATAAACAGAACATTTATTTGACATATTTTACGAACATAACATTTATTTGAAACATTTTACAAAGAGAACATTTATTTGAAACATTTTACAAACAAAACATTTATTTAGAACATTCTACACACAATTGGTACACTTGAACAGAACATTTATTTGAAACATTTTACATACAATTCGTGCACCTTACAACAGTGACTTTTTCTTTATGTCCTGAATGAGTGCCACAGCATACCTTGCTGCATGCTCTGCATTTGTACGTGGATTTGTTTCTGCAGGATTCCACATGACATTGACGGCGTTTAGGCGCTGGGCTCTGAGCAACTTGCTCTGGTTCGCCAAGCTCCATTTCATCATAACCTACGGCTGCCTTTGTCTTGCACATTTCAGTTATTAGATCAAGCAGAAACTGTCGGCGTGAGACTCTGGATCCAGTAACTTTACGATACACAATCCATGCATTTATGCAAGCCAAGTCAAGAATATTGAACCAAATCGCCATTGACCATCGCCTAGATCCAGTTTTGCTGGTGTGGTACCGGGCCATTTGGTCAAGCATATCTACACCCACTTTCTTGAATTACAGTACTGCACTGTCTCTGGTAGCTTTTTGCGGTGAGATTCATCTATTTCAACGGATTTGTGCATTGAACGAAGATGATAAACATTTTTGGATCTCTTACCTTTATAAATGGTCAGAGTGCAGTCCGATGATGATTTATACACTATATCTCAAATGAATAAAGTGGCTTTCCTTTCAATATAGCTTCTCCATCAGGAACTTCCTGTCTCTGTCTTCTGATAGTACCAAGAAGAGTTGTTTTTTCAGCTTTGAATTTCTCAGCCAATTGTAAACTGGTAAAAAAGTTATCCGTGGTTACGTGGTAACCTTTCTTCAAGTATGGCTTCATGAGTGATAAACAAACATCTACTGGAAGATCATGTGCAGCAGCATTACGAGAAGGATCTTTACCCAAATATGGTTTTCCATTGCAAAGGTATTTCGACTTTGCGTCCACAAGAAGCCAAAATTTTATCCCAAATTTATCTGGCTTTGATGCCATGTACTGAATGAATGGACATCGAGATTTGCATGGAAAGAGTTGTTCATCAATTGTAAGATCAAAGTTTGGTACATAGCACTTTTGTCAGTTCATTATGAAAGAGTTCCAAATTTCAGAAATTAGACAAAATTTATCTGCCTGTTTTCTTTCTCTGCGGCTGGCAATATTGCCAAATCTCATGTACTTCATGATCAATTCAAACTTATTCCTACTCATTGTTTTATGAAATATAGGTGGACCCCAGTCTTGATTCCATAATTGTTTCACGGGTGTGTTCTTTGCAACTAAAACACCACGAGTAGTTTGGAGGCCTGAAAACTTTTCCAAATCTTCAAGAAGAAACTTGGGTCGTTTAGTTTCCCATGAATTTCAGCGCAGTTTCAAATTGATCGTAACATAGGTTCATCAATAAGCAGTCGAAATGCACTAAGAGGTCTATTTTCTTCAATACCTTGGTATGCATATGGTGTAGAACCACTTTTCTGCTTGAATACATTTTCAGTAGGAGTTCTGCCTCTCTCTCTTTCACCTGTAATTTTTGTCCATAAGACACCGGCACGAGAAGGTAAAGTGTTGTTCGTGCTACTGAATGGAGCCTCATTTTGAAGAACTAAAGGCTCATCTTCCTCCGTCTCATCAGAATCATTCATTTCTTCGATAGGACGTATTGCCTCCTGCAGTTGATAGACGGCATCGTCTTCTTCATCCATTGAATCATCTGATGCAAGTTCTTCCCGAAGAAGACGCAGAGCTTCTTCAATCTCAATTCCTTTTTTTCTATAACACTGTGCCATTTTATCTGTAAAATGAACAATATATATACAGTGTGTCCGTAAAGTCATGGTGGGATTTTAAATAGCTATATTATTGCAACGAAACATGATAATGAGATGAAACAATGCCAAATTTAAGAACAACTCTCAAAGTTGTATCTTGTAGTTAGTCTAGGCTAAGCTTAACCTTTATCTCGTAGTTAGTCTAGGCTGTCCACATGCCTATGTTGAACATGAGCGTAATAGCCCGAAAGTTAATGTGTGGTGTGCTCTAGCACGAGATCGAGTGATTGGCCCATTTTTCTTCGCGGAACCCACTGTGACGTCACACAACTACCTCGCTATGTTGGAACATTTTGCAGTACCCCAATTTATTGACAATAATGTCATCTTTCAGCAAGATGGGGCTCCTCCGCACTATGCCACCGTTGTTCGAGAATTCCTTAATGAAAAATTTCCACAGAGATGGATAGGAAGAGGAGGATGGAAGCCATGGCCTCCACGCTCTCCGGACCTGACACCTTTGGACTTTTATTTGTGGGGTTACGTCAAGCAAAGCGTGTACAGTGTACCCATTAGGGATATTCATCACTTGCACGAGCGAATCACGGAAGCTATCGCATCCGTCACTCCTGATGTTCTTGGGCGTGTGTGGCGGGAATTGAATCACCGCCTAGATGTCTGCAGGGCTACCAGAGGAGCCCATATCGAAGTACGTTAAATAAAGTTATTCTTTTAGAGTTGTTCTTCAATTTGCCTTTTTTTCATCTCATTATCATGTTTCGTTGCAATAATATAGCTATTTAAAATCCAACCATGACTTTACGGACACACTGTATATATATATATATATATATATATATATATATATATATATATATTATATATATATATATATATATATATATATATATATATATAGTAACACTATCGGTAGACTGAAACAAATGTCACGACAGATCCATAAATCAAGCACTCACCTTCTTTTATGATGCTGGGAAAAGGCACACTGACGTCAAATTTGAGTGGCTTCGGGCTAACAGGCAAACTAATACAGTTGTCATATCTCAAGTATTTTTTAGAGTGTTCAAAACTAAGATAGATCCCACATCTCAATTATCTTCTAGAATGTTCCAAAGGAATAGAGGAAAGAAACTGAATGAAAGGTCATTTTTGAACGCGTGGTCCTTATTGGTAGTAACCTACAAAATCTCTTGGAAATAAAAAAAAAAAAAGAAAAATCAAATATGGTATTATAATAATGGCAGAAATTTATGAAAAGTCATAAAAGGTCAGACCGCTACCTTTTCAGTAGTTACTGTATCACAGACTTAAAATATATATATATATATATATATATATATATATATATATATATATATATATCAACGTAAAGAACGACGCTTGTATAGGAGATATTCCGCGCAAGATGAGAGAGAGAGAGAGAACGAAACAAATGAAAAAATGAGGTAACCACCCGGGAATCGAACCCGGGATCTTCCGATTGTCGGTCAGATATGATAACCACTACACCATGGGCCTCACTCATTCAAATGCCGTAATTCTTCTACATACGCGCAAAAACCAATGCCCCAAGGGGGCACCTCCCGCATGCCGTAACATTATATACATTTAACTGCAAACACGCAGTATAATTAACGTAAAGAACGACGCTTGTATAGGAGATATTCCGCGCACGATGAGAGAGAGAGAACGAAACAAATGAAAAAATGAGGTAACCACCCGGGAATCGAACCCGGGATCTTCCGATTGCCGGTCAGATATGATAACCACTACACCATGGGCCTCACTCATTCAAATGCCGTAATTCTTCTACATACGCGCAGAAACCAATGCCCCAAGGGGGCACCTCCCGCATGCCGTAACATTATATACATTTAACTGCAAACACGCAGTATAATTAACGTAAAGAACGACTCTTGTATAGGAGATATTCCGCGCAAGATGAGAGAGAGAGAACGAAACAAATGAAAAAATGAGGTAACCACCCGGGAATCGAACCCGGGATCTTCCGATTGCCGGTCAGATATGATAACCACTACACCATGGGCCTCACTCATTCAAATGCCGTAATTCTTCTACATACGCGCAGAAACCCATGGTGTAGTGGTTATCATATCTGACTGGCAATCGGAAGATCCCGGGTTCGATTCTCGGGTGGTTACCTCATTTTTTCATTTGTTTCGTTCTCTCTCTCTCATCTTGCGCGGATTATCTCCTAAACAAGCGTCGTTCTTTACGTTAATTATACTGCGTGTTTGCAGTTAAATGTGTATATTATATATATATAACTTCTAGTGTTGAAGTTTGATAAAGGTTTATTATACAGGAAAGTTAGGCTATGGTGGAAAGATTTTGAGGAGAAACCTGGTACATAGTTAGGATTTTTATTTTGAATAAGAATAGCCTAGAGACATCTGCATAGATTTGATTTATTCTTATACATGTTGTCCTAAATTTGTGATCTCACATTAACCTGAGACGAATTCACACTAAAGGAGTCAAGTGTGTTAACAGAGTGAAATAATGCATTAAGTGATATGAAAAGTGTGTGAATTTGAGTTATGATAGCATCTGTGTGGTAGATTGTCCACAGTGAAAAATTTGCCAAAGAACATTTATCATATACCTTCATTTATCATATCATACATTCCATATTCTATTCTACTACTACTAATGCAATAAAACCTTGGTTTAACTTTAATTGTTCTAATGCTATCTGCAGCAGAGAGGAGTCCTTCAGAAGGTACCGTCGCCATTCAACTCCTAACTCTCACTGTTCTCCAACTCGCCAAAAATTCCTTCATCCGACAAAAATGTCAAAACTTATTCATTTCTAATTCTTCTCGCTCTTTCTGGCATCTAGCTAAGAACCTATTCAACAACTTTATTTCCTCTTCTTTCCCTCCTTTTCCATTCCGACTGCTAATATGCCGTCTCTTCTCCTCACAAAGTGCACTTTTCACTCAAACTTTCGCTTCCAACTCAACCATGGACGATCCCAGTGCTGTTTCTCAATCTCCTCCTCCCTCTCACTTTGTCTGAAATTAGAATCTCTTCCAAAGGTGTTCTTTCTGCCGTAACTGGGCTTAACTTCAGGAAGGTATACGGTCATGATGGTGTTCCTTCTGTTCTTTTCAAGAACTGTTCTTTTGTGCTGACACCCTGCAGAGGCAAACTCTTTCGTCTTTGTCTCTCATTTGGTACTAATCTTTCCTACAGGAAGTTCGCTTTCATTCAGCCTGTCCCAAAGACAGGTGACCGCTCTCAACCCTCAAACTATCGTCC